>CM060846.1:240895511-241145511 GCA_030762175.1 Metallyticus violacea
TATAAAACTAATAAAATTTTTTTTAAAAATGTTGTGTAGGATTTGAACCCAGGAGCTTATACAGAAGAGCAATATAATCTAAACTGCTCAGCCAGTGCTACTCTACCTTAATTCTCTTTCCAGATGCTATGATTGTGAACATATGTTTATAGGCCAAGTGCCTACTGCAGCGAGCACTTGCTGCATGCGCTTGTGAATACAGAGTTTACAAGCATCCCCGAAGTTCTCTGGTGGACATGCAGAATCTGACGATGACTCATTTTTTTTGTCAAAGTGTGTACTTCCAAGTTTTTAACCTTTAAATCACTATTACCAAACATTTATTTACATCATAGTTAAGCTATATCATGTAAAATAAATAACTGTTCTCACTATACATTTTAGATTATGGTGCCACATGCAGAATAGAGAACTTAAATTCAATAAATCAGACATCTGAAGTGAGTCATATTGGTCTATCACAATCAGGAATTTCAAAACAAAATCTACCGATATGTGAGAAAAACTGTTATGTAGATTTGGAACTGCCATCTTGGAAAGAAAGTGAAAGCAAGATCCAGAAACATGGCCAGAAACACCAAGACATGACCAAGATTATGACTGCAAGCAAAAGAATATGTAAGCCAAATAAATAAATTACTACAGAGGAACTTCCATGCAATCGTAAAGTTAAATTTTTCAAAACTCTGTCCATGGAAATTTACTTTTGTAAATAATAATGGTCAAACTTGTTGATGATGATGGTTATGGCTTAAGGGGCACAAAACTCCTATGGTCATTAGTGCCCAAGATCAAAGTTGTTGATTATGTGTTACTTACACTAGAATTGGGCAAATATTTGACAGACTTCAAGGTTATGGATTTAGTATGTACTAGCAGTCATTTCCCATTAAAAGGGAAATTTCAAAACCAGTTTAGGAAAGTGGTGCAAGTTAAGAAATAGAGAGATATAAATGGTATGATGAGAGGGCACCAACCTTCATAAGAGAGTTAGGAATTAATTTTAATCATTTATGCTGAATGTAGAAGCTCTAATGAAGAGGGAAATTAGGGGAAATAATGCAGGTTTTCGAGAGGTTAGTTAAACAAGCAGGGTTTAAGATGAGAATGAGAGAATTAGATAAGACACAGGATGATTGGTATGATAATGAATGTAGAATTGGTAAAAAGAAAGTTGAAAGAGAGTTTAGAAAATGGAGACAAACAGGGGAACAGGCAGAAAGGGAGAACTTTATGATTGATAGGCAGGGATATAAATCCCTCATGGAGGTAAAGGAGAAAGAATGGGGACAGAATATTAGTAAGAAAATACAGGAGGCAACAAGGACAAATGGCAATAAATGCGGATGATAGTTAAGAGATTATATAAAAGAAGAGTAAATGAGAATAATCTCAATGTGGAGGAATGGTGTTTATACTTTTTTTTTTGGGTAGTGTTTAACGCCCATTTTTACTACTGAGGCACCACAGGCAGTGGATATGTGATGATGAAATGATAAATTGGGAAAGGTATTTTTTTCATAAGGAAGGAAATGTTCCAGGCCTAAGTTTAAGGTACCTTCCCAGCATTTGCCAATTATGAGGACTGAGGAAAACCTGGAAAAAACCCCAGTCGGGAAGGACAGTCCTGGTGGGATTCGAACCCCAGACCTCCTGCTCACGCATTTGCACCTTAATGACCTCGACCACCCATGGGGGTCAGTTTATAATTTAAAAAAACTTTTAGAGGTTCAGCAGATTTTTCACCAGGGGGGGGGGGGTTGGAAAGTGAAAAATACATTATGTGTAGATTATTTGGATATACAGATTGATATTAATGAAATAAAGGAACAAATAAAGCTTGCGGGATAGATGGAATTTTGGGGGAACACTGGAGGGCATGGGATCAGGATGATGATAGAGGTATGTTATTTGCACATATATTTAATTCAATAAATGAAGAGAATAAAGTTCTCAAAGGTTGGAGAACAGCAACAGTAGTATCTATATTTAAAGGAAAAGGTGATATAAACAAACCAGCTAACTATAGAAGAATTAGTCTATTATCGATCTTAGGTAAGCTATATACAGGCATTCAGGCAGAAAGACTTCCAAAATTGGGCAGAACAAGAAAATAAATTATCTGAGTTCCAAGCAGACTTGAGGAAAAATATGAAAACAGTGGATAATAGATTCATTATTAATAATAGAGAAATATGCAAGTCAAAAAAGATGGAGACTATATACGTTGTTAGTGGATTTTGAAAAGGTGTTTGATACAATTAACCTCTAGCCATTATGGTCAAAATTGAATGGGATAGGAGTTAGTGATAGTTTATAAAAGCTTTACAAATTTATACTATGAGAATGAGTACTGTATTAACATTGCCCAGGATAGGGCGACTACAAATTTTTTGAACACAATAGGTCTAAGATAAGCGTGTATGTTAAGTCCCACACTGTATAACTTATTTATTAATGATATTTTAGAAGAAATTAGCAAAGATAATACCCACATGCTGAAAATTGGAAATGTTGAGATTCCATTGGTGAACAATTTGGTAGTGGGGTCAATTATGAATATTGGTCTAGTGAAATCAATAAAAGTAATTGTTAAATTCTGTAAGAAGTGGGGACTACGAATAAATATTAAAAAATAAAAAATCATGGTTTTTAAGAATGGAAACAAGTTATGCAAGAATGAGAAATGGTATTGGGAAGGGGGAGAAATTGAGGTGGTTGATAAATTTGACTATTTGGGTAATAGACTTAACAAGACACAAGTGGCTGAGGTTGTTAAGGCACCGACTCATGGGCAGGAGGTCTGCGTTCGAATCCTGCGAAGACCGTCCTCCTTGAGTGTGATTTTTTCCAGGTTTTCCTCAGTCCTCATAAATAGCAAATGCCAGGGAGTTACCTCAAACTTAGGCCTGGAACAATTCCTTCCTTCAAAATAAATCCATTCTCAATATATCATTTCATCTCATATATCATCAGTGTCCAGTCCCTGTGCTGCTGTGTAGCAAAAAAGGGTATTAAAGACCATTCATTCATTAACAAGAATGGAGGGTGGAGGGAACAAAAAAGAAAGGTTCTAGCAAAAGAGCTATTGCTACCTTTATGTATAAAGTACCAGAAATGCATATAGCAGCAGCAGCAGTAGTAGCAGTAGCAGCAGTAGTAGCAGTAGCAGTAGTAGTAGCAGTAGTAGTAGCAGTAGCAGTAGTAGTAGAGGCTAAAATGATATTTGGGGTAGAAATTTGGGGTGGTGATGAGGGATGGCTAAATGTAGACTTGATTCACAGGAATTTCTGCAAACAAATTATGGGCCTACTAACAGCTTACCAAAGGGGGTTGCAAAAATTGAATTTATTAGAGAAGGGATTAAAGCAAAAATAATGACAAGAACTCTAAAATATTCGTTTAGGATTAAGAACCTAGAAGAGAATTGCATTTTGAAACATTATCTAGTGACACAAGATAAGGTGAGGGGGGGAAATGCTTGGGTCAGTAGAATCAATGAGATTATGGAAAAAATTGTCTTGGGTATGCTGTGGTATGATAAAGTAAAGAAAGAGATTTTTGGAGAGAAATTACATGATGATACAGAAATACAGGAGATATTAGGTAGTTTTAGTAATAAAAAGTCATTGATGGTTTATAGGGGGCTAAAGGAAATATGGGGTACAGAGAATTATGGACAAAGGTGACAGGTAGACGAGGGAGGAAATTGCATGGGCCCGGACAGGGTTAGTGAATCAGAAAGGAATAATAGGAGGCTTAAATATAGAGGAATAGCTGATGTGTGGAATGCAAGATAATTACTGGCATGCAATTATGGAATATAGAGAAACTAAAGAAATGAGAGCAAAACTTGGGAATGAGAAGTGGAATAACTTACCAATAGAAATAAGGAGAAACAAGTTCGAGAATATGAAAACAAGCAAAAATCTTGTAGTTTTGGAATTATTTAGGTAAGATTAAATGAAAATGGCTGAAGAAAATAAGTAAGAAATGAGGAACCAAATCGGGTAGAAACATAATTTAAGTTGGTTTTTGACTGAGTTAATTTTGTAAATGTTAAGTTGTCTGGTAGTTGACTAACCACAAGGTTGAAACTATTCAGGCCACTAGGTTATACAGCAACTAAGGAAAATTCACTTGAGTGACTATGGCTGCATAAAACTCAACTTCAGGATTTATGTGCATGATGAAGTGGTATGTTTCTGTCAGACAGCAAGAGTTTTTGCCAGAAAACACCCAAAGAAAATGTTCACTGAATATACACAAATTCATTAGAAATACTTCACAAAGTAAATATCAACAGAAAAAGGAGAATAGTCATTCCAACATCCAACCACATTTGCACAATGGAAGAAATTGCATTTCAGCATCAAAACTTGCAGATTTAAGAAAGCTATATGCTTTTATAGTGGAGAAGTACCATGGATTCTACACTGGATTATCCAGAACAGCAAGATGTCCTGTCAAACTATGTCACAAGGCAACTGAGGTTAGTACCCGTAGAAGAAGAATCTAACATTATTGTAACATCAGAATCCTCATTATTATAAAACAGATTGATATAACTTTGTATGTTGTGGGTTATTGCTTTTAGGTATGCAGTATGTGTGTTTATACCTTCATCTTTATGTTTTCTAATTATATTGTGGATTATAGGATTCATACATGGAAAATTTATATTTGTATGTCCTTTGCTTTCTTATTATTTTCACATCTGTGTTAATGATAATTGCCTTAATATTTGCAAATGAATAAACCTGATCTTAAATTGGCATCCCCAGAGTTGACTTCAGTAAAAGCATTTATAATTGAGACAATTTGACTTTTATTTATCCTTATTTTATCCATACAAGTTAAATAAGGGTTATGGATTTCAGGCATGGTGCCACTGAATTTTCACTGAAGTATCAGTATGTTATCAGCATATACATTAAAAAGAAACTACACTGACACATCAACAAATACAGCAAACTATATATTTTCAATCATAAAATGACTGGGTGGAGCTAAATGAGGCAGCACTAGAATACATGATTACCGCATATAATTATTATATGTTGACAAAACGGTTATCACAGCTACAAACTCCAGCTTAAATGGACTAGAAGCCTGACAATATCAAGATTTATAACTAACATCTGGAAGTACAAAATCAACCCCAATAAAAGTTTTGCAAGACCCTCATACAAAATTCACCAATAGCTTAACTCTTGAAGAACAAACTCTAATACAAAATGAGAAAATGTTCAGATTACCTCTAGCAAAGTGGGAAAAAAGGTACCTTCAATAAAAACTGACTGACTGAAAACTAGTCATGAATCAGCTAGTATACATAGCTGACATCCAGTTCACAAACCCCTTGGCAAATATACACCTGCATAGTGAAGTCTGCACTCTGGACTGAATACTACTATGAACTTCATAAGCAGAATGAGTATAATCTTAACCTGACACCTTATCCCTACTATACATATTAAAAAACCAAAACTAAAAAAAAAAGTATTTAAGACCAATACTAAATCAACATTTTTATGTGAATGTAGCATAAAAGTCAAATTATAATTTCTATTCTATATATTATATTTATTTTTACCTTATAAAGAATATAAAAGTATAATTATATTTTCTTTTTCATTTATAATATTTGTTTTTACATTATAAATAGTAAAAAAGCATAGTTATATTTTCTTAATTATTTATTACATTCATTTTGATAAAATAAAGAGTATCATAGTATTACAATAATTTGTTTATATCCTGTATCTAATAACATTCTCTATCCTTTTCTCTCTAACTGTTCTATGTTATTCAGAAGCAACAGACTGATAAGAGCCTCACTGAAAGGTAGAGAGAGCTGGACTCTTGTGCAAGGAATTTGGTACTACAAAGCTTGTTCAACGTGATGATGAGCTGTTAGTGGGCAAAAAAGGGAGTTTTGTTACTGGAAACACAAGATGGCATTTTATCAAATATGACAAAGATAAAAACAAACTTGACCTCCCCAAATTCAAACATACCATCATGATCAAGGAATATCCATTAAAATTTCAACTTATCCATACTAATCTAGAATTAGAAAAACTAATCATAAAATCATTATATGCAAAAAAAAATCATAAAAAAATAAAAGGAACTGTCATTAGAAGTTACAAATACCAGATATCTACTGAGAAACTAGTTACATACATACACAGGTAACTAAAAGCAATTTAGGAGTTGGAATCATACTCCTTTCAATGAACTACCTTGTTGGATCACACACAATAATTTTGATGCCAAAATTACAGCTATTCAGAGATGAATTCAATCACTCCTACACTAAATAAATAAATTAAAAAATGTAGCAATTTTTCAGATTCTAAAGTAGGAATTCAAGCATTAAACTCTAAAAAAATGGCAATAATTCTAATCAAAGAATGTAAACAAATTATACCACAACTCCAAATGTTATTAAATAATGATCAATTATAGAGCAATGCCAAGGGAAAGGAACACCATTATTAACAAACTATAAATTGTTTCTCAAATACTCTATAAAACCGCTGTAGCAAGATTTAAGCTCATTTCAGAACATAATTATTTGGTTAAACATCTGAATAAAATATAAATATACACCAATACAAATGGTCCTCTATGCAATAAAGAAGGTATGACAGAAGACCAAATCAGAGTCTTTAGTGCTCTAGCTGATGATGTATTATTGAAAAATACTGAAGAGCAAAAGTGCAAATGGCTCCATTGCCAAGAATTGAGCATGAGATACAAAATACATGTATCTGTTTAATCATTAATGTTCTAATGTTCAGATTGTTTACTTTGAATCAAGGTATAAACTTTCACATTTTACTGTCTGCAAAAGGAAAAGAAATATATTCCCTCCCATACAAAATATCAGAAAAATGTTTCAATGTTTAGCACACATACAGAACACAAAAAAGGGAAAATTGTGATTTACTGGGGGAGGAAGGAAAACACACACTCACACCAGATCTTTCATGGTTTTGTTGCCTGCTTTGCAGCAACTAGTGGATCAGCAGTCTGAACAGTAACTCCTGACAAGGCAGATGTAATATTCATTCAAATGATTCAAGTTCTTGCAGTTACACCTACAATTACAATGAAAATAAGCATGTTCCTTATGACAGAAGATGGAAATTTTGTCCTGATATATCCACTCACTTCTGGCATTTATTAGAAAATTTTTATTCACATGTATCAGTTCTCCCAAAATGGAGTCCATTGAAACTTGAAAGCATACAAAAAGGTCACTTTTATTCATGAATTTCAAGAAGGTGATTCTGATATTTGGGCAAATTTCTGCAGTAATTTGGTATTACAGAATGATAGAGTAATTGATCCATGCTTAATATTCTTTATTGATAAAGCAAGATTTCATAGTCAAGTCTCAATGCAAAATAATAGATAATGGAATATATAAATATGAATAAAATAAAAAATCTGTAATACATTCCTGGCACCTAGATTATATTACAGTTTCTAAAGTTGATAATTTTTTTTCTTATCTCTTACATTTTTTAATGTTATTTGTACAGATTATATCTATAATTATTTAAACAAAAGCAATTAACAAAAATAACAAAAATGCAAATGAACAAAACAACCTCAAATTAAAATAATCAATTCTCTAACTGGAAGCCAGTTAGCAAACAAAACTATAACTGGTAGCCAGCTATAATTTAACTACTAAAAATGTAAATTCAAAACTAAAAACTGAAGCTAAAAGTACCAAAACTAAAACTACCATCCATCAGAAACCGACAGTTACAGTGCTGGTAACCAGCACCCCTTAGCTGAAAATTTTTTTAATCTATTTATTCCCTATATCAATTTCAATGGCTTATAAATATTTATATATTTCAATGGCATATAAATATTTATATTTTATAACTATTCTACTACACTTTATTTATGTCACTTTCACCTTGTTACTTGAATTCCATTTCCACCTTCTATCCTAAACATCACCTCACTTATCTTCAGTTCATTCCTAAGTGTTCAATTATACTGAAGACAAATAAAACTTTCAATTCAAACTAATCAACAACTATGCTATTCACTCACCATACACCACATGCTTACACTTTCACTGTTTTATAAACCTTAGCAGTTTCCATACTTCATCCTCTTCTCCTCCCTTGTGTGGCTCTCTAGTCCATTATTTGATCCCTTCTGCTCCTACCTATATCTTCATACAGCAATCACTCCTGAATCCTCCCTTTGCCATCTCTGTTCTTCCCCTTTGGTCACCGGTGTGTCCTTGTTGTTTAAATTAGTGTCTAATGGGTATTATTGTTAATGTTAGTCATAAATTTTATATGCTTTCTTGTTATTGGTTTGTTGATTGATGATATGTTATGTCATGTTATCGTTTATAATTTCTAGTATTAAGTAGCTGTCATTATTATGCTTTATAGGTTATCATAGTCGGTGTTTTTAAGTTCTTGTCATTATGTCTGTTACATCTCCATCTTCTTTCTTCTTCACCGTGACCTTCATACTTCTTGTTGTTGATGCCATATTGTTGTTTATTGTTACTGATATTTATTGTCTTTATTGTTGCTGTGTGTAAGGTTATTCTGATCAATATTGTCAAGTTGTTGTCAATGTCCATTGCTTCCCATCCTTCTTTCTCCTTTGCTGCTGTCATGTATGATACATCATCCTGCTCTTTGAATCTTCTTCTATAAATGCTTCTTTTCATTCTTCACCGCCATCACATAGTTTGCATTTTCCAGTTCTTTAAATTTTCTTCGGTACATTCTTCTTTCTTGCTTCTTTGCCTCCTGCACATAACTTTCACCTTCCAACTCTTTAAATCTTCTTCTGTGGAATCTTTTTCTTCATTCTTCACTGCCACCACATAAATTACTTCTTCCAGTTCTTAACTCCCCTTCTATAATTAATTCTTTCATCATTCTTTATCCTCGTTTAAGTTTAAGGTTCTGTGTAATCTATTCTTTATTGTTGTGTGTGATGCATATAGGTATGTAATCTCTCTGCTCTTCTTACCTCCTCTACTTGGACTACATCAATCTCAATCGTCTCCTATGGTACTTTCAATTCCTGCACCAATTTGCTAATTTTATCAGCAAGGTATAAGATTCTGTCTCTTAGGATGTGTGAAATGTGATGACCACTTAAATTGATTCTGTAATTCCCTACATGATTTGAAAAGTGTAGACATTCAAATAAGACTGCTCAGATGATTTGAAAAGTGTGGACATTCAAATACGACTGCTCAGATGTATCTTGTTTATTACAGAGATCACATATATCATTTTGTATTTTGTTTATTTTTTTCCAACATGTTTTGTATGGACCATGCCCAGTTAGGTAATGTATATCATTCCTTTCGTTGGTTGAGCATGTTTAATTCTCAATCTTTCTGAAATATTGTTAAATAACTGATAGGTTCTTCTACCTACCTCTACAGTGTCCCATTCCTGTTGTCACTTTAATGTATTTTTTATTTCCTGTACACTATGACATTGCCTGCCAATTATTTCAGCCACTTTGACTAGATTTCTTTTCCTAAACCAAAAAATTATATCTCTCAATTTAATTGTGATGTCAATTCGCCATATTCCTGCAAATACTAATAGAGCTAGTGTGGGCGAGGTACTGAGCACTTTCATGAATCTTAATAAGATCTTTCTTTGCGAGCATCTAAGAAGAAGAGTTTTAATAGCAACATCATTCATCCTTGTCACCCATACACCAGTCCCCTAAGTTATTATAGTTTTTTTTAAAAATTTTTTTAACGCCTCCACAGGCGGTGAACACTGCCGATACACGAGATGAAATGATAAATTGGGAAAGGATTTTTTTAAGGAAGAAAACGTTCCAGGCCTAAGTTTAGGGTACCTCCCCAGCATTTGTCAGTTATGAGGACTGAGGAAAACCTGGAAAAAACCTCAGTCAGGGAGGACGGTCGGTCCTGGCGGGATTCGAACCCCAGACCTCCCTCTCATGAGTCTGTACCTTAACGACATTGGCCACCCATGAGGGTTATTATAGAGGTGAAAATGCTTGTGTGATAAGTTGTAAGAGCATTGAATGAGATTTTAAAATCTGTTTGCATTATTCTTGCCAATTTTATCATAATACTTTCGGATTTTTTTCTAACAAATTCTGTATGTTTTCTAAAATTTCATTTCCCATCTAAATATATTGCTAAATATTTTCCTTCTTTTGTCTTCTTATGTTCTGATTATTGAATTTTATAGTTGGGTCTTGTTTTAGGTTTATCTTTCAATACCACATATGCAGATTTGGATGGGGTGATTTGTAATTATTTTCTTCCATACCAATCCTTTAATTTATTTCATAAATAGTCAGCATGACTTTCAATTTGATTTCTATTTTCATTTTCTATTATAAACAAAACATCATCAGCATAAGCAATGGTTTGCTTAACATGGTCATCTTTTATCAGTTCATCTAATAGAGTTTCTAGGACTATATCGCAAAAGGTCTGACTTAGGATCGAATCCCTTTGTAATCGACGTCCCTTTGTAATTTTCCTGTATATATTATGCTCAATACCTTTAATATAAACTCTTCTGTTTTTACAATAATCTTTTAACATTGCATATAAACACTTGGGGAAATCTTTCTCCCATAAACGTTCAAACAATGCAGGCCACCACAGATTGTCGAAGGCACAGGAAATATAAAATACTAAAAACATATTTTGAAATTGACAATTTTATTGCATTTATTAGTTGACTAATTGCATCTTCCATCAATCCACCTTTTCCAAAACCAAACTGGTTGAAAATCTAAATTCTTTCAATCTCTTACAAACTAATTCCTCCAGAGTTTTGCCTAAGGTGTTTAGCAGACATATTGGTCTATATGATTTAGGCTCTTTTGTATCTTTGTCGGCACTCTTTGTAATAATTATGACTACGGCTCCCTTCCAACAGTAAGATTTACTATTACTTCATTTATAATACCATCTGGGTTCACAGCATTTTTCTTTTTTAGATTTCTTATACTTAATCTGATTTAAGAAATATTAAATGGAAACATTAATCTATTGTTGTTATAAGTAATATTCATTTCAATTCTCTTTTGAATATGAGTTTGGGTATTGGTACTTTTATCATCCTTAGGTAATAATTTATCAAAAAGAATGTTTATCAAAGTTAGCCAGTTTATAGTCATATTACCATTGTCCTTTTTGAAAATAGTTAAAATATCCAGCTTTTTCACCTTTTCCATAATTATGCTATAGGGCATTCCCCATATATTGGTCTCAAATTTGCTTTCAACAAAGTTTTGCCAAGAAGTTTTCCTGGTTCCCTCTAATAGTTTTTTATATCTATTTTTGACCTCTCTATACTTAAGTTTCTTTCTCTTTCCACAGCAATTGTCGATTTTTGATAAATTCTTCTAGATTTCCTCAATTTGCTTCCAGCTTTTTGTAGTGTATCAGTCCAGGTTTTATCATACAATTTTCTTGGCTTTAAGGTCAGAACAGATTTTTCTATAGCTTTTTGTATTCTGCGGACTAAGTTATAGGCATCCCTTTCAACAGATTCTTCTTTATACTCCAATTTTAAATTCTCAAATTCAGATCTTAGTGAGTTCCAATTGGCTTGTTCAAAGTTGTAGACTTTTTCCTCTCTTCTTGCATCGTCACTAGGTAGACCAATGCAGTAATTAAAGTAGATTAGGTGATAATCACTCCAGGATATATCCAGTTGTACTTTCCAATTTAATACTTTATGGTTAGATTTTAAATTACGCAAGGTTACATCCAGGTTGGCAGTTGTGCCTGCTCTACTCTCAAAGGTTAGTGGGTTGTTAGGCTCATTTTTTGACAGTTAAATTTAGCTCGCAAAATAATTTCTTCCAATTTTTTGGTCCTTTCATATTTAATTCTGTTAAACCACCAATCTGACTTTGGATTCTCATCCCTGGCATATATTTGCTCTTAGGTATTAAAAGTTGTATTCAATGTTCCAATTTTATCAAGATAAGGATCAATCAAATGCCTGAATTGAAAATGTTTATTTGTTAAAAAATTAGAAGAAATTATTTTGCCAGCTAAATTTAATTGTCAAAAACGAGCCTAACAACCCATAAACCTTTCCTCATCCATACGTAACTTCAATACAATTGGTGTGTGAGTCACCTAGTTGTGCAATGTTGATGATTTGTAAGTTAGGGTTATAGATTGCTATTGATGCCATTGGGCTATCACCTTAACATATTGTTCTAGCTCTGATTGGAATATGTGTAATTTTTCCATTATAGGTATATGGCTTTTGTATACATAAAATATCCAACTTTAATTCCTTGGCTGTCTCTTCCAATTCTGACATCACATGTTTGCTTCTTTTGCATTAATTTGCCCAATTTTTAATAAATTAAGTCCTTCATAGCCAGTCATGTTGTCTTGTTAAAAAATTTGACCTGCATTCACAATCAGGTGATGTTTTGTCCCTGTTTTAAACTCTCGGTCTGTCGCTTCCCTGGACACTTTATGCACCCTAATTAACCTTATTCTAGGGGTTGTTTGTATTTTTGAGCTTTTTAATTTCGCATTAATAGGTAATTTTTTTTTTTGTTTCGATTTTGAATTATTGCCTGATTGTTTTGCCAAAATGCTCAAAATATTTTTTATTGTAATTATATGGTTTCTTATAGATATTTTGTTTTATGGTTATGGGTTTTGTTTCAAAAGGATTATTTGCAGGTTTTGGAATTGTTGGGAAATTTGGTTTAGTGGACTCTTTTTATTGGAGTGTTTCTGAATAGTTTACACCATCATGACGAATATGGATGTAACAATTTGACCAACTTTGAGGATCAGTTGGCAAATTTTGCAATTTTAAATCTAAATGATCTATTGCATCAGGTATGGGGAAAATAATTGAGTCGCCCTTCTCATGTAGTTTTCGTATAACATGTTGCAAAGCCATAATGAATGTTCTTTGCTCTTTCAATCGACTGAGTTATAATGTCATGCCAAAGTCAGCATAAATTTGCCTCACGTTCAGTGCACTCATTATGTCAGCAGCTGTCAGAGTCTGAACTTGTGCTTTACTTACTTCAGGAATTAAAGTTGAAGTTAGGGTTCCCATTTTTATCTCCTCTTCATTATCAGTATCCCTACCATCCATACTTCCTTCTGTTTGCTCCTTTTCTTCTCCTGCTCATTAGTTTCCATTCTCCATACTAAATCTAGTATATAGGTGCCTAGTTGTTTATTACTATGATCTGGTTTTTTTACATATTCTTTGCCTATATGATTTAAAAAGCTACTACCGATTTATCTAATAAGTTTAAAACAATTTCCTCCTCCTACTCTTCTTCTTTTTCCTTAGTAGTTATTTCATCTTGTATAATGGCATTGTAGTCAACATTATTCATCATTTGAATGCCCATTTCTTGGTCAATAGTATGTATTCTTATTTTTGGTGGTATGATGGGCCTCCCATCTAATTTTAATACACTATTATTATCACTTGGTGTCATTTCCAGCAAGTCGCTTTTATCTTTTTCATAATGCCCATTTCTTGGTCAATAGTATGTATTCTTATCTTTGGTGGTATAGAGGGCATTTCTTCTAATTTTATTTCACTATTATTATCACTTGCTGATTTTTCCGAGTCACTTACATGCACTACTGAATTGATTGTAATTGTTTCTTCCATTTGCATACATTGATCTGTTAATTTGTCGATATATTTTAATTTAAATTTATGAACGATCGCTCTTCTTAAACTTCTTCTAATCCGGCTCAGATTATTTCCTTTTTCAGGTTTCTTGTTTGGCTTATACATTGTAATTCCTTTATCCATAGTCAGCTCTGGCAATAATCCTTTCCAACATTAATTTATAAGTAGGGCAATCTTGTTTGCTCCAGCATTTTTTTGTTTCTCCTTGCACATGAAATGCAGGTAGCCTGTTGTTCCTTTTACTGGCACTCTTTTCCCTTGTGATCTTGTTCTCTGCAGTGACCACATATAAATTTATCCTTTTTACAAAACTTTGACACATACCCATAATCATAACACTTGAAACACTTTGGTACAGAAATAAAATCATTCATGTTTACTGAATGGAATAAACCACCTCCCTTTAGATATTATTAACTGTCTTAATCTGGTTGACACTTCCATCACATGGTGGACAGTTGCCCTGTTTCTCGGTCCTGTTTTAAATCTTAATTTTAATTATTTTTCAAACACCTCTTTGGTTACCACTTGTTCGAAGTTCTGCTTATAAATGTCCTCTCTCATTTCTTCTTTCTTTAATTCCATTAGGACATCATACAACATTACTAAGGGTGTTGGTGTTTCAATTTTCAAATCCTTTCCTTGTAAGTTTTTAATGTTTATAACCTTAACCAAGTCTTGCTCGGTTTCAGTCTCAATTATTAGGGAGATACTGGAGTACAAAAAACCTTACTTTACACATAAAACCATCTTGCATTTTGGAAGAACTAATGCATGGGAATGAAAAAATTTTAAACAGGTGGCAAAAATATGTGAATGAAGCAGGACAACATTTCCAGTATGTCATGTGGTGCATGCTTGTTTTCATTGTAATTGCAAGAACTTGAATCAGTTATGTGGATAATAAATCTGCCTCAATGGGAGCTACCATTCTGGCTGCCAACTGTCATGAAACCTGTGACAAAACCATGAAAGTCCCAGTATATATGTGTTCAGTAACATATAATTTTTCACAAATCATGGCAATATTTGGCTTTCCATTTTGCAATTTGTCATTTTTGGCTTATATGAAGATACTGGGCTAAAAAATAGAGCACAGCACTTATATTTGAGGTGAGCTAATAGTATTCCCAAATGTCTCTTCAAACTCCTCTAAGTGGTTGTTTCTACTGGGGACCACTGTACAATAAGCAAAAATATTTTTGACAATATTCTATAAATTTATACAATATTCCTGAGGATGGGAATTACAATGATTCTCACTGTCATTTTCAATTTGTTGTTATATATTTTTAGTTCATTTTGTAATCTGCAGTAACCGAAATAAGCTTCTTGCTCATATGTTATCCAGTGATAGTGTCACATTGAAAATCACTAAGTTCTTCTTCACATTAGCATAAGAGAGTGAAATTTACCATTTTGTATTCTATGTATGTGATAAAAATTGAAAAAATTCTCTTATACTCTCTATGGGTAAAGGAACGCATTTCCTCTCCTTTTGCTGACAGTATGGTGTAAAAATTTGTACCTTGATCAAAAGTAGGGTTAAAAAAAAGGGAGGGGGGATTTCAACATTAATGAATGCAATAAATGGACCCATATGTTATTGCTTCATGCTCAGTTCTTGGCAATTAAGCTATGTGCATTCTTGCTCTCCAGTATTTTTCAATAATACATCTATCAGGTAAGAGTATTACAGACTCTAAGTTGGTCTTCCACCATTTCTGCTTCCTAACTGCATAGAGCACAGTTTGCATTTGGGTAGATTCATATTTTGTTAAGAAGTTTAGCCAAATAATCATGGTTCATGATAAACCTAATCTTTCTACTGTGGTTTTGTTGGTGCTTGGGGAACAATTTATGGTTTGCAGACAATAGCATTTCAGTTTTTCCTTTGGCATTGTACCGCCACGGGTGACTGAGGTCGTTAAGGTGTGGACTTGTGAGCGGGAGGTCTGGAGTTCAAATCCTGCCAGGACCATCCTCCCTGATTGAGGTTTTTTCCAGGTTTTCCTCAGTCCTCATAAATGGCAAATGCCGGGGAGGTACCCTAAACTTAGGCCTGGAACGATTTCTTCCTTAAAAATAAATCCTTTCCCAATATATGATTTGATCCATTTCATCTCGTGTATCATCAGCGTCCATTGCCTGTGGTGCCTCTGTAGCAAAAACGGGTGTTAAACGCTATTGATTCATTCCTTTGGCACTGCTCTATTATTTTTAGGTTCGTAAGTGTGTTTAATTGTTTAATGGATGCAAATAATATCTTGTTGGTTCAATTTTGTGGTAATTGGATATCCCTGGCAAGGGAATCAGGCTTCTTATTACCAGAGACTCCATAATGTGCTGATCATTAATAATGAACAACCAGTCAGAATGCATACCTGACATCTAATTCACATCAAAACATCCTTTGATAAGTATGCACAGCAAAGCTTGCACTCTGGATTGAGTACTCGTTATAACATCATGAACAAAAAGAGTATAATCTTAACAATACCTTGTCCCTACTATACATAAAAAATGACTTATTTAAAACAAATGCCAAATCATATTCTATACATATGGACGTAGTATAAAAATAAAATTACATTGTCTTTGATTAAAATCATTTGATATATGTTGACCTAAACACTCTTATTACTCCACTTACTTGTAAAGTATGGTACCGGTTTTGTAGACCTTCTTCTTCATCCTCGGCCTACAACAGTCATCCCAAGGCCAAGGATGAAGACAAAGATCTTCAAACCCGGGACCATACTTTACAAGAAGTGGAGCAATAAGAGTGTTTAGGTCAATATATATAAAATTATTTGAATCGTGTAACTAGCTTCACTGTGTTAGCTCCATATATTTTTTAAAAGAAGTTTTTTAAAAAAAAATTAAATTACATTTTCTTATTTAACATATTTAATTTCACCTTATAAACAGTATAAATATCTAATTATATTTTCTTATTTAACTATAATATTTATTTTCACTTTATAAACAGTATAAACATGTAATTATACTTTCTTATTTATTATATCAATATTAATTTAATAAGTAATACAGTAATATCTTAATACATTTTTTTATATTCTCTATTCATAATAACATTCTCTATCCTTTCTCTCTAACTGTTCCTGTGTTATTCAGAAGCAACAGATTGCATGTAAGAGCAACCTATTCCATACCTCAAAGCAGAGTAGAGAGCAGGATGGTAGAAAGAGTGTGACTAGGGTGCATGGAGTCTGGTGCTATAAAGCTCGTTTGACCCAGTGACTGAGTGGTTTGAGTGAGAAAAAAGGGAGTTTTGCTCATCACTAGTGTCCATCATAGTATTATTTTTTCATAACTTGTGGAGTTGTATAATTCGATAACAATCTTTGATTTGAACTGTCATTTTGTTACAGCTCAATGCTTGATTTGCTGTTTTAGAATCTGAGAAGATTGCAGCAATTTGAAATTATTTATTTGGTACAGAGTTGCTGAATTGAGATACGAATAGCTCTAAATTTTGGCAGCAAAATCACTGTGTGTCAAAACCCTTCTTTATACACCAGCTTACCTAATAAAGAGCAAATATAATTAAATAGCATTTAAAAATAGCATACAGATATTAACTATTGCCTTTTGTCATTTCACTTTAAAAACTGTTTTATGGTAATGCCATACTTCTCTCTGAACCAATGGATCCAGAGGGATGCATAAAAATCTAAATAATCCAATGATTTTGCAAAATGCTGCACAGGTTCATGTAACACACCATTAACACTTTCTGAGATCTGGTGCTTTGTACATCATTTTTCATTTCCTGATTCGGCATTTTAAGGGTTCTCAAAAAATTCATAGCTCTTGAATGATCTTAATTAAATTCATGATCCATTTTTTATTTTTAACATTAATCTTTAAACTACATTTTAAATATATATATAATACTCAAATTCTTCAGTAAAAATCAACACCTTGTCATAAGTATGTTGTTTCTAAATATAAAAAACCTTAAATAAAAAAATCTAAATTTGAGTAGTCTGAAGCTTTCACGGCTGGAGTCAGACTTAAATCTAAATGTTTCTTCTGGGCTTGGAAGCAGTAGTCTGTTGGAGCTAAGGTGTCCAAACGTGTCATCCCCACCTGCGGAGGAAATCTTCAGTGGCGCGGTCTGAGTCTTCTAGGCGAAGGTTCTGGCACGACTGAAATGCCAGCTGGAGGTGTTATATTTACATATGGGCTGCTCAAAGGGGACTGGTTCGGCTGGGGCAGGGGGTGGGTACTCAGAGGGCAGGGCATCTCTGCTCTGATAGGTGATTGGTTTACATGAATATTGTGAGTTTTGGCTTGTTTTATATGCTTTAGAAGCAGATGTCAAGTTTTGCTCAGTTTGAGAGCAGATTGACCAACAGTCTAGTAAAAACATCATCCATATCACCTGAAGACAAACACTGCATCACAAGATCTGAGCCTCAACCTCCTTGACTCTACAGTCTGCCCAAGATACATAAAACAGAGGTACCATTACGACCCATTGTCAGCGGCATTGGGTCCCCTACCTACACAGTCGCCAAGTATTTAGCCAATTTATTACAGCCTCATATTGGCTCCATTGGCACTTACATCAAGGACCCCTATGGGTCTTCATACAGAAACTACAGACCATCATATTGAAACCTCAAGATGTCCTCGTGAGTTTTGATGTCGTCTCCCTCTTCACCATGGTTTCTGTAAGTGATGCCATCACACTGCTGAAAGATCTCTTTCCAGACGACACACTAGCACTGTTTCATCACGTGCTTACTAATACCTACTTTAGGTGGGACCAGGCTTTCTTTGAACAAATAGACGGGATCACAATGGGCAGTCCACTCAGCCCAGTTATTGCAAATTAATTTATGGAGTCTTTCGAATCTCAGGCTCTGAGTTCTGCAGCTCACAAAAACCGTCCGTATGGTACTGCTATGTGGAAGACACTTTTATTGTATGGAGTCACGGAGAATCAGCTGTTGATAGTTTCCTCCAGCATCTCAACAGTATCAATCCACAAATCCAGTTCACCATTGAGACAGAGAAAGATGGCTAACTAGCTTTCTTGGATGTTCTGGTCACCAAAAAACTAGATGGGAAATGGGACATACAATTTACCGCAAACCTACCCACACCATCCGATATATGAACAAAAATTCCAACCATCACCCGAAGCAGAAACGCGCCATGATAAAGACCCTCACTGATCCCGCTGCTCACACCTGTGAGCCTGACTCTTTGCAACAGGAACTCCAGCATCTGGAACAGGATTTATCTTTGAATGGTTACACGGCACAAAATGTCTGCAGAGCAATACACCCACACACCACCCAGACTAACAGGTTTTGCCCAGGAGCAAGGGCATTTCATTACTATCATACTTCAATAAGGTCACGGACAGAATTAGAAGCCTACTCAAATGCCATAACGTCAAAATCAACTTCAAGCCCACCAGACAAATCAACACGTTGCTATGCTCAGTCAAAGATTCCAGGGACCTATCGTTTCAGCCGGCATCTACCGGATTTCTTGTTCCTGTCGTGCAGTATACATAAGCACCACTCAATGAAGTGTCAACACACGGCTCTCCAAACACAAGAGATTCTGCCGGACAAGTCCGCGGTCGCAGAACATGTAATGTGGGCAGAACACATTATCCAGTATAATGAAACATCTGTTCTCTCTTTGATACCATACTACCATGCTAGATTGCAATGCAAAGCAATAGAAATTTACAAACACCCTAACAATTTCAACAGAAAGGGAGAGGCTCTCAAACTGAGAAAAACTTGGCATCCGATACTAGAGCATATAAAACAAACCAAACCTCACAATAATCATGCGAACCAATCACCTATCAGAGCAGAGATGCCCTGCCCTCCGAGTACACACCCCCTGCTCCAGCCGAACCAATCTCCTTTGAGCAGCCCATATATAAATATAACACCTCCAGCTGGCATTTCAGTCATGCCAGAACCTTCACCTAGAAGACTCTGACTGCACCAATGAAGATGTCCTCCATAGGTTGGGATGAAACGTTTGGACACCTTAGCTCCAACAGACCATGGCTTCCAAGCCCGGAAGAAACATTTAGATTTAAATCTAAATTTATAAAAATATTCACAATTATTAAGATAGTATACGCAAAATAGTTACTTAGACAACTAGTTACAGAATAAGACCTTTAGTAATGAGAGGGTCAAGTTAAAACATAGCAGAGAGTGTTCTAACACCAGGGAATAATTAAAGTAACTTTGTAACATGTTATACACAATATTTTTTCTATGTTTGTATATTTAACAAAATTTTATTTTCAAAGGAAAACTTGAATTAAGTTACTGTGGATTGTAGAGAAAAGAAAATGTTTTCTTTGAAGAAATTGTCAATATTAGAAAATATTTAATTTTGTTAAATGATGTGCCTCCTGTAAATATTTAGAATTGCAGTTCAGACTATTTATTTATTTCCAGGAAACAAAAGCTAATAGTTATATTCTTATAAAAAACAAAACATTTCAAGACAAGCAATATAATGATTAGTTTTATTGCCTAAACACAATCAACTAATCATGCCCTTTCATAACAGTAATAGATCAAATACATGTATGTATCTAATGGCACAACCCTATACTTCTGGCCAGACACATGAGCATTCTCTTGTAAGTTATAACATGCACGCAAGCACGCGCGCGCACGCACACACACACACACACACACACACACACAACATTATCTTTAAAAGTATATCTTGTAAATTATACTCTTGTAGTTATTCCATCAAGCACAATAAATTATTTACATAATAACATTTATAATTTTCATGTTAGTGATCCTGCATGTATTTTAAAATTAGTTAATACCTCTAATGAAGTACCTGTTCATTAATTAACAATAAAGACATTCCAGGTTTGCTTTTTGCAGATGATTTAGTAGCAGCTGCAATTAAAGTGGAGGTTTAAAGAACACAATAGAAGCAACAGAGAAATATTGTAAAAAATGAAACTTAAAGATAAATAAAAGTGAATAAAAAAAATTGGTATGTAAAAAGGAACAAACTCAGCAGAGATGAGAAATGGTGGCTATAGGGAAGTGAAATTAACTGATAAGAAAATTTGATTACTTGGGGGCAAAGATGAACATTAATGGAAAGTGGTCAGAACAAAGGAAGAATGCACTAGGAAAGGAAAAATTAGCTACCAGTATTATAAGAGCATGCTTGAAGAAAATTCCAAATATGAGTATAAGCTGGTTAGAGAGTGTATATTCGGTTACAGTTGAATCTAAAATTATGCATATGATAGAAATATGGGGAAAGAAAAAGAGTGGGAATGTATAGATCAGATTCATAGAGCAGTCAGTAAAAATGATATTAGGATTACCTAGAGCTGCATCCAATAGAGTAGACCTGATGGACTAGGAAGGGTAGGCCAAAAAAGTCTAGTAATAAAATGCATTGTGAAATACTGGCAGAGGATACAATTATTTGAGAAAGGAAATATTCTCATAGACTGCTTGAGGGCACAAGAAAAAGGAAAATGTGTAGGAAGTTGGATAGGTAGATTAAAAGAAATTGTAACAGAAATTGGTTTGGATGAGCTAATTAGCTTAAAGTCACAAAATGGGCAAGATGCTTGGAATAAAGTAAAAGCAAGTATTAATGACATAGAGAAACAGAAATATTTGGTAGCCTAAGAGATAAGAGAACTCTGATATATTATATGAGTTTTAAGAAAGAGTGGGGCAAGGAAAAATATGTGACAAAATGGATAGGAAGGTATGGCATGGGCAAGAACAGGAACAATGATGCTGGGTGGGGTAAAAGTAGACAAAGAGTTGTGCTCACTGTGTGGTAACATAGACAAGAAATTGCACTGTATATTAGGATGTACAGAAACCAAAGTATGGAGAGAGCAAATATGGAACAAGAAGTGGGATAATTTGCAGTCAGAAATTCTGACATAAAAGATTTTTGGGATTAGCAGAAAAGAATTTTTGAATCAGTTTGAAAATTATGTAGGGAAAGTAAGAAAAAAATGGTGGAGGAAAGCGATCAAGGCAAAGGAAGTTGGTAATAAGCTAACAATGAGGGAAGATGGTCACCATCTTTCCGGAAGTATTTGTAAAGTTGACTTGACAGTATATTTAGTTAGAGTGATGTAGGGTTCATGTACACAACAAACAGACTGTTAGTTACACTAACAAGCACTCAAGGATCAAAGAAATATTGTAAAACTGTAATTTCAATGTGTAGAAATAATAAATATTCATTCATTCATTCACCTCTCATGAATTATAATATCACAAAGTATAGTTCTCTAGTTTTTTTTGTGAAAGGGAAATATAAATGTTTCAGCATATTTGTAGCTGTCATAGCTGGAATACAAATTCTTACTAATTTCAAATTATTCTAAAGTAAATATTTCAGTAATAAA
Organism: Metallyticus violacea; assembly: GCA_030762175.1. NCBI lineage: Eukaryota > Metazoa > Arthropoda > Insecta > Mantodea > Metallyticidae > Metallyticus > Metallyticus violacea. Next base: position 240,917,661 of record CM060846.1, read on the forward strand.
TTATATTATTTTCAGTAGCATTATAAAGGTCAAAATATTTTTTCTCCCAATGCCACTCCTGTCCATTTGGACTTGTGGGATGCTCCCCAGGCTTGGACAGAGTATAGCTGACCACTGAGGTTGGGATGCGTGTAAGGTGCAGCTATGTTATCCTAAGGATAGTTGCCGGAGGGTTGATAGATGATAATTCAGCCAAATTTAAGTTTCCCAACAATTCACCTTAAGACCTAAGGGAAAACCCTTAAAAATCTTCAGCTAGGAAACTGGCTCAAGCATGAATCAAACCTGAGAAGCAAGAATGCCCCCACTAAACCATGGCAATGGAAGAAATCAAAAATTTAATTCCATTCTCCTTCTGAGCCAGAATCATTAAATAAAATTTTGAGTATTTTTTTCTCTGTCAGATCCTTCCTAAACAATGTTTTTTTTTTCAGTCATGGAAGTTACAGAATCTACCAACAAAATCATGGCTTCATGGAAAATGTTGTTTCTCTTCTATAATTGGCTGGTTCTGAGTTTCATGAATTTCTATGCTAATTAAAACATCCAGCTTCTCAATTGAGCAGATGAAGTGCATGTATAGCCTGCTGTGTTAGGCAGTTAATTTTTAAGTACCACCGTGTCATCAGTGGTTGTGAAGGCATAGTCAGACCAGAAAGTGTTAACTGGTATATTTTTAGCCTATTTTTCCACAAACCATTTGCACACTCCTCTGTCTATTTCTTTATTCTTTATGTCTATTTCCTTATTTATGTACGTTCTCTCTTTGTAGGGCAGTGGCATGAACATTGAAGCATGAATTGATATTTCATCTGCATCAAAAATGTTGGAAGAGCACAAGCATTTATACCTTTTAATTATATGCCCTTTATTACCTTTCTCAATATCCAGGAGCATAGCTTTACTTGGAAGAAAGCTGTCGCTGCAGCATCTTCTCAATCTTCAGTTTGTCCAGCAAGTTTGCACATTTTCTCAGAGACAAAACTTGAAAGAATGAATCACATCATGTAATGCAAAGAGGTTTTTGCTTTCAAATCTTCATAAGAATATGCAAGGATAATTGGTTGCTTTATAATGCTGCCCTCTAACTCCATAGTCAAATAGGCACTTTCTTACATATTTTGGCCATTGAAAATGTAAGACTAGAGATATTACATGCTAATAAAAGAATTAATCAATATTCAATGTCTACCATATCACTGCAGTTGCCAAACTGGTCTTAATGAAGCATTAGAGCATAAGATTTTTCATAAATATAGTGTATATTTTGACCAAATTATATTATATTCATTTAACAAAGTTGTTAATCCGAAAGTTTTAACATGAAAAATATATGTAATTTGAAAATGCCAAAAAATAATTTCATTAAATGGGAAATTCTATTGTTATAACATTTGTTATGACAGTTTACTGCTCAGTGATATCTTTATTCTTTGATCAACATTTCCAGAGTAATTCCTTCTTAATCTTCAATTAACAGTTTGTGCAAGTTCAACTCTTCAGCATAAAGCAATTCCACATGTGAATGTCAAGCTCCATAAAAGAACCTCCCTTATTTCTGTGCAACCTACCAATAACAATACCACTATTGAAGGCTGCCATCCTTTACACACAAAAGTATTCATTTTTCTTTTTTCTATAAATTGCCACCATTTTTGCAAAGCTTGCTTCTCTGGTTACCCATAAGAAACTTGTCTCAAAGGCTCCAAATCGGAAATTTTCTGTCTCTTTTTCACATTATTTTAGCACACAAACAACTCCAATGCAAACCAACACTATATTACAAAAAAATGTGTAAATTCCATCATCATATTTATGCCAAGATATGAAATCATCAGTTTCACCTTGAAATAACTCATAACATTTCAATGATACATTCTTTCATAGTTAATTTCTTGAAGTTTTTTTTATCCTGTTTCACCTCCAGATTATCCTCCTGTCTTTAAATCTTGTGCACTAATACCACTTGCCAATTCTTCTACAGCCCAATTTGGCCAAAGAATTTAAATTTACATTACTTGTTAACTGCATCTTAAGGAATATTGTATACAAATTATCTTGTAAGGTTTTTAAGATATTATATATTGATTTAACTGTAAAGTATTTTCATTCTGAATAAATAATTATGATGGCCAGTAAAACTTAGTCATCCTTGCTAGTAGCCAAGCATGTGCTCTCCCACAGTAAGAAGTCTGATAAAACAATGAAAATTTATTAATGTCTAACCCACACCTCAAAATAGTCTTTTATATATATATAGAGCAGGCTAGACATTTCTTTTATGAAGTATGCATATTTCCTAGTTTAAATTGTTTATATTAATATAGAGTTATGATCCCATTTCCTTCCCCTAATTTACTTACTGTGACTTGTAATTACCATACTGCATTCCATAACCACATAAGTTTTATTAAACTTGACTTCTGCAGATTTAATAGTTTCTTTACTCACCTATAAAGTGTATAATATATACATATATATATCCTCAAATATACTCTATGTTTTGATTTTGAGTAAGAAAAACTATGAATTATCCAAAATATTGCATGTTTTATGTTAGCTTTGAGTGTTACATTTTTATTCTATTTGATCCCATTCTTGTTAACTTTACGCACGCACACATGCATGCACACACACACAGAATTACATTCCTGCTGCACAATACTTTCACATGTGTGTTATTATATATTATAACAATTATGAGCCTACCGTTATACATACGCATGTAACCATTTAAAAATGTTTTGTACTAACCCAGTGTTGCAGTCCAAGTGAACCGAGGCAAAGGAACTTCAAAAGAGGAATGAAAAAGTTCAGGGTGCAATGGAAGTCCAGCTTGGAAAGCAGCTATAAGCTTTAGGGCTAAGTAAAACTGCTGCCGTCCTAAGTGGCTTGCTGTTCCTCCTCCACTCAGTTCAGTTATCTGAAAAGAGAGAACAAAATTCTTATGTAACAAAAACAATTTCACTCTCAACTAAAGAGTGCAGCACTTTATCAGAAACAATTATTTAGTACTCCAATTTTCACTAATTTGGAGTAGTTTTAATTCTGTGATATTTGATAAAATAACCCTCATTTACAAATGTCAGCATCATTGGTTATATGCTAAAATGGGATTTTGGCAGCATCTAACTGTTTTTTTCTACTGCATGGATTTTGCATTGCTCCTTTATTTTTCATTTTAATGTTTCACCTATTACATGCCTGGTTAATATCTTCAACCAACACTCATGTTTTATCTGGAAATTTATCATCTTAAGAGAGATTTATAGGATTTTTATGTTATCTAGAACCACCATCACTGATTCCCTGTCCCTCATTTGGGCATTTTACAATCTTATCCCAAGCCGTAGCATGTGATACTGTTCCAAAATGTTTTGTTCAGATATTGGTACTCCACAACCTTTAAGTGAGCAGAAGCTGAAAGCATGAAAGCTTTACAGTATACATTAAGACAAAAAAAATTGAGCATACACTCTCAAAGCATTACTTTGTGAAAGTTCTGCTCGGTTCCACAGTCAGTTCACATTGGTATGTCTCTGCACAGGATCTTACAGTCTTCAGCCTCATTCTGTCATCTGTTATGCGAGTTCTCCAGATATACGCCGATAGTCAAGTGGTTAAAAGTAGGCGTCTTGCAATGAGAACAACCAAAGTTCAAATCCTACCAATGCATGAATTGTTTTATTTGTTATTTTTACAAGAAAAAGTAATTTTTAGTATACACATGACAATATAACTTCTAATTGCAAATGCAAATTCGATTTTAAGGCATTAGTGCTCACACAAAAATGTAAAGTAATCTATGTTTTCAAAATAAATATGAAATTAAAACATATTCTAAAATAAAAAACAAAAAATACTTAATATTGCATGTGTAAACTCTTTATTTCTAGTATTGTTTTCAATTTTCAGGACATGTATGAAATCAAATGCCTAAATAAATTTTGATGGGAGGATACTTTCTCCCAAGCATTCTATATTTGGCCCTACAAAACTCTTTTTGTCCTCTGCTGTCATGCAGGCCAATTTAACTTCACACCTTTTTTCACCTCTGCCCACACATTTTCAATAGGATTCAAATTTGGTAAGCAAGGAGGCCAATCACTTGTTGTGATATCTTGCCCCTGCAAGAACCAATTTTATACTTGATTGTGTGAACAGGATGATTATCCTGCTGCAATTCAATGATTCCAACAGAATATTTCATACTCACAGAAGAAACTGTGATGTGTTCAAGGATGTTTTTATATTGGTGGCTATTTAGTGTGTTGAGTCACCACAACACACAGACTGTTCCATGTCATCAAACAGCAGCACAATACAAATATACAACCTCATGATATAATTCAGCAATATAACTTGCATCGCATCACATTCTTCTACAACATCAGATGATTTATTTCCTCCCCCAGTTGTATATGTAAATGTCATGTCTGTGAATATAACCCTATTCCAGATGTAGTTGGAATTTTCAGTTTTAGTAATCAGTGATTATCTTTAAGGTGCTCCTTCTTACCAGCTGATCAAGCAAACAGCCCTGCACCATTTAAATAATGCAAAGCTGTGGAATTCAACCCAGGGAAATGAAAATTACTTTTCATTACAGAGATATACTGGAAGCGATAGTGTTTCCTTGTTCAAGCAGAGCAGTATCCTGCTGAGAAATCGAACATCCCATTTCATCCTGAATCAGGATGACACCAAACAAACTATTCCCTGCAGAATAGCCTGCATTGGTTACTAACATAAACGACCTCTTTGATTTCATCTATGTGTGTGCACTCAGCCATAGTAGAGTTCAGGATGACTGCTAACAAACAATGCAGAGCTCAGGGCTGTTTTAATCTACAACTTTCCATAAGTTGTAGATGCATGAACACGCCAGTGCCAGTGATAACCAAAGAATGAGGGCAATAGTAGAAATGGAGTGCCTACACATCCAATATTAAGGTAATTTATATTTTCTTTTTAGTTTTTCAATTTAGAATATTTATTAATGTGTGAAAATGAAGATAACTACTTTAGGTTTTTGTGTTTGAGCAAAATAAAACTTGTCAATAAAAATTATATTTTTGTGCCATATATTAAACATTAATTTTACTTGCAAAAATCAATAAAACATTTAAGCACAACAAGGATTCAAAGCAGGTAATTATTATTAGACATGTTCTTTTGCCTGCTTTGCCAATAGAGTACATGGTCCAAACCACATTTCCTGCTATGACATAACTTGAATATATACTGAAAGCAGCGTTAAAAAGTGTACCATGAACTCTGTGTCAGTGAATGCTTCTAATGATTTTCGAATAAGTCATGAATTCTGGCTGTTGCTCTTTATATTTTTATTTTTGTCTTAGTGTGTACCATAAAATTTTTTAATTATGATTTAATTTTTTATTTGTCAAAATCAATTTCATTGTACCCTTTACCTCATTCTCTGAATTTAGATAATCTTGAGCAGCCAACCACTTGAAGAATTTTGCTCAGTGAAATTCTCTTACGCATTCACTTTGGGAGTCATTTTTCATACACACTTAAAACTTAATACCCTTTTTGTGATAATCTTATGTGTAGAACTGTTATCCTTGGCTTTCTTCCACCTTGCATATTTCTAAGATGTCTTTTATTATAATGCGAATCACTGACATTCTGATTTGCTTATAAACTTTAGCATTCTGTTATCAAATTGCACATTTTAATCTCTATATAATCTTTAGTATTTTGTTGCACAGATTACAGACACTTTGTTTCTACACGTTATAAAAACATTATAATTTTAAATTAGAAGCAGTACCAGCTGGATCAGCATCTGTTCCACTATAATAGGGCATGTTCAGTGAAACATGTTCTAAGCCTTTGCTTGAGCAGTTTTACAAGAAATATATGACATTCAAGTCCTTTATTATTTTGTACAGGCATATGTGCTTCTTAGTCATCATCTCAGTTCTCAGTGTCAGAAGGTGACATGTCATGTATCCAGTTTTCCAGTTTTATCTGCCATTTGTGAAAAAAAAATTTATAGGCAAAAACAAACCAATTAAATTTTAGTTCCACCAAAAGGTGCCCTGATAAGGAGGCTCATCAAGCAAACCATGAGAGAGAAAGTGGTTCAACAAGCAGCAAGGATCAAAAGTTGAACAAAGTAGCTGTTGATAAATACAATTGCATTTGAAACATGGCCCAAAAACAAATAAATGAAACTTTTTTTTTCTGCAGTACGGTTAAAAATAGGTGACTTTCGTTAATTTCAGTGTGCAGAATTCAAACACACATTCCATTTTTCCATAGCACATCTCTTTTTGGCAATATCACAACGTTCAATGAAAATATAATTGTAAAATTTGCAAAAATATTACATACTCATATACAACTTTTAAAGAAAATAAAGAATAATAATAACATGAAAGCGTACTTGAATTTGAGAATGCATGTTAGTTATCTTGTGTCTCATTTTTCTTTTCCCATGGAACTGCAGTGTATGAGATTTTCCTGAGTGTTCTCTGGTAGGTTCATCCCATGCAATCGGCCATTATTCGTACATCTCAACATCCCTGATAATATCGTTCAACGTCCTTCAACTCATCCTTTCACCTTACTCTTCACTGACAGCTCCTAAATTTGACGGGAAGCAGCCAAGATGTGACTTGAGGAAATGAAGCTTCAAACTCATATTACACCCAAGCATATTTGAAATGTTCCAGCATATTTCTGACAATTTCTTTGATTGAAGGTCTTTCACATTGCCCATAAATTTCTTAACAACCTCTCCGAGTCCATTCCATGCATCTTTTTGAATTTCATTTATTGAGCTGCTAAAATTAACATCTTTCATCAATTTCCTTGTCTGTGGTCCATCAAATACTCCCTCTCTGATTTTAGCCTGTGACAATGATGGAAACTTTGTGCATAAATACTGGAAGCAAGGGGAACTTTTGTCAAGTGCTTTCAAGAATTGTTTAATGTGTAATGGAGGAAGTAGAATTTTTTGACGATCAACAAGAGGCACATTATTAACATTTTGTGATCCAGGTTCCAGTTGCTGCCTCTCAGGCCATTGATCAGTTTCCCAATGTTTGTCCTTCACCCTGCTATCCCATTCACAAAGAAAACAAGGGAATTTTGGGTATCCTCCCTGTTGTCCTAGTAACAGACCAATGACCTTCAAGTCACCACATATTTGCCACTCATGGCCATGTACTTCATTTTTTCAAGAACATGCTTCAGAGTTCCATAAGACTCTCTTAGGTTCGTAGAATGTGTAAGCAGTATTGAAGCTAACTTTTTGCCATTATGACATAACACTGCCTTAAGACTTTGTTTGGAAGAATCGATAAAAAGATGCCAGTTACTTTGCTCATATGCTTCCCTGCCCAACTGCTGAATTAGATTACACACAGCCACACAAAACACAAGTTGATCTTCTGCATAGTGCTTGTGGAACTGTATTTCGATTCCTATACCACAAAAATGTAATGCCAGGTGATAACAAATTCTTCTCCTATAGTCTTGAGCCCAATAATTCAATTTTTTTTCTGAGGCCTAAATTCTTCACTAAATCATTTAACTCAAATTAATTAAACTGTTGAGGTGAATTGTCAAAATTTTTCTGAATCAGTCATGAAGCTGCTTTCAGATTCACTAAAATTGAGGTCTGCTGGTGGCGTAGGTATGGGTAGTTAGGGTCCATGAGGAATAGGCCATGAAGCTGAGTTCAGATTTGGATATTTAATTCCTGCCTTAAATAATTTTTTTTTTGTTATAACATGCAAAAGTAACAATCGTCATGGTAATTCTGCTGCTCTCTCCATATCATTAGTTTTGCAAATGGCTTTGTTTTCCGTTTTCCTTTATACCAATAATGTAATCCCTGAACACGTTACATGCAATATGAGGCAATTTACCCTTGATCACCAGCTTTCCCTTTGAAATATGAGTAATATAATTTCTTTGTTTGTGAGTCTATTTTATGTACCTTCTCATCAAACACGTAACACTCACAAATGTAATGAAACTTCTGAGGACTTTGTAGACACTGTCTCCTGCGTAATCCTGATGTAGAAGTTATATATGAACTTTTATTTTAGCAATACACATATAGAAAACAAATATGCATATCAATATAAGTTTTCTGCTCAATTGAAGTTGAGATCTATGATAGCTGTAAATGTAAACATAAATACCTCACAAGAAGACAGACCTGATCCATAGAACAAAACTGGTAAGTGATGGAAATATAAACATAAACATCTGGGAGATAAGGGAGGATGGAAGTGAGCCGATTAGGAAAAAATCAACATATTTAGAATACCAAAATGAAACGTAGCAATAAGATGCATAAGCAGAATGAATTTAGCACCATAGACATATATGCATATGTCGTAAAACTAGATGTGATAGCCAAAAATGGACTTCTTTTTTGAAATCAGGGCACTGATTTATGAACTTCACAGCTAAAAATCTTCCTAAATAATAAATAAAACAGTAAGTTTTTTCTTTCCTTCTCTTACAACTTTTGAGGTTTAATAATTAAAGATTATGAGATTTCACATATATGATAAACAGTTGTCAAATTGAGTGTGGCTATTTTATTTTTTATTTACACAATATCAATTCCTACAGTTCAATAAGTTGTAATGTTCTTACATTAACAACCACAGAGACCAACCAAAAAAGTAAAATTTAGCAGTGATTAAAACTATCATAACAAATTTTCCATAGCCATTAGTGGATTTTTGGAACTGGTGGCAGTTATTGCATTGACAGAGTTTGTCTCCAAAATGCAAAATCATATGTAGGAGTGTATTATCTTCAGACTTTATTAGTACCGCCACGGGTGGCCGAGGTCGTTAAGGTGCGGACTCATGAGTGAGAGGTATAGGGTTCGAATCCAATCAGGACCGTCCTCCCTGACTGAGGTTTTTTCCAGGTTTCCCTCAGTCCTCATAACTGGCAAATGCCAGGGAGGTACCCTAAAATTAGGCCTGGTACGTTTCCTTCCTTAAAAATAAATCCTTTCCCAATATTTCATTTCATTTCATGTATCATCAGTGTCCACTGCCTGTGGTGCCTCTGAAGTAAAAACAGGCATTAAACACCATTCACAAAAAGATTTTAATAGTAATATTTAACTACATTTAACACTTTGTTATTTCTTACTAAAACTGTATGTCTGTCTCTATGCTTTGTTAATGAGTCATTTTATGGTACTCATTAAAGCAAGACAGACAAAATACAGGCTGTCCTTACAATCTTGACAGAAACTGGTAACTGTCTTCAACTTTTTGTTTGATTTCCTGCTTCCTAAGGTTTTGCATAGCATTCTCTGCATTGTTTTCTCTTCTGCCTTCCTTCTCCTCAGGTTTTGTGAGTATGGACTCATCTTACTACTGAAGGTGGAAAAATGACCACTAGATTTGTTACTAAATCCTCTAATTGATAATTTATTTTCATTGACCATACTGTGCAAGATCCAGAAATTGAAAACTCCTATTCTAAAAATTATATCAAACAATTTTCTGTAATACTTTATACCTCTTCTTAGCACAAAATTATAGGAACGCATCTGGTCATTAATGTCTACTATTTTCTTGGCTTTATGTAGTCCAAAACATATTGGGGATTCAGTACTGGATTTCCTTGCCTTATTTTCTTTCCACAGTCCACCAGATGGTCTCCATGTGCAACATTTCTAGTGAGAATTAGCATCAGGCATTTGTCCAGCCAATTTATTATGTTAGATGGTCCATGTACTTCCCCTTTCATTATCTTCTTCTGAAATCATCAGGAATGCCTTTGCAGTTTCCAATTTAGGTCCTACAGTAAAAAATCTTCTAATTAAACAAAGAAATAGTAAGGGACAAATTTGAGTAAAAATTGTTTGCAAATAGAAATTTGTTCTCTTTAACATCCATATATGACAAGGCACTGCTGCACAACAGCTTCAGCGATTCTGATAGTCATTAATTTATCTGCATGTGTATATATCATCAGATTAAGAGTGTAACCCTCAAGATTACACAGGTTTTAGATTTTGACACTATGTTGGTGTTTTATTTGGAATGTGCTGCTTAAAAATTAGTTGATATCTAAATGCTACCACTAATTGATCTACAATAATACCTCTTCCAAATGCAAGATAATTATGAAAATTTTTCAAAATCAAATCAAACACTTTCCTTATTTTGACAGTTGTATTTAGAGACTCATCGCTGCAAAAATGCAGGTTTTTTAGTAAAGCTAAAAAGCTGTCACGTGACATGATGTTCAATATGAGCTACTTTGTATTCTGCAACATTATGACTTTTGGTACAAGCATTTAAATGCAGACTAAAGTGCAGTCAACAATGCCTTTATTTTACTGCAGAGAAAATAACTGCCTAACAACACACTCCTTGATTGGTCTTTGTAGTGTGATATTGTACTGGGTTTAGGTTTGTGATTTTAAAGGTACTCATCCACAATGAAATTTAAACTTGCAACTTTGGGTTGTGCAATAAAAGTTGAGCTGCTCCATGTAAGCAGATGGGCAACTTGGAAAATTGCATGTGCCACTTAAATCTAGCGGAGCTTTCCAAAACATGCAATTTTTGAAGTGGTATTGTGCATGTAGTGAAAGAGAAAAAGTTGCATCATCCATAAGTTGCACGAATAGTTTAGATAATTTTTGTAGCTCAACTTGCTCACAACCATCGGTTACATTGCTATAAGGTATCTGCACAGCTGACGCTAATTGCTCACTCTCTACGTATATCCTGCTTTGGGACAGTGTTTTGAGTGAGAGAGAGAAATAAAATACAGAAACAAGATAAGTACATATTTTTATTTATTGTAAACAAAATAAAACATTCATTATTAATGTGTAATGGTAGTAATTATATATTTAATCTCTTTATAGGTTATAGCTCAGAACACAAAATGGACAAAGGAGATGACAAGGAAGTCAAATGAGCTTATTGAATCTAAAGAATGCTTATGGAAAACTGAAACTGCAGATTATAGGACTAAACAAAAATGGCAGACTGCTTTGAATGAAATTGAAATGAACATATCTCCGGATGAAATTAAACAAAAAACTCACAGATTAAGGTGCAAATTCACAAATAAGAGGAACAAAATGACAGTACAAATTCAGCAATTGACAATTTCTGTCAAACATTCCTCCAATCAGTCTCAGCCTTTAGATTGATTTTGTAGATCAGTTTGTAACTAGCATTTGCTAGGGACATTAAAACAATACTATGAGCGCCTTTATAGTTGAAGAACTATCTGCTTCTGTTTACTCGAGCATGGATATTTACATGTTTTCCATCCAATGCACCTAAGTAGTTTGGGAAATTCCATTTATTCTGGAAATCTTTTGCAATTTCAATCCATTCATCTTCTGCATTTGGTATCTAAAAAGTAAAACAATAAATAATTAATGTTAATTGAAGCATGCTTTATTACAGGGAATGGTTCCAGACAAAATTCCATGTGATGACAAACATAACATTGGTGATGATGACTGTGACATAGAGCTACAGGGAAATGATTCAAGTGTCAAATGTCGAAACAGCTTGTCTCCTTTGCCAAGCCCCAAGCTATTCAATCATTTCACAGAAGAGCAGCAACAAACATCATTGTAGTATTGAGCTACAAGAGCAGGCTGTCATGATCCAATGCATGGCTTTGTTGCAGAATGCTGATAAAAAAATGAATTTGGTATCTTTGGTATGTGCAAAAGAAATGCAACAGTTTGATGACAATTATTTGAGATATAAAATGAAGAGTGCCATACAACAAAATCTACTGGATGTTAACAATGGGTGTGCAGCAAGAAGTTTGGCATTCCCATTGTCAACATTTATGTCACTGCTGTCATACACAAAAAATAAAATCCTGTTACAAGAATATGTTTTTGTGGAACAGCAGGATGAGCCACTTTAAGAATAATAAAATTTTAGCCTGAAATGTATACACCTTAAAAATAAATAAATAATTATTTACCTTTATGTAGTCTTCTTTCATAGCACTGTAAATACTATCACATAATTAAGGAATTATGTATGAAATGGTACATGTTGGTATATTAATGATTAATAGCTGTTGCCTGAAAAGACAATAATTCAAATAGGTTACATTTTAACATTTCAGTAAAAAATATAACAAATGCTTCAGCAAACTGTACAATTCACTATAAAGTGACTTACCTGTTACTAAATATTTCAATGTCAACACAAGATGTTCTATTGGTAATATGGATTTTCTCATTAATATATCCTTCTTTTATATTAACAGTGCTACTCTTCTTAGCAGGCAATCAAAGTAATTTGCTAACATTCGTAAAACATTTATAGAATGCTTAGTTTCCCACGCATAATTCATGCAGCAAGTTATTAACAACTCCACAATGTTCATGACTTAAAATCCATTCTCTTACTCAGCATTTTCTTTTTGCTCTTTCACATCTTTTTCTTCATTGTTTGTAGTAAAATAAGTGATAAACAAGCTACAGGTAAAATGTCATCAGAAAACATGCTCTCCAGACCATATCCAATAGGTAACCAGGAAAGTTGCATGTACATATAATGGCACAATACAGCTAGTGTGATGTAAACACTTCATGCAACATTTCTTTCCATGTGCCAGTTTGTAACTAGCATGAAAAAACATGAACTTGCATGCTGTGCTTAAATAATACATTTGTTGTGAGATAGAAAATTGGCATGCAATTTAAGTTGTATTGTAGACAAGTAGCTTAATACAATGAGGTATAGGGATGTGGTAATCCCATTGCCTAGTGCTTTACACTGCAATCAGCCCATCTAGTGAATGCCAGAATATGCAGTCTGTTCTATCAGCCAATGGCTACTCTGAAGACAGAGAAGCCGAAAGGGATTAATAAGGCAACTCTTTAGGAAAATTGGAAACTGCCACATGAAATGTCAAAAGACTAAGTAAAAATTCGCTAGATATAGTAAAGGAAGTAAAGAAGAGGAAATATGATATATTAATTAGAGAAACAATAAAAAAGAAAAGGGATATGAGGCATTGGGAGAGTACACATTTATATATTCTGGAGTGAACAAAGAAGAGAGAGCAATTGTATAAAATATAGTGAACTTTTGTAACAGTGGTGTCAAATATTAACATTTTTAAAAAATTGAGTCGAAATTGTAACATACACACCACTAAAATTCAATAAAATGGAAGACTAGTTTCAGGAGCCATTGCTCCTATCATCAGTTCCTGGTCGACTGCCATAATTTTTTCTTTGTAGTTTTTCAAAAAGTTTAATTTCTTTCTTGTATGTATTCATAACTGTGAAAGTAAATAAAGTAGAAACTAGTCTTCCATTTTATTGAATTTTAGTGGTGTGTATGTTACAATTTCTACTCAATTTTTTAAAAATGTTAAGAGAGAGCAAATCAGATGTGGGTATATTAATTAGATCACAATTTAAAATCCTAAACCAAAGAGGGCGGGTTCAATCCCGGCCAGGACCGATGGATTTTTTCCGGCATAAAAATCCTAAGTATGGCTTCCTTTGGAAGGGAAGTAAAGCCGTGGGTCCCATGTCGTACATTTACGGCACAATAAAGAACCTAAAGCCTGAAAGAAGAGGCCTCTGAGAAAAATTTGTCGGCCATTTCACGCCCTGAATAGAATGGGATGCTGATGACCTGAGATGTTGAAAAGCATCCATAAATAAACCAAATAAATAAATAAATAAAACCAACTTAAAACAAGAAAGGTTAATGAAACAATAATAACCCTTAAATTAAAACAGGTAGGCCACACTGTAACAATACAAGAGTCTATGCATCTGTAGAATGTAAAACCAAAAGTAACTGAAATATTATTATATGATTAATTTACAAGATAAAGCAGATGGAGGAAAAAATTACTACCTAATAAAAGGAGGTGATTAAACACAAGAGTAACAATATAGCAATACTGAACTTAATGGGAAGGCATGGAGAAATAAAATTAAATTCCATTGGACATCATCTAAGAGATTTCTGTACATATAATCAACTAAGGATAACAAATATATTTTATCCTCATAAGGAAATCCACAAATATACTTGGGCACAAAGAGGACAAAAATCGATTATTGATTACATTATAGTATGAAAAGATTTGGCCATATAATTACAGACTAGAAGTTATAGAGGAGTAAAAGCAGATACTGATTACGTTTTAGTATGCTCAAAAATAAAACTTCCTAAGAAGTATATAAGGCAAAAAGATAGGAAAAGAACTGAATCAGAAAAAAAGATTTAAAATAAAGATATTTAGAACAACCTAGTGTCAGAGAATTATATAAAACCAGATTAGATAAAAATATGAAAAGGAGGGTAAAAGATATAAATTTAGATTGGAAAATTATACAAAATATAATAATTAAAACTGTAGAAGTAGTATTAGGATATTAATTTAGAAGGAAACACATAAAGCTTAAGATATGGAATGAAGAATTAAATAAATGTATACAAGAAAAGAGCAATTCTATTTAAAATGGACTAGCGGTAAGTTGCAATAGCACATTAAAATGGAGCTTATAAAAAGGGGGGGGAACGATGAGAAAGTTGACTAAAAAAATGAATGGTGCTTAATGCCCGTTTTTGCTACTGAGGCACCACAGGTGATTGACACTGATGATACATGAGATGAAATGAGAAGTATTTTTAAGGAAGGAAACGCTCCAGCCTTAAGTTTCGGGTACCTCCCTGGCATTTGCCATTTATGAGAACTGAGGAAAGCCTGGAAAAAAAACTCAGTCAGGGAGGATAGTCCAAGCAGGGTTCGAACCCCAGACTTCCCGTTCACGAGTCTGCACCTTAACAACCTCGGCCACTCATGGCAGTGGAAGTTAACTAGACAGGTGCAGAGAGGATCGTGGGAAATATTTGTTTAAAGGTTGGAATATGATGCTACAGGTTCTCAAAGATTTAGTTTGAAAGTATTTTAAGAGTTTAAATAGTGAATTACAAGATAAGGCCAAAAGAGATATAATGTCAGAAAAACAATGGTATGAATACTTCAAGGAATTACTAGTAAATTTTTTTGGGGGGAAGTGGTTAGTGTTTAATGCTCGTTTTTACTACTGATTCACCACAGGTGGTGGACACTGATGATTGGTGAAATGAAATAGTAAATTGGGAAAGTATTATTTTCAAAGGAAGAAAGCATTCCAAGCCTAAGTTTAGGGTACCTTCCCAGCATTTGCCATTTATGAGGACTGAGGAAAATCTGGAAAAACCTCAATCAGGAAGGACAGTCCTGGTGGGATTCGAACCCCAGACCTTCCACTCACAAGTCAATGCCATAATGACCTCGGCCACCCAAGGTGAGAGTTTTTTTTTTTTGAGTAGTGTTTAACGCCCGTTTTCACTACTGAGGCACCACAGGCGGTGGACACTGGTGATACATGAGATGAAATGATAAATTGGGAAAGGATATTTTTTTTTTAAGGAAGGAAGCGTTCCAGGCCTAAGTTTAGGTACCTCCCCGGCATTTGCCAGTTATGAAGACTGAGGAAAACCTGGAAAAAACCCCAGTCAGGGAGGACGGTCCTGGCGGGATTCGAACCGCAGACCTCCCGCTCACGAGTCCCGTGCCTTAACGACCTCGGCCACCCGTGGCGGTCCCAAGGTGAGAGTGAAAATTACACAGTAGATATGGTACATGTCAAAGAGTACAATGAAATTACATTAAAAGAGTTAAATGAGGTTCGAAAAAGCAAAGAATGAGAGCTCCTGGAATTGATGGAATTAAAATGGAGCTTTTAAAATATGGAAGCCCAAAATTTAAAAAGATGGTAATTCAATTGCTAAATGATATACTCTTGTACAGGATGCATGCCAAAAGAATGGAAGAGAGTCAAAATAGTTCATGTACATACAAAATAATGACAAACATAAATGTTGCAATTACAGAGGTATTTTGCTTTTAAATTTTGCGTATAAAATATATACAAAAATTATAAAGAATAATGATTGAATAGTGTTTAATGCCTGTTTTTGCTTAGGAGGCATCACAGGCGATATACACTGATGATACATGAGATGAAATGATGTATTGGGAAAGGATTTATTTTTAAGGAAGGAATCGTTCAAAGCCTAAGTTTAGGGTACCTCCCCAGCATTTGCCATTTATGAGGACTGAGGAAAACCTGGAATAAACCTCAGTCAGGGAGGATGGTCCTGGAGGGATTTGAATCCCAGACCTCCTGCTCATGATTCCACGCCTTAATGACCTCGGCCACCCATGGCAGTAAAAAAAAACATATATATATATATAATATTAATGAAACATAAAAATAAAGAAACACTATTAACAATGTAACAAATTAACACTAATAATAAAAGTAAATAAAGATAAAACACACAGAAAGAGTCACACTTGAAATTGCTATATTTCGAACTACTGCGAGTTCTTCAATGGCAAGATGATATCTTCACTTGTCTAGCTTCTTGCCATTGAAGAACTCGCAGTAGTTCGAAATATAGCAATTTCAAGTGTGACTCTTTCTCTGTGTTTTATCTTCATTTACTTTTATTATTAGTGTTAATTTATATATATAAAGAGCAACATACTACCAATAGTGGAAAATATATTGCTAGAAGAACCGTGTAGATTCCAAAAAGGAAAAAATTAATTTGATGCCATTTAAACAATAAAACAAATTATGGAGAAACAAATAGAATACATTTTACCAGTATACCTCCTTTTTCTAAATTATGTGCAAGCATATTATAAAGTAAACAGATCCAAAATATGGAATATATTAGGAGAATGTAAAATACCATCAAGCCTAATTAATGCAACCCCTATATGACCAAACAGAAATCAAAATTAGCATGCAAAAGAAAAATAAATCTAATTTGAGTACAAAGCTGAATACAAGATTATGACATGGTAGTGGACTTTCTCTTCTGTTATTTGATATTTATATAAATAAAATTTTGGAAGAGTGGCATTTAACAAAGCCAAAACTTAGGAAGAAAAACAGATATTAAAATTACATTATTTGAGGATGATCAGATCCAGTTGGGTAAAAAAGAAGACACCCTCGAATATAATATAACATACTAAAAGGATATAGTATGGAGATATCTTATAACAAAACAAAAATATTAGTAATGGAGGGCAAATCAATGGCAGCAAAAATAGTGATCAATGAACAAAATATAGAACAGGTGTAAAGCTCTAAGTATCTGGGATGCAACATAACTAATTATGAAATTAATTTAGATTTGGAAGAAAATATACAGAAATGTAATGGAACAAACTGAATAATAAAAAAATATTTTGGAATAAATATAACTAAGGATGCACAAATTAGATTCCATAATGTCCTTTTAAAGCCTATATTGCTATATGGTAGTAAAACATGGATCCTAAGTGTCCAGGACTGAAAGTGAATTGAAACGACACAAATGAGATTCCTCAGATTAGTGGAAAAGGTAACAATAAGAGACAAGAAAGAAAGTAGTGAAATAAAATAAAAACTAAAAATAGAGATTATTACTCACAAAATTAAAGACTATCAGAAAAACTGGCAACATCATGTAGACAGAATGGCCACAGACAGACTATGGCAGCAAGCATATTTTCATCAGTTAGTTAAATATGGTGGACGTTTGTAACAGTGATGTTTAATATTAGTTTAGAATAACTGAGTCGACTTTGTAACACTTACATCACTAATAGTTTTTAAAATAGGAAAACTATGTTTCTGGAGCTAATCACTCCCGTCTTCAGTTCCAGTTCGACTGCTGGACTTGTTCTTTGTGGTGGTTTGGTTTGTCTCTGGTGGCGGTTGGATGAACTTCTGTATTAAGACGTCACTTGGGGGGATTTCAAAGTTGAAAACGCTACATTTGTTCTTACAGATATAAATGTTTTCCCAGACGGCGAGTTCTGTTTTCCCTGTAATGTTTTTAAGTAGTTTGGGATTCCTGTTTATATTATGTTTTTCATTCCAAAAATGCCAAGCTACTGCTGATTTTTCTTCCTGTCTTTGTTTTATGTTCCTGATCTGTTCTTTTGCTCGTGTTTTAATGTTTCTTTTAGTCTTTCCTGTATAAATTTTTTCACAATCAATACATTCCATCTGATATATTCCTGATTTGTTCTCTTGAGGAATGTCCTCCTTTAGTTTAGAATTAAGTATATTTTTTATGGAGTAACTGTTTTTTGGAGTTAAAATAATGTTTTGTTTTTTGAAAATCTTTTGGAATTTGTAGAAGGTTGATGGATGGTATGTGAATTTTTGGTACATTCTATTTTCTTCCTTGTTAGGAATAAGAGTACTGATGTCTTTGATTCTTTTTTTGTTCCTAGCTGTTTATTTTCTTATATACCACTTCTTGTTTGAAACCATTTTCTATAGCTATATTTATTATATTGCTCAGTTCTAAATCATATTCTTCTCCGTTCATGGGGACATTTACCAACCTGTGAGCAAGACTATTTAGTACTGCATGTTTATGAGGAACTGGGTTATAACTGTTACATTTAATGTAGCTATTAGTGTGATTAGGTTTTCTATATATGCCAAATGTTAAGTGGTTTAAACAGGAAAGTCTAAAAGAAACATTAAAACACAAGCAAAAGAACACATCAGGAACATAAAACAAAGACAGGAAGAAAAATCAGCAGAGCTTGGCATTTTTGGAATGAAAAACATAATATAAACAGGAATACCAAACTACTTAAAAACATTACAGGGAAAACAGAACTCGCCGTCTGGGAAAACATTTATATCTGGAAGAACAAATGTAGCATTTTCAACTTTGAAATCTCACCAAGTGACATCTTAATACAGAAGTTCATCCAACCGCCACCAGAGACAAACCAAATCACCACGAAGAACAAGGCCAGCAGTCGAACTGGAACTGAAGATGGGAGCGATTAGCTCCAGAAACTTACGTTTTCCTCTTTTAAAAACTATTAGTGATGTAAGTGTTACAAAGTTGACTCAGTTATTCTAAACTTATATTTTAATCAACTCATTGAGAAATGTGACCTGGGTCATCCAAGAAGAAGATGGAAGGATACAGTTAGCCCATAAATGGTACAGCAACGGTCCATCATTGAAAGGAAGAAGTAGATACAATGAGGATTCCAAAATTCTCATATATTAACAAGAACAGAAAATATGGGCTTCAATTGTATAAAATATATTGTACTTTAGTAACAGTGATGTCAAATATTAACATTTTAAAAAAATTGAGTCGACTCAATTTTTTTAATATGGGCTTTAATTTCTCTTTTCTTAGTATTAATTTTTTCTGCAGTAATAATTTTAAATGTTATGCCTAGGGCCTCAATTTTTAGGTTTTTATAAATTTAATTTATTATTAGTGATTAGCATTTTTTAGGTTTTTAAACCACTATTTTAGCATTTTATAGGATTTTTACGACTAATTTATAACTGTGTAATTCCTTGCAGCTTCCAGATTTCACTGCATCTTAACAATAAAAGTTCTTGAAGAAGAAGTTTTGCACATCCTAGATCATGCTTCCTCAGAGCATATTCTGATATGAGAAAATAGACCTGCAGTGCTTTATACTCTAGGTCTATTTTCTCTATTATGCTGATATACTCCTACTTCTATATGATTGGCTGACAATAGAGCAACTTTTCAAGAGAGGCTAATGAGAAACCAGCCCCCTGTTAATATTTATAATTAACAAAAAGGGTGAGAAAAATGATCCGAGTAACTATTGATCTATTTCTCTTAGCAATTTTTTCCAAGATCAGCTTTATATTA
This sequence comes from Metallyticus violacea, assembly GCA_030762175.1. Lineage (NCBI taxonomy): Eukaryota > Metazoa > Arthropoda > Insecta > Mantodea > Metallyticidae > Metallyticus > Metallyticus violacea. The sequence goes on from CM060846.1 coordinate 240,937,427, forward strand.
TGGAAGAATGCCTTTTTCACTTTGAAGGAAACCAGTTAATAAATCATTCACAATTTGGATTCTGGCAGGTAGGTCAACCATTAAAGCTATTGAGACTATAACTTCTGAGATAATGTATAGCTTTGAACATGGCAAATATTCCTGTGTGACACTACTTGATCTAAGTAAAGTATTTGATACAATCCCACATGATGTTCTTATTTCTAAACTTCAGACTTATAATATGAATGGTAATGAACTTAATTTAATAAAAGTCTATTTTGATGACAACAACTTGTGATGATACATAATCATAAATCTGATACGTTATGAGTTACCTCTGGAGTACCTTTGGCTCGGTTCTTGGTCCATTGCTTTTTTAATTTACATATGACTTGTCCAGTAATGTGACCTATAATTCTGTGTTATATTCTCATGATATTACATTAATTACTGAAAAGTTCTACAAAATAAAAGGGATGAAGTATTTGCTAAAGCAATTAATTAGTTATTACATAATAGGCTGACTTTAAATTACAGTAAAACTAAAATAATTTATTTCCATTTAAAAAAACTAACTCAATGGAATTATCAGAACAAAATCTGTGAAACTCCTAGGTTTATATTTATGGATGAAAAACTTACTTGGAATGTATATACCAATCATCTTTGAAGTAAATTATCTGGAATTATATATCTTGATCACAAGTTAAAATCTTCTATTAGTGAAAATTTTATTCTCTCTGCCAACTATGCTTTTTTCCACACTTATTCGCAATATGGTATACTGCTGTGGGGTAATTCTTCTGGGGCCAAAAGCATATGTATATATTTGCCCCCCCCCCCAAAAAAAACTGTTAGATATATTATTGGATCGTCCTCTTCTCAAATACGCAGACTTACTTAACTTTTACTTAAAATGGTGACTCTTCCCTCCTTGTATGTCCACCATTATCTATTGCTTATTAAAGATAACTTACAACTGTTTTTAGCGCACATAATATAATTATAACACCATACAGATAAATGACCTTGACGTTCCAAATAATCAACCATCCAAATCAAAATAGTGTAATAAGCTTATGGGTGTAAGACTTTATAATAAACTCCTACCACATATAAGAAATTTGAATATGTCCAGTTTTCAAAAGTGTGTCAAAAAGTGCCTTACTGGCAAAGTCATGTACAATATTGAACAATTTGATGACAAACAGCCAAATATTATTCACAGCCCTAGTAGAATTATGCAAAAGGTTGTCAGCAGTGTGACTGTTTCAAGGCAACCAGTATCAGATTCTATTCCAGAACATTCTTCAGAAAAAGGCTCATAACTGCCTGACAATAAAATTCAAATTAGAGAAAATCCAACTGTCAGAAATTGTATATTCCCCTATTAGATCCCACAGAATCAGAGAAAAGCAAAAAGATATTATATATACAACAACAGTCAGTCAGTTCAAAAACAAGAAGATAACACCCAAACAGAATCAGAAGAATTAACAGAATTAACAAAAGAAGAGAATATGGTAGTCTTCGGACAAAGCAAGCAGCTGAGAGAAGTACATTGAGAACTAAAGGAGGAAAATATCGGAATATATGGAAAAGTAGAAGAGGAAGAAAGAAGTACAGAAGTAAAAACCATCAATGACCAATTCAAATCTATGATGAAGGTACAGATAAAAGTTGAAAAGTAGATGAAGGAAAAACATAAGACAGGGGAAACTGAACTGTCAACACACCATAGTCCCCCTGCTGCTTGAGACTGGCAGCAACCTCCTTGATGTCCAGGTCTGGTTATCTGGAATTTTGGTGAGGAGCAGCCCGGATACTGAGTGTCAGCAGAAATGAAGAATTTAAATAGTAAACTATATAAAAAAAATTGTAAATTAATTAATTGTAAAGGTTAAGGCATCTAAAATGTATATTATTTGAAATATAAATGAAGTAAAAAAAAAATTATTGCTACTGGGTACCAGTAGCAATTGTAGATTTAATTATGTTATGGTTAAAATAGCCACAGTGCTGCTTTCCAGTACTCGTATAGCTTTTTGAAGTTTTAGTTTTGTTTAGTTATATTATTAGTAATGTAGATTTTATTGTATTAATAAATGTAACAGCGGAATAAATGTAAATTAATCTGGAGTATTATGTCCTGATATAGAATCATGCTATCAGGGTATAAGCATTGGAGAATAAAATTAAATATATATATATATACTATTGTTTTTGATAATTATGATAGTTGTTCTGTATATGAGAATGACCCAATGATCAAGCTCAAACTACTTTAGAAATAAAAAAATTATATATATATTTCTTTTTTAAGGGTCAATGTTGCTGAAGATAGAAATGGTTAAAGCGGACAACATATTGAGGTTAACTGGTGGAACATTAATAAGTAACAATCAGAAAAATGTGATATAATCTAGGGGATAAATGAGTACACTGGTTCAGTATGTTCAGTGTTTCCCTGTAAATTATTAGTAAATTTTTAACTTTCATGTTGATATGCCCAGAGGAAGTATGAGCATTTGTCAACAAAAACATGTTTTCTGCTGCTTTTAAATTCAGGTTATGATCATTAATATTTTACAGATAAGAGTAATATTTTGTTACTTCACGTCTTTTAGTTATTTGTTCACACAAAATAGTTTTTCATAAAAAATTAATTCCAACAAAAAACATTTTTATTTCGGGGCTGTATTCTCAAAAAGTGTTCTTGTTATATTAATCCGTATATGATAAAGAATACATATCTAGAATATCAGCTGCTAATGGCCAATAAACTGTACAGGAGGGTGGTAACCAGTGGAACTAGTTAGTAAAGGATAGGATGATAGATAAAAGAGGTATTTGAGCAGAGGCAGTCAAACTTGATGGTTCATATGTTAGCAGATAAATGTTACAGAGAAAGGTATGCAAGTAGGTCCATCAAGCTCAAGTATTAGTGAACTTATGTGTTTACTCTATGTTCAGTTAAACATTTTATATTTAATTGTTTAAATTGTACTATAGACAATTGGATGGTAATATATTCCATTAATATTATAAGATATCCTATCTGGACTTATAGGATATGTTATGTTACTTCACGTATATATTCAATTTCTGTTTTTACTGCAAAGTAAAAAAAAAAAAACTGGCATTAAACAAAGCAAATATTGCACAATTCAGCATCTATCCAGTTTTTCATATACACAGAAGGCCATGGAGGAATTTCGCCTCCTGAAAAAGATTTAGTTGATTGTATTTTTCCAGGGTGAAATACACGTTGATTGCAAAATGACATACACCCTTGATTGTTACCATGGAGAACTAGTGACATTACATGAAGAAGAAGAGCTTAATAGTGGAGCAATTATACAAGGATTCAAACAATAGTGAATATATGGTAAAACCTAATGCAATGCTTCCATCACCAGTAAAAAGCAGAAAGAGTGAGCCCATGCACTTGAAAAAGTGGGGAAAAAAAAAAAAAAAACTAAACTAAACTAAATGAAGTAGCATCCAACCCATGGTAAGAAAGCAATAATGAGAAGAATCTGTATATCTTAAAGCAGTATTATTGAGTGGTTCATAATAAGAATTATGGAAAAACCAGAGTAGATAATTCCAAGTGATTAGGCACTTCAGAATTTGCTAGATTCAAAGATGTTCATCAGAGATTAAAGAAAATATACATCATTGACTTGCAGAAATTTGCTTTTTTTAAATCTCACGAGACATTGGGTACATAATTTCAAAGCAGCTGATTTTTGTACTTCAGAAGAAAGTATCATATTGGAAGGTGTAAAATTACCAAATTTAAAACATAGCAGCAAATCAAAAATAAATCGCAAATTGCATCAAAAATGGAGGAAAATGTTGCAGAAGTAAAATCGTAGTTCCATCAAAAGAAAAAATTTTTATAATGAATGCAGACTGGTCCGGACTTCATTTTGAAGAGCACTATCAGTCATCTTTAGAAAGTGATGGTGTAAAATCTGTCAGGGGACTACCAAATGGTGTTCATGCCCTTACTCAATCATACACCATTACGCCAAAAATACTGCCACGAGTGCCCAAGGTCATTAAGGCATGGACTCTTGAGTGAGGTCTGGGAATAGATTTCCACAACGACCATCCTCTCCCTGACTAAGGTTTTTTCCAGGTTTACCTCAGTCCTGATAAATGGCAAATGCATGGGAGGTACCCTAAACTTAGGCCTGGAGCATTTCCTTCCTTTAACAAATAAAACAAAAAGTCTTTCCCAGTTTATCATTTCATCTCATGTATCATCAATATCCACCACCTATGATTCCCCAATAGTTAAAATGGCTATTAAACACTGTTTAAAAAAAAATTCCACTAATAAGCTGCAATGGATCATTAAAGGAAAGCATTTTTTCCTTTTAAGATAAACATCTGGTACAATTCCTCCAACAGCTGTGCTACATGGCAACAGAATAGTTTCAAGCCAAGGAAATATTTTACGACAACAAAGAATGCCAGGGTTTAACATAATTAATCCTGTGGTATGGTATAATCATTGATTTTGGCCCATCAGTGGTAAAAAAACCTACTTTTGATAGATTTATTGTCAGCCTAAAAAAAATGTTGATTGTTTTACACTATACCTGCTAGAAAAACCCTGAACAACTGGTAGACTTCAAATATAAGTTTAATTTTTTCAACAGTATAACACATATTTTTCCTTTATTTGTGGCTGTAGTATTAAAGACAGCCACTTAAAAAAGAAAAACTGACTGATCACCTTATTCATATTCATTTATATTCCATTCATATTCAATTATATTCTATCACCTTCAAGTCAGTCCTGGTGGTGTAGTGGTTACCATACTTGCCTCCTAAACCCAAGATCGCGGGTTCGAACCCGGCCAGGATCGATGGATTTTTTCGGGGGTAAAAATCCTAAGTATAGCTTCCTTCGGAAGGGAAGTAAAGCCGTGGGTCCCGTGTCGTAGATTTACGGCACGAAAAAAACCTCAAGCCTGAAAGAGAGGCCTCTGAGCAAAATTTGTCGGCCGTTTCACGCCCTCGCTGATGACCTGAGATATTAAAGAGCGTCTGTAAATAAATCAATCAAAAAAAAAATCACCTTCAACCAGTTCAGGTTGCCAAACTAAAAGAACACAACTGAATATTCCTTCTACAAATCAGGATTCGGTCCTGGTGGGTGGTGTAGTGGTAACCATACTTCCCTCCTAGACCCAAGATCGTGGGTTCGATCCCGGCCAGGATTGATGGATTTTTTGGGGCATAAAATCCTAAGTACGGCTTCCTTCGGAAAGGAAATGAAGACATGGTTCCTGTGTCATACATTTACGGCAAGCCTGAAAAAAGAGAATTCTGAGCAAAATTTGTCTGCTATTTCACCCCGTGACTTAAATGGGATGCTGATGACCTGAGATGTTACAGAGCATCCATAAATAAACCAAAAAAAAAAAAAAAAAAGATACAAATCAGAATACTCACTTGAGCCCCAATTGGTTTGAAACCATCAAATATTTTGTTTTTCGTTTCATTGAAATCAACATTTATGATATCTGTGAACAACAATATTTCATTTCATGCTCATGATTTTAAAAATAAATTTTGTTTTAAACATTTTACATATTCTCCAGATAAACATTTCAACAAATGTAATAATTACTTTCCATAAGGCTGATTGTATTGCAGAATTACAGCTAAGATTGCAACCCATTTTGGAGCAGCTTAAAGTAATTCACCCCAAGTAATATCATAATCAACTTTAAACTAACAGACATATGGGTGTTCATTGGCGGCATATTTTCAGATGATAATTTTAAACACAAACAGGAATTCAGTGCCAAAATAGGCAACTGCTTCACCAGAGCTATAAGAACACTCCTCTAGGGAATTTGACAAAACTCAAAACAAAAGCAATGCCTTTCGAACATTCATTGACTTCTGATGCAAGTTCTAAATGGATTCGTCCAATCTCAAAAGCTGGGGAAGGACTTCCTGGTTGAAGAAAGATTGGCAGCAGCCTTTGCTGAATTCCCTGTCAGAGAAGAAATATTTTAACAGATTCTAGGAGAGCCAGCCTTAAGCTTTATCTAAAGCTGAAAACCAAAAGACCTATTGAAATTTAATCATCAAGAGATCTAATGCAGAAAGTGACATGAGTGAAAATTTGTTGGCAACTTCTCTTCTGAAGAAAGTGAAGAGGAAAATCAGCTTAAGGAGGACCAGTTTGTTCTTATATAAGAAGGAAGTGGTAAAGTCGGTCCTGGTGGTGTAGTGGTTACCATACTTGCCTCCTAAACCTATGATTGCGGATTCAATCCCGACCAGGACCAACGGATTTTTTCGGGCGTAAAAATCCTAAGTATGGATGGCTTCCTTCGGAAGGGAACCAAAGCAGAAGTACTTTCATTTGGCAAAGTAATAAGTAAGAAAGACAATTAAAATGTTAAATTGAAACTTGCACAGTGAAGCCAATCATACAATTACATCAATTATAAGAATGGCAATATTTGGAGCCCTATATTTTAGATACCTGCTAAGTATAAAAAGCTACCTTAAATTCAAGAAGACTGAAAGTATTTTAAATACAATAATGAACAAGCAAAGTTTGTTGACTGCAATGGGTGGCTGAGGTCAATAAGGCGCAAACTTGTGAGTGGGAGGTCTGAGGTTCGAATCTTGCCAGGACAATCCTTTCTGACTTAGGTTTTTTCCTGGTTTTCCTCAGTCTTCATAAATGGCAAATTTCGGGGAGGTACCCTAAACTTAGACCGGGAACGTTTCCTTCCTTAAAAAAAAAATCCTTTCCTAATACATCATTCATCTCATGTATACTCAGTGTTTTTTTTAATGGTGTTTTAACGCCCATTTTTACTATTGAGGCACCACAGGTGTTGAAGACTGATGATACATGAAATGAAATGATATATTGGGAAAGGACTTTTTTAAGGGAGGAAAAGTTCCAGACCTAAGTTGAAGGGTACCTCCCCAGCATTTGCCATTAATGAGGACCCAGGAAAACCTAGAAAATACCTTAGTCAGGAAGGATGCTCCTGGTGGGATTCGAACTCCAGACCTCCTGCTCACGAGTCTGCACCTTAACGAACTCGGCCACCCATGCCATATCATCAGTGTGTACTGCCTGTGGTGCTTCAGCAAAGTTTGAACTGCCAGCACCAAAGCTGCTTGGTTAAAATAAAAGAATTATAGATATCCTCACTTTTTGCTGTTAATTTACAAACTATGCAAATGAACTCATGCAGATTATTTTTGCATTGAAGTTTTTCTATTATTGATAGAAGAATAACAACAATCTTCATATAATCTGCAAAATTATTATTATTATTATTATTATTATTATTATTATTATTATTATTATTAGGAACAAAATGAACCTTCTTGGGCTTAAATTTTTCCATAATTGATAATTCTAAAGAATAATAACAATGACTGTATAATCTGTAACATTATTATTGGAAACAAACCGAACCACTGTACTCAAGGTTGTGGGTATAGTGGTGCAAATGCAGTGTGTCATCAATTTTCTAATAAAGTGCACAAATATTCAAAGCTGTAGACATACATTATACACTAATACATTTCATTTATACACAGCTATAATAAACTTAACTCTTCAAAAATGCCCCTTTAATAAGCAAGTATAAACATAAGTTACAACAATATGCACCACTGTACCAACTTCTCCCTTACTATTTATTCCTATTCATTTATGGAGTACTAAGGAAAATACAAAATAAATAAAATTCTATAGGTTCTGGCCCTAGTCACTTTTCCTATACACCACAACAAAATTACATACAACCATGCAATTATTAAGTTGACAAATAGTGAAGTATAAAATCACAAATATATTTTATCTTCTTTATTTCAGTGGCCAGTATTCCCACCTTTGGATGGCCAGAAGGCAGAAACACTGACCACTCATCAATGAGGGAAGCTCCAACCCTGGCACTCCAGAGGCAAATCTCCCCAACCCCTCCTCCTATTTTTATACCCTGAAAGAAATTAATTATATACATTACAAACTCTAAACTAAATTAATGCTTAGTACATAAAAAGTTATGCCTTAACTCTACTTATTTGGCCAAAGCCGTAACTACCTCAAAATACAGCAGATATAAATGGTTACATCTTTACATTGTTTAATAATCTATTAAAATACAATTTAATTATTCTAATTCAATTTATAACTTCTTTCTACAGATCATTTCCATTTCATCTTTACCTTTCATAAAATTTCTCTTAATTTACATAGCTGTGTCTGGTCTTCAAAAGTCTTACTACAACTTCTTTATTCCTAAATAATCATTTCTTGATTATCAAACTAACTCTTTATTTATTACTTCCTTTACAATGAAAAATAATATGTATTTCATCCTCCTCCTCCTCCTCCTAGCAGAAGGGGCAAACCCCAGGATAACATCCTTCTCAAACCCCTTAATTTCCAAACATCTAACCAAAACTAAGCTATCCCTTCCCTGTCAATCTTCCTGCAAAGTATGGAATGCTGTTCCTTAATAGGGCCATTTTTTTATATCCTTGTATCGTGTCAATGAATATTTTACCCTAATCTGGGATAATAAAATTTGCCTATCCATATCTTCCTTCTAATTCTCACTGCCCTCCAAAATTCCCTTCTGAAATAACCAATTTTAACCAAGAAATCTAGTCAATCCTGACAGACATGCTCTCTTAATTTTCCCTAACCAGTATTAGCTGTAAAACCCAAATTTTCTTGTGATATCTCAGATATATTTTCATAATATCAGTATCAGGTAGCTCTTGAACCAGAAATAAATACATCAATATCCTTTCCATTATCACCCCTCCCTCACATTCACCTTTCCTAACTCAGCTAAAGCTCCAGTGTTAGCTGTACCATTGGGATTTCTCATTATTAGCTTAAACAACTCTTTGAATCAATTCATAGTATGCCATTCATTATCAATTCCAAAAATGCATCACAAATGAACTGATGCAGAATATCTCATGCTCATTAATGGTGCATAAACATCTACGTATTGCTGTCATTGTTATTCTCCCCTTAACCAATGAAATTTTCTTGTGCACTTTCCCAACCTCTGTTACTATTCAATTTTATTTCCAAGTATGAAATATCACTTACAGCCTGAATTCCTTTATCTTCTATTAACCATTTTTCATCTTACTCAGTTTATTGCCTTTCTTAAACACCATAATTTTAATTAAAATGTAAATTAGAACTTGCACAGTGAAGCTAATCATATAATTGATATCATTGTATGATTCAGTTGAACTATACACTATTAATGCTTCACTTGTCATAATGTATGGAACCGGTTTCAAGAACATTTAGCTCGCATCTTCAGCCAGGCTAAAGCTCAACAGGTAAGTGAAGCATTAAGACTGTGTAGTTCAACTGAATCATACAATGATATCAACCATAATTTTAGTTTTATCCCAGTTCACCTTCAATCTCCAATCTCCATAGTACCTCTCCATTTCAACTAGAGATAACTTTAAACCAATCACTCATATTGAAAACACCACTAGATTATCAGCATAAAGTAGCCCATGTTTTTAACTGAAGACATATGAACATTTAACATTTTCCAAATAATTCACTATATATACCTTTTTTGCACAACCTTCACACACTGATTAATAATTTTCCAAACTTGCTGTCCTCCATCTAGAAACTCCTTTCTTCAATTTCTACAGCTTTAACTCTACCCCACTCTTGTTTCTTATACTCAAGTAACAATGTATACCTCTCACATAATTGCACCATGAGATCCCCATCAGACACCTCATTCTCCTCTCTACATCAAATGTCGGCCCTGGTGGTCTAAATGGTAACCATCTTTGCCTTGTACACCCAAAATTGCAGGATCAATCCTAGCCAGGGTTGATGAATTCTTTCCGGCATAAAAATTCTAAGTATGGCTTCCTTATGAAGGAAAGTAAAGTCGTGAGTCCCATGTCATAGATTTATGGTGTAAGAACCTCAACCCTGAAAAGAATCCTGTGAGCAAACTTTTTCTGCCATTTCATGCCCTGAATTGAATGATGACCTGAGGTGTTAAAAATAGACCATAAATAAACCAAATAAATATACATCTAATAACTGCACTTTGTATTAAAGCTCACATCTCTCCATATTCCTCATCAAACTAGTTGTCATTAACTTTCTTTTTCTATCTATTTTTCATAATCATATTTTCCCCAACCCATTTGAGGATAAATTTATGTAACACAACAGTTAAATTACCTTTACCTAGAAAAAGTTTTTCATCCATTCTATATATACACAATTCAGCTATAATCAAATCCAACATCTTATAAAAAGTCCTCATACTTCTCAGGAACACATTTCTAACTATCTATCTTAGTGCCAGAGCCACATGCACTGTCTTTACTGCTTCCAAAGTTTTCACTACAACACAATGAAATCAAAAGTGGAAAATGTAAACTTGTACCAAAAATGTTCATTACCTTTTTTTTTTTTTTTTTTGAGTAGTGTTTAACGCCCGTTTTTACTACTGAGGCACCACAGGCGGTGTTCATTACCTTGATACCATAAACTTTACTTAATGTATCATCACTACACAGATTATAATCTATAACACTAGTTACTGTTTTGGGTTTAAAATCTCATCACTTCCTTATTTTGATACATTGAGGCTATCTTGCTTTTCACACTTGCTTGAACTTTTTAATCATGAAACTTCTAGGTAATGTTTAAGTCGGACAAACTTCTCTGTAATAATACATAATTAGAATAACCTTATCCTTGAGAATCAAGTGAGCATTCACATTATTTATGGGCAGTGATATTATGAATTTTGCATTCTTTAATTATTATTATTATTATTATTATTATTATAATAATAATAATAATTCAATGAAAAATCAATAAATTAATCATTAATTCATGCATATGAACCCTTATGATAGTCATGCCATTTATAATAATGACATCATAAACAGTGGCAGACTTGGATATGGGCATATCCCATTTGTCATCATAACAAAAATTTACCCCATACTCTTTATATTTGTAAAGAATTAAAGCTTTCCCATAAAAAAATAAATTGTTTTTGTACTTTAGATCCCATAGAGAGCAACCATCATGGATATTAAACATGTCAATATCTTATGAAGCATTCAAACATGACATTGAATAAAACTGAAAATCATCACCATTTATACACTGCATAATAATAAGCATGCCATGCAGCATGACTTACAAATAAAATAAACTAACACCATTTATGATACTGCATAATAATAAGTATGCCATGCAGCTTTATAACCATCACCCATTTCTTAACAAAAGACCCTGCACTATATTTGGCATTTGCTGACCTAGTTGAATAACACAACAAAGTTGATTAGTTATGCAGTGTTATAAATGCACTCATCTATATTACACAGGGCTAGCAGAATATGTCCCTACCGCTCGCAATGATTTTGCATTTTGGAAGCTGGACATGCCACAGTCAGTGTGCCTCATGCATCTTGAGCTAATTGCAAATCAAACTCCCATTTTCCAATCATAAAGAGGGGTTTCTCGACTACAATTTGGATTTTCAGAACACCAATAGTGTGTGTCATGAATGTTCACACAAACATTTTAGTAGATCCACACCTCATCGGAAAAGAACGCAAGCTGTGGGTTGATCAACCTTTCAATCAATGATGTAAGAAACCACCCACAATAACACACAGGGACTACGGGATCACCTTGTCGTAGACATTGGACATGTGTATACTTGTAAGGTTTGGGTTTTAGCAATTTTATTGCTGTATGTACACAAACATTGAAACCCCATCTTGTTTTACTAAGTTCAGTAGTGACTTTGTTATAATCAATTTAAATTACCTAATCAACTAAAACAACTCTTTCAAAAATAAACAAAATTAACAAATAAATATAAAAAATTTAAACTGAACTAATATAAGTAAAAATCTGGAAAAGGAAGGGGAAAAAAAACTCAAGATTTGCACCAATTTTGTCTAATATGTTTTCTGTTAAAACTGTCTATCTTCATGCATGTCTCTTGTTTTGCACCGAATCAGCAGTATCAAATTTATTCACAAGATTGCGTATTACACTTCTGGAACGAGGTAATTGCCAAGGGAACTTCCAAATAAATTCCTCAGGAAAGCAACCAGCTGATCTGTATTTATAATTACATTTACATACAATTACTTTAAAGTCAGTTTGTATTGCTATCTTAGCAAATTAATATAGACTGGTGACTGCTCAGAAGTTCAAGGACCGGCAGGCAGGTAGGCACTATGAGTGGGAAGAGGAACTGGCCTTGGCTGAGATGAAAGCCTTGTGGGTGTGGTGAGGACATATTCTGGAAGCCCAGTGGAAAATACAAGTATTTAAAAACTGCTTTATTTTTTCTTGAAAAGTTTGCACTTCTATAAATTACACAGCAATTGTAAGGAAGCTGGAAGACTATATAGGACTTCCAGAATATGTCCTTACAATTCACATGGGGTTTTGCATCTCAGCAGCTGGAAATGAACAGCACCTGTACTCTGACTTTGCTTATTAAAACTGTCTATAAAATCTTTCCTTATAACAAATGCTGGAAATGTCATCCTCACTCAGCAAAACAGGCAATGTACCAGGTATTTACACATTCTGAATGACATAATTTATTTCATTCACCATAATGTTTCTAATTTCATTTTGTATGTTTTCCTCAAGACCTTCTAATGTATGGGGATTTGCTTTGTTTACTTTGTCTTTCAGGCTACCCCACAATATAAATCATGTTAGATCTGGGGAGCAAGAGGTCCCTACAACAGCACTAATCACTCTATCTTCAGACCCTTCCCTAATTTTTTCCATGAACTCCTCTGCTGCAGAGCAATAGCAGAATCTTCTTGAAATCACCCATATGATTTCGGTTTTTCTATCAGTTGATTAAAAATTGGGAAATGTATAAAATTTTGGTACCTCTCTCCATTTGCTGTCTGCCCATAAATAATCTGATCATTTATGCATCTTGAGTTAATTACACACCAACTACAATTTTATTCTAAAGAGGGATTTCTTGCATACAATTTGGATTTTCAGAACACCAATATAGCTAGTGTTGTGAGTCACACGACCATTTTGGTGAAGGCATGCCTCATCTGAAAAGAATACATGTTGCGGGTTGATTAACCCTTCAGTCACTGATGTAAGCAATGGACACATGTACACTTGTAAGATTTGAATTTTAGCAATTTTGTGGTTGTATGTGCACAAAACACAGAAACCCCAACTTGTTGTGCTAATTTCAGTAATGATTTTGTTGGCAAATGATCTAGATATATGCCAATTTTGTATAATATATTTTTTGTTAAATCTGTACACCTTCATGTATGTTTTTTGTTTCGCGCTGAACTAGTAGTATTAAATTTATTCACAAGATCATGTATTACAGTTCTGGAAGAAGGCCAAGGGAACTTTCGAATAAATTCCTCACAAAGGTAACCAGTTGATTCGTGTTTACAATAACATTTACACACAAAAATATGTTACTCTAAAGTCAGCTGCCTTGCTATCTTTGCAAAAAAATGTAGACTGGTGACTGCTTGGAAGTTCAAGGACAGGCAGGCAAGTGACTTTAAGTGGGGAGGGGACCTGGCCTTGGCTGAAATGCAAAACCTTTTGCGAGCAGTGAGGACATCCTGAAAGCCCACTACTTAAATTGCAGAGTAATAGCTGATCTTCTCTAAAAGTTTTAATGAATTTACTGGTATATTTACATCTATAGCATGCCTAGAATTGTAATTACATATAGATAAATTAATTTTAAAGGTGTCAAAAATAAGCTTATGAGAGAATATATATATATATATATACTCTCTAGCATGAATAACAATATTGAGTTTCTTATATAACATGATTGTCAAAAACCAACATCACAGTTTCTCCCCCTCCCCACCATGATGAATACATTCTTTCTGTGGACAGAATTACCCCAAAAAGCTATTCCACATCTCAAGATGAGATGAACATGCATAATACAATAATCTTAAGGCATTTTAGTTCACAAGCCCGTCCAAACTTCTTAGTGCAAAGCAGGCAGAATAGAGCTTTGTAATTGTCGTCTCTATATGTTTCTTCCAATTCAATTCCTAGTCATTTTCATAGTCCCAAAAATTTGGTGTAAGGTATTTCTTCTTGAAGCTCGTGTAACTAATAGATAAATCAGATATCTGCTTGTTTTTAGTTCTAAATTGAATAAAATTTGCTTTGTTAAAGTTTAATAATAATTTATTAGCTTCAAACCAAATATTTAACCCTTCAAATGTGTTTTGGCTAAGTTTATAATCTCAGCTTGTGACTCCCCAGAAATAAATACACTGGTATCATCTGCAAAATGTAATATCTTAGATTCATTACTTAGGCTACAAGATAAATCATTGATAAATGTTAGAAAGACAATGAGGCCCTGTATTAAGCCTTGTGAAACACCTGTGACAAATGATAAATCTTGTTCTGTTGATCCCATATTGAGTTAGGCTTCAAGATGTTTTTTTTTATTAGTGTTTAATGCCCATTTTTACTACTGAGGCACCACAGGTGGTGGACACTGATTATACATGAAATAAAATTATGTATTGTAAGAGGATATTTTTAAGGAAGGAAGCATTCCAGGCCTAAGTTTAGGGTACCTTCCCGGCATTTGCCAGTTATGAGGACTGAGAAAAACCTGGAAAAAACCCCAGTCAAGGAGGACGGACCTGGCAGGATTCGAATCCCAGACCTCCAGCTCACGAGGCTGAATATTAACGACCTCTGCCACTCGTGGCGGTCTCAAAATGTTGAATGTGTCATACAACAAAAGGAATGTATTACTAAAGCAATATGGGCATGCATGAAGTTTATTCTGCAATGGTATTAAAGTAATCCTTCATATCATAAAATGTATCAGTGACTGTAAATTTTTTTTTACAGTTTTTTAACATAGTGTAGTTCAAATGGTCATCTGGCAATTGTAATAGTCTTCTAGTTTATTTAAATAAACTAGAAGGCTATTACATATCTGCATTGCTGAATGTCACCCTTTCTGAAAGAGTTTTAATGAGTTTTCTCATTTATATAAATTAGTTCTGTGCCCAGTATCATGATCATGCATGCTTAGCCTTGAGGCTATCACAATTATCAGCCATGTGACACAAAGTGAATATATATTCATCTATGAAGGTGAAAAAATTAAGAATCATAAATAAGAACCTGTAAGAATGTCGAGTTCCAGCCCGACTTATAATTTTTCTGAATCTCTCATTACTGTGTTTTGAATTTCCCCAGAAAATTATCCCATATTTCATGATAAAGCAAAAATAAGCAAAGTGTGCCGTTTTCAACACTTCAAAGTGCAAGGGATTCTTTAAGTTTGTTAAAGAATAAAATGCTAAATTTCACTTTAGAATTACAGTTCCTATGCCTTTGTTTCAATTGATTTCACCATTGATCACTAGCCCTATACTCTTTGTGTGAGAGGCCCCCTCTATTGTATTGAAATATTTAATGCATAAGTGTGGAACAATTTTTTTCATAGTTCTGAACTGAATAATTATGTTTCATCAAAAGTGAACATTAGTTTGTAAGCTTCAAACCATGCATTTAGTTCTTTCAATGCTTTAATGGATTTGTCAACTACTAGAATTTTTTCCTAGATATAAACTAGTATTATTTGCAGAAAGTATTGCCTTAGAATCATTGCTAAGATAAGTCATTAATGAAAATCCGGAAGAGAAAGGGGTTCAAAACTCATCTCTGATGTTTTATGACCTAATATTGGTTCATGGCAGTATGACGAGTTTAGTAATTCCACCAATTCTTCCATTACCTATTTATGATAGTTTTTGCGATTCCATTATTTAGATATACAAAATTAATCAATTTAAAGTATTTTGACACACCATAGAATTTCCATTTCTGTAACAGCAGTTCATGATTTATGCATCACATGCTTCAGTCAAGTTACAAAATATTACCAGAGGGTTAAGAATAGATAATATTTCAGTGGTGAGCTTAAATATGGCATTACTAGTTGACCATTTCTTCCTACACCCAAATTCAGATACTAATATAATATTGAGATGAGATTATTCGAAATGGATTATATATTAGCCTATTCCACAACTTTTTAAAATGCTTTTAAGAGTGAAATAGATCCATAACTGGAGGTTATATATTTACCCCTTTTTTGCATTAATGCTTAATTAATTATTGCTTCATTCTTTCTAAAAATATTCCTTCTAAGAATGAATGATTTTAAATGTGGCTGAGAGGTTCACTAAATGAGCACAATATTTTGAACAATTTATTAACTATCCCACTGGAACCATATAAGTTTTTGCACTTAAAAATTTGCTTAATTTTTAATGGACTTCAGATATTTTAAATTCACAGTGAATTTCTAGTTATGCTTTCTGGAGTAAATAAGTGCAGTAACATTCAAATTCTTTCCTTAACTGAAGTTAATAAATATGAATTGAATGTATCAGGTAGTGTCTAGATCGTTAATCTCACCAAGAACTGCTATGAAGATAATGAACATACAGCTATTTCAATTTGCATTATTTTCTATAACATTTTCATTTTATCTTATTTGCCAATAACAGGAGAAAAATATCTCCTTTTAGCTTCAATTATTATTTTACAAAGTATTTTACAATACAGTTTTCAATGCTTTTTCAATTTGGGTTGTTAATGTGTTATGTCCTAAGCCTTTTCATATAAATCTGATGAATTTTACATTTGATAATTTTCTTTAATTAGTGGCATAAAATTGCTTGATTTCCTTTTTGTACAATTCTGTAATTTTTTTTTCTTGAAAATTTGCCGATTCATTTCAGTTAATGCAAGAAGCCAAGAAAATAGAACTGAAGCTGATAATCTTAAGTCTGTTTACAAGATGCATCATTTTTCTGCACTATTATACCTTTACTTTTTTTAATTTGATGCTTCAACCATTGTTGTAGCAGCACAGGAATCTCACACAATGAGTAATTTCTGAAGAAAACATTCTACATAACAAATGCTGTACAGCCATGTAGTTTTGTTCCCTCTAAAATTACAAATACCAGCAGAATGGACTCATGTGCATTACCATTAATCCATAATCTCCAATATTAAGGCATTAGCATGGAAAGTAAAAAATAAATAAATAAAAATGTATAAAATGTTACATATGTTTCCACATAAAATAAAAATTGGCCACCTGATTCCCTACACAACCTAAAAAAATGAAGAACTCACATGCACCAACCTGTATCCAGACAATAAACATTTTGATTAACTCTTTCTAGCTTTAAAAATTACTTTTTTAAGTATTGGTATTAATGTAAATTATGGTCTTTTCACTTAGTCATAAGTGGTTTCTTTGATAACAAAATGGAGATTATTTCAGCATGTCTCAATGTAGCATAACACCTTTCTTCCCTTTCAAAATTATGGATCAGCTACATTCACATAACAAAGATATACAAACATTATTAAATATGTACTTTGATATGATATATTGTATTGCACAAAATCTAACATCTTTAAAGTCAAAATTAAAACAAAAAATATGGAAATGCAAAAATGTATTTCAAATCCTTTAAAGTTGCTGGAAGAAGCATTAACAATTTGCTAATTTAATTGAAAGTTACAGGTAGCTTTCCTGAAACTTTCAGTTTTCTAAAGTACCCAATGATTTTGGATATCAGATTCACCCTTGTTCATTGGTATAGATACACACTTAGTGCCATAATAAGATAAGAGCTGTCAATTTATTTATATAACTGCTAAGTCTCCCTGTTTATAGCTATCAAGGATATTTGTTAATCTGAAAAATTCAATGTCTAAATTTGTTTGCACTGGTTCTGAGAATGGAAGCTGTTATATGAATAACTATTTAAATGCACCACCAAATACTTTTCTTCAGTGAAGTTGGTTCTATCATACATACCTATATCAATGCTCATTCATGCATAAAATGTTTTATATTTTTGAGGCCACTAAGAGCAGCATCCTAACATAAAATTACTTATGTTTCCTAAAACGTGACAAATGGTAGGTGAACTTCAAAAAGAATTATGAAGAGCACCTTTATTTTACAGTACTATCATTATCTCTTAGCAACAATTAATAGTAAAAATTGAACATATACTTCAAAATAAGATACTGTTAAAAGAATTAAGCTTCTGTGCACCACTTTTGAGGTTTTTCAGCACAATATTTAGCTCTTAAGTACCTGTTTTAATACATCGAGTGGTAGATTAGCAGTTCGAAATAGTTCAGATGCTTTGTAGACAGGTATCTGTCCGCTATTATCTGAGTCACAACAAACAAATAAATCCCCGAAGTAACGTTGCTCCGTTTCAGTAAGGTGAATTTCTTCCATTCTCACCAACATAGAACTTCGTGTAATTTCATACAACAAACTTGACAGCTGAAAACCGAACAGAATCTACATGCTCTTTAAAAAAAAAAAAATAAAAGCTTTATACTATCTGCTCCGTGTATACATTTTATTGCCTTTCTCCAGCTCAGACGTTTTCGAAATTCAGCGATGTTTACTATCACATAAAATGTATCATAGTTGCCATCTTTAACTTATAGTAACAGTGATACCAATTGCTGCAAATACTTCTTCAGTCAACTGTACGTTGGGACATAAATGGAGTTCAAGTACGATATACCAATTCGAAATAGTGTTTCCTAGTCCCAAACGTGGCGCTAATGCACAACAATTTTTTTTAAGTGACTTTCAAAATTAAGCCTTGACGTATAGTTGAAACATTTGGTCAAGACAAGCTGAATTACATCTTAAACTATGATCTGGACATTCATCAGGCTGATACCACTTGTTCCCCTTTGCAGCAGAATGTTCTCTAACATCGGTGGCAGTTCATGTGTTAGGTGCTTTATATGTACGCTGAAATTCAGTGACTGGTTGATGATAAATGATTCTATAAGATGATGATCTACTATATTTATATACCTTAGTTGGCATTATACTTGGCAAAGTCAATAGGGATTGTTTACTGAACAATAGTTCAGTTTTTAAGGTTGACTTGTTGTTGGCCATGATTAGTAAATGTTGCTTCGTGAGTTAACAAATCCGATGTTTAAGTCTTAATTCTCATTCACAAAAATTATCATCATTCAGAAAGTTGTTTCTATTAGTATTTCATAGAAAGAGATATAATACAGATGGAACCTAAGACAGTGGAGGTACATGGTAAATTTGTCCGTATTAGCAGCGCCCAAGACCACTGCTGGAAAAGGATTTTTTTCCATCTTGCGTAGACTGAAGAGTTATTTAGGAACCTTCTCCTCTGATACAAGGTTAAATGGATAGTTATATAGTAAATTTAGTAAAAGCTTCCATTGCTTCTCGTAGCATGCACATAAAACATGGACCACACTTTAACAACTATGGTAAAGGAGTTATCTCCAATGTTATATATCAAGCTTATCTTGAAACAGAGAAATTCGATAATGTTAAAAGTGGTAAAGAAGGTTTTTATTTATAAATACAAAAAGTCAAGGTACAAACTCCATTAGAAAAATAGAAACCGTTAAATGGCACAATAATAAAATGCACTTTTAAAATTATTACTCTGATACCTATTTTGTAACACGTTTCAATGATAATACATTTTCCAGTGTCCATGTCAATTTGCAGTCACTGAAAGGTAAAACAACACAATTAGAAATGCTTTATATCTCTCTAGGATAAAAATTCTCACTATCAATGAACACTGTTTGCAAAAGCATAAAAATGAGTATTTTGTACCTAAACATTCAACCTATTAACCTCATTCAATTTAATTTTGTTTCATCCATAGTATCATGTACATTTTTACATATCTTAACATAGAACAGAATACATAATGTTTCTTATAATTATTTTATTAAAGGTTTAGTGCAATTATTTACATTGACAAGCATCATAATTAAATGCACTAAAATAAACCATATTTAAATTAAAAGGTGGTATGTATACTCACTCTGAATTTCCGTTAATGCTTCTTGAAGCTTTAAGAGAATTTTCATTTTTAATTTCGGAAGGTATTTTATTGTAAAAGTAAAACCCCAAAAATTTTGTATTCCGGACTATTTATATAAAAAAATTGTTGCTTCATTACTGTTTCCCCATAAAGCTATTCCATTAGATAGAAGTGAATAGAATTTTAAAAAAATATACTATCATAAGTAAGCGTGTACTTACTGAATGTTTGAGTGTATTGATTTGGAAACAGATCTGACTAAGTGATTTTATTATTTCGTTTATATGAACATTCAAGCTTAGATTACCATGCACCCTTTTTCAAATAAATTTGGTTCTGTTTGAATATTTTTTGCTTTCCCATTACATGTTTCAAGGTATTAAGACATTTTATACATGTTTGCATATAACAGTAAAAATAAATATAGATATCTAAGTATTTTCTAATCATAGACATACTAGTAAAAGGAAATTACGTTAAAACTACGAATGTAAAAGTTCATCAATAAATAGTAGCAGTTACTTATTAGGTATTTCCGTTAATGTTTCTTGAAGCTTTGGGAGAATTTACATTTTTAATTTCAGAAGGTATTTTATTGTAAAAATAAAATCCCAAAAATTTGTATTCCGGACTATTTATATAAAAAATTTTTGCTTCATTACTGTTTCCCCATAAAGCTATTCCATTAGACAGAAGTGAATAGAATTTTGAAAAAATATACTATCATAAATAAGCGTGTACTTACTGAATGTTTGAGTGTATTGATTTGGAAACAGATCTGACTAAGTGATTTTATTAATTCGTTTATATGAACATTCAAGCTTAGATTACCATGCACTCTTTTTCAAATAAATTGGTTCGGTTTGAATATTTTTTGCTTTCCATTACATGTTTCAAGGTAATAAGACTTTCCACGATGGACCATCAGCGCAAAACAACCGACACACATTAATGTGTTTAAGATAATGGGCTAATTAGATTTAAAGTAATCTTGGAATAAAAGTTCTATAGCATCAATAGTGCACCTTCTGGCATTGCGTTCTTGATCAATTCCGCCATTATTCAAAGTGAGTTAGCACTATATTAAGAAGATAAACCCACTAGATTCAGCTCCTGTGTATTTAAGGAGCTTAGCCACTATCTCTTCTTCTTCTTCTTCTTCTTCTTCTTCTTCTTCTTCTTCTTCTCCCTGTTCTTATTTGGTTCTATATTTTCTACAAATTCCTGGTTCCAAATTTAAAGACCTGATGCTTGTGGTGGGACTTGTATGCATTAATGATTCCGAGCTATATTCGATGTACTTAGCATGGGCAGATTAACCATGCTAGTCAGGACATGAGAGATACCAGACGTAGAAGCGGCTTATTAAATTAAAATCTTGTCTGTTGACTCCCTGTTAGGTAATCTTTTGAGACTTCCAGTTGGATCACCAACAAACTGTATAAAGGTTCCGGTCACCCAAATTAAGCTGTAAGGTTTCGTGGTGAGGATCGAATGGCATTGGAATCTAATACAATGTCACGAACGATCCCATCAAGGCACTAAGCGCAACATTGTCATGAATTCCAACGGTGTAGGAGCTCTGCCGTTGGCGACTTCTCTTTCTCTAGTACTGGTTGACCCAGAATGGAAACTATGGATTTCAAGATAAAAATGAGAAACAAAACAGATAGAAAATATCCAACTGAGAGATACCTGTTCGAAATAAGCAATGAGGATGCTAGCAGTTCTGGCATGCCTCAGCGTTGACGTACAAACAATAGCTTCGAGCTTGAATCGTATGCAGCTTCAATTTTAAATGCCCTCAAGTTCTGTGGGAATAAAGAAATTAAATTAAAGACGCTATCACTTCAATCTGTCTGCCCTATGAAGATACGGCAGCACCTGGTTTAAAGGTAACACCACTTATAAGTTATTGTTACAATAGTAAACTACAAATCCTTTTGGGATGTGATGCAAAAAATACATTATATTGAATGTGTATAGGGCAATAAATACATTAATCACTAAAGGAAAGCTGTTTTTGAAATACTTAGTCACAATTAATTTAAGCATCCTTAATATAGATGACATCCACAAAGCAGAAGGTTAATGATATAACTGTATTCACCCGTGGTTTAGTGCAATCAGTTCAAATCTGGCATGTGACAATAGCTCTTGAGCTGTTGCATTGGGAATTCACAAAGTTTAACCCTAATCTCATTTCAAAAGTTTTAACTCTTAACTTCATTAATGGAACGCATTACTTATTAGCTGTTTCATGATACAGGCTTATTCATATTACTGTGCTAAATGTGCTAGTTACATGCAGTACTAAGATGACCAGGGTGTTATTGCAGAGCGGATTATTCTGTTTAAGTTTATGAGTTCGTTTACGATAAGATCTTATTAATCACTATTGCTACATAACTCTACACTAAATATATGTTCACATTTTTCGTTTGTGATTCTAACTTTACTTGTATAAAATTCCATTCGCCTATTTTTTAGCAGCGTAAAATGATTCATGGTTCTATGATTGAAGTATATTTGTCATTCACTTTATTTTTTTTCAGTAGCGAGTATCGCTAATGCTAAAACCTATCCTCCGCAATTGTATTTAGAAAAAAGCATTTATTGTCTTCATTTTAAAAAGCTTCGTTCAGGCAGGGCTGTAGTCAAATGGGCACTGATTATTGTCCTAATGAAATGGATCAACTGCGTAAAAGTGTCTATTCAACATCGTTATCTAATAGGAACTGTAAGATGGCTACAGCAACACCTGCTCGTTGAAAGTATTCTCCGACACAAAACTTCCAGTTCCGTTTTCAGAGTTCCTTCACTAGGCATGGATACGCTTGTACTACAA
Source organism: Metallyticus violacea (assembly GCA_030762175.1). Lineage (NCBI taxonomy): Eukaryota > Metazoa > Arthropoda > Insecta > Mantodea > Metallyticidae > Metallyticus > Metallyticus violacea. The sequence continues at coordinate 240,960,267 of CM060846.1, forward strand.
CATCGAGTTTTTATCCAGCACATATTTTGCATAAAGTGCAAAAATATATGCATCTACCAAATTAGAGAGGAAGGTGGTTATAGAAAGGAAACCGAACATTAAAGTACCAAATTTTTGAGTCACACACATCCTTTTCGTGTGCCACTCTGGTCTTTTTTTTTTTTCTTTCTTTTTTTTTTTTTTCTCTTAATCCTTTCGGTTTCAGGTACGATACTTTCTATTTCAACGTTTCTTACTTTGTTGATAATGCCATCAAAGTCTGCAATATTTTTAGATTTCAGGGAAATAACGCTATTTTGTTGCAGCGGTTTGAATAAAATTCGTGCACGAAGCATAATATTATTGGAAATTTTCCAACCAGAATAAAAAAATTTGGATAATTTACATCCGATAGCATGCAGGAATTCTCTCGTCTTTTTTTTTTTTTTTTTTTTTTTTGTCGACCACATGCTCAAAAAGTGAATTTATTCTAGCACTGAATCACGCTGTCTTTATTTTCATAAATTGTATGAACTTAGCGTAAGGTGAATACCCATCTTCTTCTTGCCAGTTAGGGAAGTTAAGTTTGAGCAGCTCTATACAAGAAATTTTATTATATACACAAAATTAGTAAAAGAGCACTGGGAAACCAGAAATACAACAACTTTTATTGCAGAGCTATTTGTTGCTGCAGCCTTTTGAAGCAACAAGTTTAGCTGACGAACATAAGAATGAAACAATGTATGCTCAAGGACATGTCCGCCCAATCCTTGCCTATACTCTATTTGCACTGACGGACATAACCGCCAGGTTAACATAACACTGACCGATTACTTTGTATTTTTTATTCACCAGTATGCTTAATAAAATCAGAGCAGATTAAATTAAAATTTTGTTCACAGTCATGCGAAAATGGATTGTAACTCCCCCAAAACTTTCTTGAACAGAGTTATGAATTTCAAAGGAAATCTCTTTGAACTCTGTGTCATTGTCAAAGTGTAATTCATAGAATTATCAATAGCACTAACACAATTTACACAACTCAGAAACACACCAGGATTTTCGGAATCCTCACTCTCGTCATGACCACGTAATGCTAATTCAAAGACCACAGAAAATTTCACATAAACTATAAGCCTGAAAAGAATATACTTATTCTTAACAACATGTTCATTGCATTCCTTAACAGACTGCCCATAAATGTTATTGAGCTAAATGGTAATATCCACTCCTAATATGGTAGATTCAATCCCACATTATTGTGGGCGTAAGAACATTCATATTTCTTAATTTTTCTGATAGACGAGGCAAATGGTAAAACCATGCATTTATTTCCGAACTGGATATAAAACAAGAAAATTTTGATTTTTATGCTGCACCTCACCTGCATAACCGTTTATGTGAATCATAAAGCCCATTCTTAAATTAGAGCTTTTATTCTCGCGTTGCAATTTTTGTGGTCTTTTCAATTATTATATTTGGTCTATTAGGTACCAGAAGGTCACATTTCCTTAATGAATAGTTTTTCTTGATAGTTCAGTTTACTATTGCCCAAATGGCTTGAAGAGCGTTCATATTTGAGCCTATATTATTATTATCGGAAACTTCAATAATGTGCAGGAACAGGATCAGCTTTATGCAACAACGTTTAGAAGTAACGGAAATAATGTTAGATATATCCTACCTACTTCACACGCAGAACTTCTGTAACTCACCATAGAAACCATTAGAACATAATCCCTGCTATTATTTTACAGCATGTCACCTGTATCACTACATTCAAGGCCAGTCACTTTGAAGGCTTCATTCATTTTGAATTGGCAACGCTGTGAATATTGGCAGGATACAATGGCTACCAGTGCATTTAAGCAAACACGTTCAGAAGGCTCTTATATAAATAAACGAATATAAGACCATTTTAGAATGTCACGCTTATTAAGCTAGTTAAACAAAAGTGTTAATGGGGTAATGATTTAGAATAGACAGCCTTAACATTGGTTTCAGAGCTGCCACAAAGCCGTACGCGGATTGCACGTAGAGAGAGAACCTCGGAGTCAAAACAATAATTATTTGCATTATTTAGCGAAAGTGGATATCATATTATAGCGGAAGCAGAAGACTAACCGACCACCATGCCTTAACAACACATAACCATTGCACTGCATAGCTGCATACCTATGAAAACACATAAACAACAAAATCAGAAATACATAAGCGCTGAATGTGTATAATTGTGATTCACATGAGACTGCTGTTCTTTTGTGAAATATCTGGTGGCTCCTAAAGGAGCCATTGATGCCAGGAGTCGATGAATAGCTGCAGGTGTCCTTGATTGCCTGGATGAAAGCTTGCTGGAGTGCACGGAATGGTGATCCTAATTTTTTTAATTTATTTCAAACTAAATTTAGTACGTTTTTATCGAGACAAGAATTTGGTTGACATTGTAGATATCCGAAATAAATTTTATAAATGGTGCAAATACATTGGCATGCTTGAATTACTTTTTTCACGGGAATTGGTAAAGAAAATGCCTTTGAGATAAAAAAAAAACTTATTTCTTTTGCACCCACACCTAATAAAGAGTAAAGCTGAATAATGCAAATTATGGCAAGAAGGCATATGCAGTTAATTTCGCGGAATCGTGGGTAATATCGCAGCGCCTATTTAGCTCTTACAGCTGTAAGAAAGTGTATCAGGGCTATTAATGTTCGAATTCAAGAACAGTCATTTCGCGCCTCCTTCGAACATAAACTCTGATTTGACTCCAGCAGTTTTATTCCTGCTAGCCATCTATAAACTCTCGTGTAGCCTCGGTTAAAGCCAATGGAAGGAGTTCGTTCCCAGTAGCTGATTCACTGAATTCATTCCTTCAATTCTTGGAATGCTATCGTAGCAGTTGTGGCTGGGGGAAACATAGCCAAAACAGAATTTCCTGCGCTACTATTTAATTATGATACTACTACTGTTTGACGCTTTTAAAACAAAGACCTCACACAAGGGACACTTTATTTTTATTTTCAGCATTTTTTATATTTGTATTAATGGTATTATCAATGGTTGAAAATATCCGATTATTCTATACTATTGCTATATGATTGGCAACATATATTCAAAGCCAACGATAACCGCTAAACGAATGAAAAATCGATTTCACCTAATGAATACATGCATTTTTATTAAAACTTAAGACTTTTTTTTTTAATTTTTGTGAGTGTGACTGTAATAATTCACAACAGCGTGCAATATTATTTGAAATTGTTTGTAGAGTAATAGTTTCATTCTAAAAACTAATGTTAGTTGCAGCCGTAATTAACTTCAAAATAGAACGACTTGTTCATTTGTTCCGGAAGCGAATCGCATGTGGAGAACCACTGATGTTAATACACAAGTTATTTTCATTATATACCGGAAGTGCATTGAAGCAGAATAGCGACACTTGCCCATGCTACTCCAATTAGCAGTTTATACCCTTTGTTCGTTTTCCAAAATATCCGTTACGACAGAGGGAAGCCGCTAGTGAGCCTTTGTGAGGTTTCCATAACACCCGCGCGAACCACTATTGTCATTGCCATTTTTATTTTGTAACATTTGGCGGAAGCATAGTTTCTAAATATAAAATAACATGAAGAACACATAGGACAGCGCTATTTAGTGCAGAAAGGATTTTAACTTTCCGAAGAGTAAAAAGAGCTGCATCTTTGGGTACTGCATTGATGGCAGTCACAAAGAAGTAAAAATTCTCACTTATCCAACAGAAAAGCAGCATAAGAAGTTGGCATGTTTTATCTTTTAATATCATATAAGAAAACACATTAAATATTTTTGTGCACATGAAATATTCAAAGCAAGCTTCAATCACGTATTTTAAACAGTAATAACAGTATTCTACAGATAATGCGCTGTTCTGTGAAATATCTTACGGTACCACAATTTGCTATATACACACAACAGTATATAGTTTATTTCATTTGATTTACTTTTTGGCTAGGAGTACAGTTTAGCACAATTTAGCTTACCAATAAGAGGCCAGCTGTTAGATTTCACATGGTTATTTGCCTCATATTTTTAATTAGTTTTGCTATTTTCAGATGTTATGCATATTTGTGATAAAACACCAAGGACGACGAGTTACAGCGATGATAAATTACACTGTAATAATAGAGAGGAGCGGAATCGAATTACGTAATGACATAGGAAGCTAACAAACAAATAGTATACTGAACAGTATTACAAAGTTATCCATACCTAAGGATAATCAAAACATATGTGTTTCATGGGATCGTCTGTACTTTCGGTCAGAACACAAAGGAAACGAGTATCTAAGGAAATGTTGTCAACATACTTGCTTTAGTGCAAAAATAATTAACGTTACTCTTAACATGTTCATCAAAGTCACATTTATCGCACATCATGGGTTTCTCTAAGAGCCCAACTTCATACAAAATGAGCCTTGTATCATTTTACAGAAAATATGCATTAAAATTGTATTAATAATGCCGTATTGTCCATACATAGGTTTACTCGTCTCATCTATTCATCACATCCCATATTTTATTTCATATTGCACATTCTTTGTTATTTGCGTAACATACCTATATATTGCAACTATTCTAATTTATAATTTGTAATATTTGACAGCAGAGCCAAATTGAAAAATTATAATACCGCGCGATCAGTAATGCTTTCCCCCGCGGCGCGGGGTTTTTCCTATGAGCGATCCCCGCTCGTTTGCCACTCCGTGGAGGGAGTAGTAAGTCTGCTCGTTTACTTGTTGACCTTGTTGATTTGGTTTATTTATGGACGCTCTTTAACACCAGTTCATCAGCATCCCATTCAATTCAAGGAGTGAAGCGGCTGATTAATTTTTCTCAGAGGCCTATTCTCTCAGTCTTCAGGTTCTTTCACAAGCCGTCAATCTACGACACTGGACTCACGGCTTTACTTCCATTCCGAAGGAAATCATATTTAGGATCCCGAAAAAATTCTTCGACCCTGGCCGGGATTGAGCCCGCGATGTTTGATCTACGAGGGAAGTATGATTACCACTACAACACTAGGACCGACCAATCCAGATGGTAAAACAGTCCATAATATGTATAATACTTTTCAGGAAACTGGAAGAGTCCATTCTAAGAAACCAAAAAAGCAGCGTAGGGTTCTCATTGAAGAAAGAATACAGAAAATTTCCCTAGATAACCTCTTCTTAGTCTTGCATAAGTGGGAATTTGTAAGGGTCTGTGCAAAAGGCTTTTAAATTGTTGTTATAATTGAAGACGTATAAAATATCTGTGACGCTTTCTCTACAGCTAGGTGACCCCGTACACAGGTGCACACTTTGTGAGCGCATTTTGGAAAATGTGTACAACGGACAAATAGATCCATATTTAATATTCTTCTGGGACGAGGCCTGATTCCATATCTATGGTTATATGTGTACTCAAAACATTCGCCACTGGAGTAGGTACTATTAAACCCGACTTCGGACATGAAGTACATCTCCATGATGAAAAAAATCGGTGTATGGAGCGCCATTAGTGGTGAAAGAATCATAGGGTTATTTTTTTGCATAACATACTAACCCATTTTTTGTAGAATTAGCCAACAGGAAGCACGATCATGCAATTTTCAACAGGATTCTGCTACAGTTCACAGTGCAAGTAATTCTATGAGAGCAATTCACAATTTGTTTCCATAAGACAGAGTTATTAGCAGAGAGTGGCCTCTGCGATTTCTCTCTCTAGGGTAGATTAAAAATGCCATGTACAAAATGAACCCGCACACCCTACAAGAACTCAAAGATAATAGTTGTCCGGATTTCTCAAAATGAACTACAGCGAGTGATGAACCACTTACTAAAATAGAGGAGAATGAAGGTGCAAAATTTCAACACTCATTTGATAATTTGGTAAGTGATGATGAGCCTAGTTTAAATTGGTTTTTGTATTGTTGTATGGTGTTTGTTTTATTGTTCTACTCTCCCGCTGCTAATCACCGAAACCAGACTGGCCGGCTAACCAGTTAATGAGCAGCACGGTAGCCATAGGCAATACACTCCGGAGGGAAAATAAAACTAATTGTATGGTGCTAAGTGGTAAAATTATAATAATTAACAATTGCTAAGCATCATTCTCATTGGTCACGTCACTGTGAAAATCTGTGCATTGACATTTATGGTGCATTTCAGTTCAAAGGTGCTATTATTAACTTCGCTTTTTATTTTTCGCCAATGCCATACTTGTTAACTTTATTTCACAGCATAACTGACTATCTATAGTGTCATATGGTGACTAATACATTTTCCCACTAAATTATTATCCATTTTCATGAACTTAGCTACCAAGTATTTGGTGCACTGGTTCTGTGTATTTTATGTAAATCGGATTTCTTTACAGATGTAATGTTTTGTAAAGCACAATGTAGAATCTGATTGCTGCAAAAATATAAATATTTCAGTTATGACGTCATATTGGCACATTCTTTTAATTAGTAATCCACACCTTGAACAAGCAACATCTTTATATAATATCCATTTATGTGATATATTAGTTGCATTCAGATATATCTATTTTGATAATAATGAAAGGTATTTATATTTCAGGAAAACAGTAAGGAAAAAAATTAGCTAGTAATCCAGTGCTGCAGCCAGTAGATATTATAGGTGTGTAAATGGTTCAAGACACTTTGACAGTTTGCATTTTTGGACAGGAACCGTACCACGCTGATACAGAATGTCATTTCATTAAGAAATATTCCGTATAGCACAACCAGCACCATCTAAATAGCAGATGCTAATTATCAGAATAATGTAATTCAGAGTTTACATGACATGACATAATAGGAGTCAATTTGTATCATGCTGCACTGTGTGGGTAAATAAAGTATGTGCAACAAAATTAAAACTAGAATGCTGCTTAATTCATTTTGGAAGTAACAGCAGAAGAAATACAGATATGCACCTTTTTCTGTAACTATTTCTTACCTTTCTCTTCTAGTATGTTGCACGTGAGTAACGTTGATTATAGCATCAAGAATTCCATGAACATGATTTGGATTTATTAAGCATTCTATTACATTCAGCCGTACTCCAAACTTTCAAAATGTCTTCAATATGCACACATTACAAACAACAAACATAAAATCTGTGTTCTATAAATATTGACTGGGACTTGACTAGAATGTTCATTATTTTATAATACAACACCCCTGGTATCGTTCTCTCTGACCAAGGACAAGAAGCACTGCAATTTCCAATGCTGTATCAAATATTTTGCTGCTCATGCAGAAAATAACCAATCTGTAACTTACAAAGGTATACATTTATCATTTTTCATTTACCAACATTTATGTATTATACACATGAGAGGTTAGACACTGACCTGAGAAAACAATAACACAAATTCATGACAGGGCAACGCTTGATTAGAACTCTATTAAACTTTCCTTTATATGGGCCATCATAATAGTCACAGAGAGAAATAGGAAATCTACACTTCTTCTGTTAGATAGAACATAGATTGTAATAATACACTATAAAGAAGGAAAGATTTAATTTTTGTGTAAGTTTCATTATAATTATTAGAAAGATCAAGGGGTGGTTGTGATTTTGGTGAACATTATCTAAAAATTAAAAATAAATTCTAACATACAAATATAAGAATTTCTTTTATTGTTTATTTAATGGTGCTATATTTTTCCTCTTCATATTTCTTTTATATGGTGTTAAATTTTTAAACTCATATTGTGAATCTCACATGCTCAAAAATTTAATTTGGTTTTCATTGGTATTGTTTCCAAAATGTTTCCCAAAAAAATAAAACAAATGTGTTTTATCTGATTTAAGTGCACATAATATAAATTGTAATTATTCATTGCATTGTTCCATTTTAATAATACTAAGCAATGAATTATTAATTGTGCTAAGTGTCATTTTATATAAAAGAAAGAGATATAATAAATAATATTTTGAATGCAAATACAGAAGTACAATGCTTGAATTTTAAAGTTTCATTTCTTTCAGTTTAAAAATAGCTAAAATGTTCAAACAGCACTGTTTTAAATTTGCCATTTGACACATTAATCTTCCGGTGTTTTAGTTATCCTCTCTTCCTTTATTTTTTTTAATTTGTTTATTTAAGGACGCTCTTTTACTTATCAGGTCATCAGCGTCCCATTCCATTCAGGGCGTGAAACGGCCGACAAATTTAACTCAGAGGCCTCTTCTTTCAGGCTTCAGGTTCTTTATCGTGGCGTAAATGTATGACACGGGACCCACGGCTTTACTTCCCTTCCGAAGGAAGTCATACTTCCGATTTTTACACCCGAAAAAATCCATCGATCCTGGCCAGGTTCGAACTCGCGACCTTGGGTTTAGAAGGCAAGTGTGGTTACCACTAGGACTGACCTCTTCCTGTATACAGCTTTTTACGTTAGCATAAGGGGAAATTAACAAACACCAATTTCTCTATTCCCATGGTGAAAAATGTTTTTTATTTATTTATTTTTTATTTTTTTGCAAATTAGATAGATATAGAGCTGGAATATGTTATTGTTGAAATTCTACAGCAGTTAACGTATTAGCAATAAAGATAAATTCATCATTGTTGGCTATCGGCAATTTGCATTTATAACCTAAAAGAAGTGTGAAAAGTTCAAGAATAACACATTTTTCAACCTGCATTTGATAGCCCTGCAGAAAGGGAAAATTACTATCGAAAAGAACTTTAGTTTCAAGCAGCAAAGATTAACTGCTCTCGGGCTCAAAATCTAGTGTGGTACAGGCACCAATACAACTCATAATCATGCGAAGTTAAAATAAAATTCCCTCCAAATACATGATAAAGCTCACAAAATGTATAGCATACAGTTCAATATCGAAGTAGAATGCTAATTCCTATATGCATACGCCATTCTGTGATCAAGCCCCAATTAATTTTTTTTGTTATATTATCTATTGAGATAGTTGGTATCATGTTTCTTTCGTTTCCTCTTTGTACGTATAGTTTTATTTTCATTTTAACATTTATGCTTATACACACATTCTATTCTACATGGTACAATATTGTAATCTTAGGATTAGAGATAGCACCTTCACTCCCTCCCTCTGTACTCGCTGTCTTTTCACTGTAGCAACTCATTCCTACCCTTTATGTTTCCCTCCTTTCCCCTTACGTTATTGGTCCAGTTTCATGCCTATTTTCAACAAAATTTATTCGAATCAGTTTACGACCCCTTTTCTCCTGCGCCTTGTTTTAACCTTGACTATATTTCATTTTTCATATACGCACCGCAACAGCACCTATTGCTGGCAAGTCTGCCCTGGCACCGTACCTCTTTTCGTGACGGCGTATACCGCCGTTATATTTGGTTCCTGCTCCTCCTCATTGGAAGACACAACCGCTTAGTTCACTCTGGACAGTTAAAGATATGTGTTGCATGTGGCGGTGATGATTGTGCTTCCTAGACAAGGATGCGAACTTGTTCTGCCTATGTTTCGTCGATTGATATGACACTTTATCAACGAATATTCCGCGTGCGTTCTGCACGTGGTGCCTTACAAGTGGCGACGGTGTCGCTGCCTATCTTGAACAAAATCTTCCTGTGTTTGAGGTGCGTGTGCGGTGTGGAACTTAGCTGGATCAGTTGTTTTTATACAACAGTGTATGGTATTAACCAGACTATTCCTCCGATGGTGACACAAAGAAGCCGACGTCCTCCCATTTCATTTCGCCCCTGCTCTTTTCTTCCCGTTCCCCTCTCTACTCTTTACTACCTTCCTGTTGTTGCTGCGATATACATATGTGCGTTTTCGTTTTTTATACCTGTGTACCTACACTTTAACATGTATTATTTTTTATAAGTATATGTTTTATTCCCCTGATGGGCCATTTCACTTTTTTGTCCTTAGTATTTCTATTTATCGCCGAGGGCGGCGATCTTTATTTGGCGGGGATATGTCACATGTACTGTTCAGGGGCGTGGTAAATTAACATTTTTGGAATGTAAATTCGTTTGGTTTTATATTTCGTACCTTGCCTTAACGTGATCGCCTTAGGAAATTTCAGTATTGCGGTCAATCACATCAGAGGGTGTTTACACGGTATTTTATAGTGACATTAACCTCTGCCTGGTAACAAGCAAAAACATGCTGAATTTGGATCTGTCACGCAATGTTGGAAAGGGTCAAACAACTACACACTAATTTCTCATTGGTTAATATAATGTAAATATAAGGCGGTGGCACACCATATTTGGTATAGTTTGTGTCACAATGCAGAGACCCACTTGGCAATCGTAAAACAATATAAGGGAAAATAGAGCTACGGCTTGGGGTATTTAACTTTGTCTTTTGTCTTTTGCCTTTGGTGTTCATCTTGTGCCTGCCTTCCTTAGAGGACGACCTGTCAACATACACCCTCAGCATTATTACGACAGATTCCTAAAAGGTAAGGGCCCATCAGGGCTATCATTTGTAATTATTCTTCAGATTGGGGACTTGTCACCCCTACAATAAACTAGCTGGCATGACATATGCAGTATGTCTCTACCATCACCCTTCTGAACAGATAACCCCCTAAGTCACAGCTATAGTTGTCACAATATGCACTTTTAAAATAATTACTTTATGTTGCACCACTAGCCTAACCACAGGATTATATTAAATTTATATTTATATATGTACATATTGGACTTACAGGGAAAATAGTTAATCGCCATCAATAAAGTTGTAGTTTGATTTAGATGAAACAAGCTAAATTATAGCATTACTTAAATAACTATTGTTGGATTTTTTGGTGGTGCACGTAGATTGCAGAAACTCCTATTGATTGGTTAGACATTTCTGTTTACAAACCTACATCTTTATTTCTCATAAGGGACATCTTCTATGTTGTATATTTCTTTTTATTTCATACTTGAGATATTTGGGTTTTGTGTATTAGTTTTGGCACCTGACTCTATCATATTTTGCTCCTTTGTTGAAATCTCTTATTTTCTTTATCCCTTCCTTTCTTAACACCATTTTCTAGCATCCTCTTCTCCGGCACGCTCGTATTCCCCGAACCATTCTACCCTGTTTTTATGGATTTTCTTTACCTTAATAACCCCGATTATTAACACAAACCTTTATTTATGCTTCATCATCTTCCTGTACTGGTGGTGGAAGAAGTTTCCTATTGCCCGTGCCTATCCCATGAGCATTGCCCAAGACAGTATCCTAAACGAACTGCGGCAGTTACGCAGCCTGAAATCCACAACTATGGAAAGACGGTTACACAATCCTCTGGTACATGATACCAGAAATTTACGCGAGAATTTTTTTCTTCTGGTTCTTTTCATCGAGCAATATGTATTGCTGGGTCCAGGACTACAACACACAATCAGCGGTGTGCAGAAACGCGTATCATATGGACTTGGACCTTGCATTCTCAAATTTCAGTGCGATTAGAAATAATAACAAGAAGAAGAAAATCCTAACAAAAACTATGGATGCGTTCGCTGTAATTTGTAATGTACTCACATATCTTTGGCTGGAACGTTGATAACAGGATATGTTGATTTGGTAATTCCTCGAGAATGTCGGTCTAATGCTGCTAAACTCTTTCTGTGCTTTTCTTAATTTATTTCTTTGTTTTTTCCTCTCTCCTTTGATTCTACTTTTCTCCCCACTTACCTTTTTTCCCTTTACTTTAAATGCCACTCAATGACTCCATTATATGTATTTCTATCAATTTATATGTTATCATGTTTTATTATTTTTATTTATTTATTTATTTTTTTTAGCTTTTTACTCGTTATAATTTTCTTTGGGTTGAAATTTTTAAAATTTCAAATCAGATTGTAACTGTCAACATTTTTTAAAGTTTTTTTTGTATCCCTCCTGACTTTTCAATGACTTTTTAGAACCTTAATGTTCATTGGACTTTTATGTAACATTGTAGTTATCTATTTTTTTTACCAGGATTTATCTTTTTGTATGTATTTATAGTGTTCATCTGGGGAGGTATGTTCCATATGCATGCCTGGTGTGTAAATAATTGGAAACAGTTAATAATTACATTTTCTTATTGGGGAGAGTATTTTGCTATTTCGTTAAAACTTTAGCTTACACCAGTTTAGCATTACATCATCTAATGCAAGAGAACCTGGGAAATTTACCAGGAGTTCGTGCTTCTAGTTAGTCACATTTAAGTGAAGAGAATTCCTGACTCGGCTCGTCACCTCTGTCCTATATTATCATTGGCTACTGTACATTCAAAATTAGGATGTAGCCACCATATATGGTAAAGATGATATTGTAGTCCTCAGAACTCTCTAAATGTTCCATGTTTTATTTAAGGACAAGATATGTGTGGTCGGGCGGACTCTCTCTCTCTCCGTAACTTGTTGGTGACTAGCTAATAGGTGTTAGACGCTAAGAGGGTTATGGATGCAGAAGCACCACAAAATTAAAAGATACGTTTTCTGAGTAGGCTGTCAGGAGCACTTCTGGCACCGAGCAGTGTCCCCTACAACACTCCAAAGGTAAGAGTAATTTGGTAGTACGTTAATCTCCCCGTTAGCTTTTATAAGCTACTGTATGCAAAATTGCAGAATAAACAACTCATCAAATGCAGTTCTACTGCAGTTTGAGTTATGTTCTCACGCTGGCTTTATAGCCGCGACAGTATCAATGGAATATATATAAATATCATCACCAGCAACAATATAAGTTTTTGGCTAATAATGTAACTGAGGAGAAGAAACATATTGACAGGCTGAGAAGAAAGTTAGAAGGCACTGCAGGTAGGCGAAATTATATTAGGGAATACCTCTTATATTCTTCTTCAATGATGAGTGATAGTCTGTCAGAAATATTTATATCTAATTCAGAAGAAGATAATAGGCATGTGTAGAAATGAAGGAGTTTTGAAGAATTAATATGCTCTAAAAATGGGCTTAAAACATGCAAACCATATTAAAATTACACAGGAATATATAGACTTAAAGAAGCAATATATTACCAAATTTTGTTATTATCAAAGTCATTATTCTCGGTAACATACTACTAAGAAATATTTGCCACCATACCTAAACATATTAGCTATGTAAGGCTGTATAAAGAATTCAGTCGAGAAAAGGTTAAGGAGCGTGGAAGTGAAATATACTGCAGAAGAGTCTTCGTAAATAATTTCAAATTAAGTTTTCATACACCGAAAAATGACACGCGTGGAAAATGTGACAAGTATGCTATACTCTTTAAGAATTGTACTGATACAGAATAACTTCATTAGATAGAAGAAGAAAAACAACTACATTGACTTTAACTGAATCCGCTTATTTTGAAAACAATGTAATAAGAAGAAAAATGAAAGAAGACCGCACTTAATGACACTAACTTTCGATTTTTAGAAGTGCCTAATAACTCCATTTTTATATTTTGGTGTGTCATTATACAAAAGACAACCTTGGACATTTAATTTAACTACTTACGCAAAATCAAACAAATAATGCTATCTCTGGAACGAAACTATAGTTGGCAGCGGTAGTCAAGAAATGGCCTCCTGTTTGTACGACTACTTGAGGAATCTAGCAGGTGGCATTTTGGAAGTGAATCTATTATAATGATTGCTGTACATATTAGAACGGAAATATTTTTGTAAGCATTATGTTTCTCGGGCTAATAGAGAAATATAATTTGAAGGAAATAGCCTAGGAAATGAACCATAAATTTCCTGAAGTGAGATACACCCACTTGGAAGCTGGTATTATCCATACCGTAACTGAGAAGACAAAGAAATCAACGATAAGATGAAGCTGAATTCCCATAGACTGCATAAACTTAATAAGGATGGTTCCTTGCAAACCACCTATAATTGTGAGGGAGTTGAAACAAAAATGTTCTATAACCTTAAAAACCTATTGGAATGTCTATATTATATGCAAAGAAAAGTAAATGCAGGTGGAAATCCTGCAGTTTGGAACAGAATAAAATGAAGTATAACACAGAACCGCCCGGAATTGTGTCTTACAAATGCGGTTATTAAACTGAAGACTTTTCAAGGCAATGGACCTATGCAGAAAGACAAAAAGAAGTTTATCAATGCAAGAATTTCCTGCTCTTTTTAGGAGCCCACTCCGTTTGCACAAAAGAAATTAAAGGATTTCAAGGATCTGTAACCCTATATCAACCGTAGTAGTCATTAATTTTACCACCAGTTCATCGCTGGGCTGAATTTAGAACTAGACAAAAAAGATGAACTGTCATATCATGATGAAAGTGAATAGAGCGATAACGAATGATATATGGACAAAATTTAAGTGGTTTTTCTAGTATGCAAGTAATATTTTGACAGTTAAATTATTGTAACGACAATAAAGAAACTATAATAACCGACTAAAGGACAAAAATGTTATTTTGCAATGATAAAAGGATAAAACTAAAGCTATGTATACCTATACAAATAATGCCATTAATTATAATAAGGCACAACTAATATGTACATTTTGCAAAACTTTCATCCGTTTTTTCAAATAATGCAATTTTCATAGCTATAGAAGAACCAATGTCAGGATTCCCAGAAAAATACATCTGTATTAGGAATAAAAAGAAAGAAAGAAAACAATGTCCTTTAAGTCCTTGAAATTATAGAAAGAGATTTTTTTTAAAAAAGCCCCATTTAAAAGATCACGATAAATTCCAACTGATATAAAAGTCAATATTTAATGAGTATTAACTTCATGCATTTAAAAAATTATAAAAATAATTGTTGAAAAATGTTTGGAAAGTTATCAGAAAATATTTAATTGCTTGTAACTCAGAATCTTCTTTTTGGGCATTGGCCCTTTTAAAATGAAGTCACAGATTTATGAGAATCCAGATCATTAAATACTTAACTCGGGTATATCTTATATCTATTTATAAGATTGTCATGTATGTTGTGATCTATACCGATTATCATCACAGTATAAAATTCTCTATATTTGGCACCGTCATAATTTAACTCTTCTTATTCATAATGAATAGAATTGCATAAGAAATGGTGCCAAGCGAATCCTTATTGCATACAGCGCATCCCATTGTCACAAAATACTTTGGTTTTGGCTAGAATATGTAACTAGTCAGTTAACAATATAAATTTCGACAATCTAACATGGGTAGTGAGTATGTGGTAGCACACTGGATATCACTTTAATTGTCTTACTGTCCAGGACCGGTAGAAGTGCAATGGATATAGCAATGTACTCAGAGATGTGTCTATATCCTCCCAAGAACGTTCCATAAACGTAAACGTAATAAATTTAAATGAAATAGTGTTGGGTGTGGGAGATACACTTTTATCAGCATGGATACCGTGTTATCCGGAATTTCCAGGAGCACTTAGCGCACCTTCCGAGCGCCAGCCTCTCCTGCATCCGTTGCATTGGTATTGTCCCCGTCTCGTTTAGGACTAATGAACTGACCCAGCTCAGAATCAAAATCAGAGGGCTCTTTAATATAGCGAAATGTACTGTGGAGGATAGCTATAAATCTGAACTAATCATTTCTAGACACTGTAAGGTCTTAAAAACAACCGTACTATAAAAATTGGTTCACTTAAAATTGCCTTATGATAAATACCGAGGATGCTAAAAATGTATACTCACTTTCACAGTAGATATCTATTTAATATATTTCAAATTTGCACCCCAAAACAGCAGTAATGTGTAGTATGATCTTCTGTAAACAGATGTGACTCACATACATTATGACAGCGTTCCTACGTGACGGTAAATTAATTGGAAGGTTTTCATCAAGGTACGCACGTGCATCTCGGTGGTAATGTGGTCGTGTATCATCCTGTTGGAAGTAAATTTTCTACATAGAGTGTCTGAATGGCGGGTGAGATGGATGTGCGTATCATATTCAGGTATACTGGGCCAGTTATTGTTTCTTCCAAAAAGAATGGTTCAATTAAACCCCTAGTGTCAAACCACACCAAACATTAATTTCAGGTACATTAACAGCCTTTTTCAAAATAACATGTGGATTGTTTGCACGCCAGTAGACACAGCTATGCCGATTAACAGTTACGTTCAACTTAAATTGTACCTCATCGGACCAAACAACTTTCCCTATGAAGGCCTCATCCTCTTGCACCATGTTTCGAAACCACTCACAGTACTGCATTCTCCGATCAGGGTCATCTTCATTTAATGCATGCAAAAAGTCTTGGGATGAAAATTTAAACGTTGCTGATTTAACAATACGACGTACGCTGGTTCTGCTAATCCCAGTCTCAAGTGCACATTGCTTTGCAGATTTCTGCGGTGAGTGCTCAAAACGTTTCAAAACCATAGCAGAGGACGCGGGGCTTGTTGCTGTGCGAGGTCTCTCAGATCGGCCCTTGTGAACATTGCATACGGTACCACGAGTCTCAAATTTGTCTGAAATGAGTGCAATTGTTACTCGCGTTGGCGGTTCTGTTCTGTACAAATGTCTCCATTGCCTCTGAACTTTAACAACATTCTCGGTTTTCCATTACCACTTCAAAATTGCTTTCCGCTGTTCAAACCTCTACCTTTATGTGTAGGGCAGTATGTATGGAAAATTAGCCCAACATTCAGCTTGAAGATGCAAAGGCTTAGAGTGAATGTCAACTGCAAAAGGTGTGTTTTGGCATATCTGCAGACTCAAGAAACTATTGAACAACTATTACTCTTGCCTGTGAACTTGTAATGAATATTATATGTATTGCTCAAGATGTCCAAAAGATAGAAAAAAGATTTTTCTGTGTCTCTTGGCAATCTGATCCCATATTCGAAAATAGATTAGAAAGGACTCTCTAATCTAGTCCTGATGGGTTTAGTTTCTTTTTCTTTATATTTTTACTGTGATTGATATGTCAGTTGACTTATCGCTCCATTTCATGCATAAACATTGATGGGCTGACCATATTTCACACTGTCCATAATTTAGCTTATTTGAAATATCAACTGCCATATCTCTTCTGTTGGTGTCACAGTTTGAATCACATTAACACCTAGTAATCAATATTATATGTATTGATCATTAAGATGTCCAAAAGATAGAAAAAGAGATTTTTCTGTGTCTCTTGGCAATCTGATCCCATATTCGAAAGTAGATTAGAAAGGACTTTCTAATCTATTCCTGATGTACTTAGTTTCTTTTTATTTAGAGCTTTGCTGTGATTGATATATCAGCTGACTTATATTTGAATTATCGCTCCATTTCATGCATAAACTTTGAAGTGCTGACCATATTTCACACTGTTCATAATTTAGTTTATTTGAAATATCAGCTGTCATATCTCTTCTGTTGGTGTCACAGTTCGAATTATATTAGCAGACCCATTTATCAATCTCCCTAATGAAAAATGGGGGTTTTAGATTTTGTGTGATTCTGTTACTCATCAAATTTAAATCAAGTAACCATACCTAGTCAAACAAGAGTACTACATGCTTTTTTTGGAGTAGTACAGCAATGCAAACTAAGTTCATCATCTGATTTAAAGGTCTGAAAATATTGCATAACCTTAACTTATATAACTTTATTATATAACTTTGCTCTGCATCTTGTACATTAAATATCAAATATAAATATCTCATATATCTTGTCTGTACATTCCTGATCCTGTTTACTTGTTATATTAACATTGTTTATCTCTGTATTTATGGCTTAATCCATAGCTTGTAGTATGATGAGAAAAGTAAATATATGATAAAATGATGAATGCTGTTTTCATTCATGAATGTCATATAAAATATTTGAGCTCTTAATTTAAATATCAAAATAATAATTACTGATTTGCGTTTGTTTTTCAGTTTGTTGTTCATGTTGACTAAACAATCCATGATAAGATAATTTAAATTATCACTAAGTTTGATCCAACAAAATAACGAAACTATATGTCAGCTAATCAATAGGAAAGAAGCTATTTCTAATGTACATTGTGAAGAAAGAAATAAAGAAAATGATAAACGTTTAGCTGAATCCATAATTCCTCCACTGATGTAGTCCAGAATTTCAAATAGTACTTCAAATACCAAAAATGAAGCAATAATCTCATAAACACATATATTTGTCATTAAAACTACAAAACATATATATTTAAAAAAATGTGTCAGAAATAAAAAAAAATAAAAATAAAACGTCTGCATCTGTAATAACTGCAGGTTAATATTCATATCAAGTGACTTTATCCCCTCCATATAGCAATTTTCTTTATAGCAGCTATCCCAGATAAATTTATCTTTAGTTAGGTTACAAAAAATAATAAAAAAATACTTGTAAGAAACACTCATTTGCTATGTAATATTTTATTTTACAAACTTTTATCTGAACATCTATACAGTAAAAAAAAAACAGGATTAAAAACACTCTGATGCTTTACAATTGCAGAAAAAGCATTACATTTTAGTAACTAAATTATTACACATAATATACAAATACATAAAAATAAATGAATTTGTTAGTTATAAAAGTTTAGTTCCTAGTAATTCTTTCCTAAATAATAACTGGGAATATGTAAAAGATAATACATGCACTTTCACTTCTACCATTTTTGAAAGAAATATTTTTATTATTAATCTCTAAGAAATGTTAGTCTAGGTAACATAGTAAAATAAATGGTAAAGCATATAATTGCAAGAATAGAATCCCAAAGGCTACTTATTCAGAAAATAATTTTAATCATTCTAATTCCAATACTCTTCCTCTTCCTCCTCCTCCTCCTCCTCCTCCTCCTCCTCCTCCTCCTCCTCCTCCTCTTCTTCTTCTTCTTCTTCTTCTTCTTCTTCTTTTACATTTCACTTTTCTCCATTAAAATGGCTTTTTAATGATTGCCAGCATTTGTAATAGATCTTGTCAAGTTTTTGACATGTTTCTTCTCCCCATTTGGTTATAGCAAGGCTGAGTGAGCTTTCAAACATAAAAGCCTGAAATAGAGAGAAGGAGTTTTGAGTAATTTGTTAACTGTATTTCAGGTACATTGTCATTTGGAATAATAAAACATATGCATGTGATAAAATATCAAACAAAAAGGAGTTTTTACTAACCAGGGAGAATGGAGTTTCTCTATTCAGTTAAGCAATAGTTCGGTTAAGGAAAGAATACTTAATGCTTAAATAAGATAAACAACAAAATCACAGTATATAATCAACTACTTGTCGTCTAAACACTCTTATGCTTCACACTATTTTTGAAAACGACGGGACCGGTTTCGGAGCGACATCCACTCCATTCTCGACCAACTCGACGACTGATTGGAGAAAAATCAACGGTTATGAAGAACTGCGGCTCCGCCCTGGTGGGACTTCTATGAACTGGAAATTTGTATTGCATTCTCCCATCAAGTCGAAATTCAATAGATGATCCTTATGTTTATAAATAAAAATCTTCTCCCATGTATCCAATTCTATGTATCATTGTGCTTCTTTTAGTAACTTTATTTCTTGTTGTATGTCGTGATTATCAATCCAAAAATGGAGTGCAACTGCCGACCTATCTATCTGTTTATGCTTGACGTTCCTGAGATGTTCCTCAACCGTGTTCCTATGTTCCTCTTCGTCTTCCCTATATATATATTTTATCACATTCCTTACACGATATTTTATAGATACCCGATTTTTTTCTCTTCTGGGATGTTGTTCAAAGTATTGTTCACTAAAGCATTTTTTAAAGTGTATCTGTTGATAGGTGCCAATTTTATGTTCCTTTCTTTAAAATTTTTTTGGAATTTATTTATAGCTATTGGATGAAAGTTAAATTTTTTAAAAACTGGTCTATCTTTTTCATTCGTCAGTGTAGTGGTGTTCTTAATCAATTTTTCTTTTTTGAATCTGTTAAGTTTTTTATTTACTAAATTTTTAATCAAACCATTTATAATTGCAATTTCCTGTATCTTCACCGATTCCATTCTGTATTCCTCTGTACTAATTAGTAAATTTACCAGTCTATATATTAAGGTATTAAAAACTGCATGCTTGTGAGCTATGGGGTTGAATCCTTTTGATTTTATGTAGTTATCAGTATGAGTTTCCTTTCTATATATTCCAAATTCCAAATTTTCTTGGTTCTTTTTAATTTTCAAATCCAAAAACGGTAACATCCCATCTATTTCTGTTTCTAGTGTGAAGGAAATATTCTTGACCTGTATATTTAAGAGTTTCAAAGCTTCAAAAAAAAAAAAAAAAAAAAATCACAGTAATTAGTTTTACTAAAATCTACCTTAAAATCTTAATTGTAGATTCAACATTTCGCTGTTATAACTGCACATATATTTGATTAATTTTAGGAGTAGGTAAACAAATATATTCCTGGTTGCTCTCACTAGCTTTATATCTAGAAAATCTATACCTGCAATCTAAAGTTGCACGAAGGCTTAGGATCATGCTTTATTTAAAAAATTTACTATTCTGAATCGTAAACATTTAAAGAGATTTTAAAATGTTCTTTAGGGAAAAATTTAATACCATATCACTACTATTTTGAAAATAAAAACAGAAAAGGGCTTTTCTTTCAATTTAGAAAATCAAAGGTGAAAAAATTTAGCAATTTCATATCTATTTAACATAAAAACAAGCATATTTCTGAAAAACTTTAAATATTTCCTGCTAAACAGTTAAAACATTATTTCTATGTGAAGTGAGAAAGAAAATGCACACATTTGGTAGAAGAACTAGCATTCATGTGGAGTTATTATTATATTTTTAACCATATATTAAGGGTACAGTTGGAGGTATCTGATGTATTGCAGATATTGTGCAACAGGTTGTCCAAATACCCTGTAATCCTGGAAAAGGAATAGCAAATAATAAAAAATAAAGGAAGAGATTTAAGTAAAGAAAAATGCGAACAGATAATTAATTTAATGACATTACATTCAGTGCTGAGCATTGAACCATCTTGTGGGAGTGATAGAGCACTTAATTAGTTTTTATTTGGAAGATTTGAATGATCTCAATACTTACTGCTGGGTGATACTATTGGCCAATAGTTTTCTGTTGCACATAAATACATTTTCCTCTTAAATTATTTTGCACTTTCTTAATTAGCGGTAAGTTAGTTTAATACACTTATGCTCCAGTTACCATTAAATTGTACAGAACAGGTTTTGCAGGTCATTACCCATATCATCAGTTTTGAGTTGACTGCCAGATTTTTTGATGATTGAATGGAGTTGGTATAGCTCTCATGCACATTTTATGAGCTTTAGGATTTTTTGTCTTCTGTTGTAATATCAAAGTTCATAACCTTATCTCATATATTTTATAAATATATTTCTCATATTCCCAACTCAAAAGGTTTATCCATGATTTAAGTAATTTGCTTTCCATTTCTACGTCATGTTTATCTCTCCAAAAGTGATGTGCAACTGCTGATTTTTCTATTTGATTGTAGTTGATGTTTCTCCAGTGTAGTGTTGCCAATATACACTATGTTGCATTCCTAGCAGTTAGTTTTATAGATTTTTGGTTTGCTTTTATTAGAAATTATGCTACTATCACCAAGCAGATTATTTAGGCTGAATTTGTTCACCGAGAACAAAATAATACTGACCTCTTACAGTATTTTCTGGAATTTTTTGTTGGCTCAAGGATGATAAGCAAATTTCCTGTGAGTTTCTTTTCTTGCTGTCAATGTTATAACCTATTTTATCCTTTTCTTGTTTGAAATTTTTAATTTTTTCCTATAATTTATATGTTATATCCATTGCTTTTGGCATTGGAATTTTGTTTTGTATTCCAGTTCATTCATGGTTATGTTAATGAGTCTATGTGCTGAGCTGTTAAGAACTGCATGGTTGTGTGCTTTGGAATTGAAGCTACTGCTTTTTGTGTAATGGTCAGTATGGAAACACTTTCCATATATTCCAAATTTCAAATTATTGCCAGTTCTTATAACATTTAATTTAAGAAAAGGCATAATGTTACTTTATTTTGTTTCAGATGTGAATTTAATTACTTTATCTTATAGGTTTAACAATTTCAAAGCATCATTTAAGTGTTTTTTATTAACCACCACAAAGATATCATCAACATATTAGTGCCAAATTTTAAAAAATTATGAGAATGATTGGTGATGTGTATGTCCAAGTTACTTATATATGTGTATATATATATATATATATATCAGCCAGAAAAAAGTGATAATGGATTTCCCATAGTTAATGCTGCATTTTGTTTATGAAATTTACCATTGAACCTGAAGAAATTTTCACTGATGCAGATTTTGATTAGTTAGATACTATTACACAAGGTATTTACAGCTGCATTTGTTCTTAGGGTTACTCAATTTACCTCCATTCCTCTCTGTCTTCAGCTTCCTTCTCCACACTCTGATTCCAAGAATCTGTTGAGCATCTCTTCTGATGGCATCCTCCCTTCGATTTTTTGGTCTACATTTTGGTGTTGTTTTGAATAGTTTCCCATCTAATATTTTCATTGGGATCCATTTGTCTTCCATTCTTTGAACATGTCCTGCCCATCTTAGATGTCTAATCTTGATCGCTTGTACTATGTTGATCTCTTTATATATGTCATATAATTCTTTATTTTACTGATTTGACACATTCCATCTTTTTTAATCAGCCTGTAAATTCAGCTTAGTATTTTCCTTTCAAATATTACTAGCTTTTCTTCTATGCCATGAGTCATTGTTTATATCTCACTGCCGTGTAATAGAACTAGGTTAATCAATGTTTTATATAGTCTTATTTTCGTCTTAGGGGATACTGTTTTATTCTTAAATATGTTTTGCAGCGAAAAATAAGCCTAATTAACTCCTACTATTCTGGCATTGATTTTTTTGCTTCCATCATCATTAACGACCGTTCCCAGATATTTAAAGCTTTTAACTATTTCCAGATGTTGCTTATTGATAAGGATAATTTCTCTTCTACTCTTAGTAGTTCTGTTTTGTATCATAACTTTTATTTTCTTTTTATGTATTACAAGCTCTAACTGTTTTACTCTCTCCTCCAATTCTGTGTATATCTCCGCAACAGCATTCTTTGATCTTCCCGATATATTTATGTCATCCGCTTATGGCAGAATTTGATCGGATTTATAGTATATCGTGGACTTTACATCCCCTGGTAGTTTCCTCATTACATGTTCAAGTGCATGGTTAAACAAGGTTGGTGCCGGCCCATTTCCTGGTGTAAGTTCATTTCCAATGTTAATACTATCTGTTGTATTAGTTCCAATTTTAATCCGAGCTGTGGATTCATCCAATGCAATCTTTACTAATCCTGTCTTTTCCTGTATTTGACACTGTTTCATAATCACATAAAGTTTCTCCCTTCCTATGCCGTCATATTCTTTTTGGAAGTCTCCAAACTTTTTATGTATATCTATATTACATTTACATGTTTTCTCTAGTATTTGTTTAATTGCAAATATCTTATCTGTTGTTGAACTGTTAGACTTGAATCTTGTTTGGTATTCTATTATATGGTTTAAGTTTTTTATTGGTAACAGCTGTAAATATCTTACATCCTGTGTAGAGAAGTAATATTCCCCAGTAGATCTGGCAAGTTTGTTTATCTCCTTTATTCTTGTATATTGGTATGATTATACTCGTTTTCCATTGGGCTGATATTGCTTCTTCATTCCATATCATTGTTACTAATTTGTACGTTGTTCCTTTATTTGTTTTCCATCATATTTATGTAGCTCAGCTGGTATGTTGTCCGCCCCTGGAGATTCATTATTCCTCATTGTTTGCAATGCTATTCTAGATCTAATAGGTCTGGTGGGTACAATTTTGCATTTCTATTTTCCTTCTGCATTTCTGCTTGTTCCATTACAGACTAGTTATTTTCTGTTGTTGAATTGAGAAGTTCGTGGAAGTGTTCTTTCCACCCAATTCCTATGTTTGTCGCCTTAGCTATGAAGTTACCATCTTTGTCTTTGCACATGTTGGCATAAGGCATAAAGCCTTCTCTTAGGTATTCAGCTTCTTTATGTGCTCGCC
Source organism: Metallyticus violacea (assembly GCA_030762175.1). Lineage (NCBI taxonomy): Eukaryota > Metazoa > Arthropoda > Insecta > Mantodea > Metallyticidae > Metallyticus > Metallyticus violacea. Next base: position 240,984,199 of record CM060846.1, read on the forward strand.
TTAGAATATTACATTTTGAAGGTTCTCTTCAATATGCTTAATTCTTGCTTTTAAATTTTCCTTCTTTTTGTTACAGCACATTTTATGTGATGCTTTTCTCAGGTCTTCATATTCTTCCCTTTTCGATCTTGTGGGTCTGTTTAACCATTTTGTATATACTTCATTTTTTGCATTTATTAGTTTTGATTATTCTTCAATAAACTATTCTTTATTATTGAGTTTAGGTTGTGTTTCTAAAATTCTCTGTGTTGTTGTTTGTATAGCTTGTTTTATTTGCATCCATACTTCTTTTATATTCTTCTTTCCCTCTTTACTAACTTCATTTCGTCCTCTATACTTTTGTAAGGTTTTGTGCTAGTTTTTCTTGATACTTAATTGTAATTTGTTAGTCCCTAAGACTATCTGTATTGATTCTATATATTTTATCCCCCCTTTTTGTTTATAAAATATTTTCCTTCATCTAATTTTGGATCTGATATGACAGTGATCTGATGCACTATTTACACCTCTACATGATCTTACATTCATTATGTTTTAACTGCTCTGTTTCTCTGTTAAAATATTGTTGATACTATTATCATTTCCTTACTCACGGCAAAGACTATACGTTTTTGTCCCTTATTGTTCGATCTTTCATGCAGGCTATGTTTGCCTATTGTGCCTTGGTAAATTTCTTCCTTACCAATCTGGGCATGCAAATCCCCTAAAATTATTTTATATATCTATGATGTATCCACTCTTATTCTCCTTCTAATCTCTGATAAAATTCTTCTATTATTATGTAATTTTTTTCTTTTGTATGTACATGTACATTTATAAAGCTTATATTTATGTTCCTTATTTTTGCCCTAAGGATGCAGATTCATTCATTGATAGCTTTAAAGCCTATTATGCTATTCTTCATCATTTTTGTTATTTCAAAAGCTATTCCAAATTCTCTACTTCCTTATCTTTTTCCATTAAAAAAATAAAGGTATGGGTCTTCATATTGCAAATATCTTTTCCTTGACATCTAGTTTCTTGTAGTGCTGTAATTTTTAAATTCCATACTGAGTTAGGTGTTTTAATAGCGTAATGGGTGCCTCTGTTTTGAAGAGGATTCTCATATTCTATGTTCCAAAGATTATTTCCTTTCCTTAGCACGAGATCAATTTCCATTAATTTTTCCATTCTGAGGCTTGCTTCAGGTTTTTTTTTTTTTTTTACAATAATTTTTTCCGAGGCTATGTTGTTAGCCTAGAGCCCAACCTCCAACCTGGAGGACCAGGACTCCTCTTTATGTCCCCGGAGTCTGAGTTGCTCAGCTACACACTGCGTCCATTTTAGTCGCCTCCTAGAGACACATGTGCGCTACGTTGGGACCATTATTTAACCCTAGTCACCACAGGGGAATCGGTTAGTTGGATGTATTCCTCAATCTCCTCGTTGCTTAATTTTAGAGACTGTAACCATTTTCAAACGGATATTGGGAAGGAGTGTAGGATTTTGGTATGCTGGGATAGAGTACATTTACATCAAAGGACACCAAAAGATCATTCTTTTGGATAACCAAGTCATTAGTTTTCTCCATCATTTCTCTGGAATTACTTATACTTGAGCTGTCAAACTTGGGAAATTTTCGAAATCTCTGGACGAGCAGTTTTGATCGTTGTAGGATAGTGTATTTCTACATTCGATTATTGGTCTCATGGTTATTTCCCGTTTATGCATTTTCAGTAGACCGTGTATCCTTGCAACTGCGGCGTTATCTGTTTTTTTTTTTTTTTTTTTTTTTTTTGATTTCTCCTTAGGTGGTGTGATTGTGCTTTTCTTGACCGATTTGTGTATAAACTGTATAGATAATTTTTCAAAGGATCCAATTTTGTTTACATGTACTCTATCACATTTATAAATTCTTCCATTTTTAACCGGTATTATACCTTTTCCAATATCATAATGTCGTTCGCCTTTATCTGCATTTTTGTATACTGCTGGCTTCTTATTCAGCGACTCCACGATTTGCATATATGCTCTAACCCTACTTTTATGATGCGCTCCAGATTTCCCTCCCCTTTAACTAACGATGTTCTTATCGTCATTATTTAGCGCGTTGATCGATGCCTCCAGATCTATTATGTATTCCTTCACTTTTTTATTTGAAAAGTTAACAAATGCTTCCAGATTTTTATTAAAAAAACTTAATTTCTTCTTTGTTAAAATTTACTTTGGAATGAGTTACTACATTGCAATTTCTCAAAAGTATGGATGTTACATACTGCCGGTTATCACTCTTCATTTGGTCCCGGTATAAGTATTTAATTTTTTAATTTGCTTTCTAGCTTTCTTTTTTGTATTAAAGTTGACGTATCCAAAATATGTAAACTCCAGATTGCCCAAAATATAATTTCCCAAAACTTTGTTTAGCCGAAAATGTAACTCATACACTCTCAAATCGATTTCCAAAAGGTTATGGTATTGCTTGTGTGCTTTGGTTGTTTTTATTTTTCTTTCTGCTTCTATTTTGTATTTCATTGTTTCCATAAGATAATTAAATTGACGTACCAGCTAATTAATATTATTATCGGTTGTTTCACTGTATTAGATGCGACACAAAGCTGGTCTTAATACTTTATGTTCAACAAACTGTTGTTACGTTTTAAATAGGTATCTGAATTATATGCTACTATGACAACACTTTACAACACCTTTCTATCCAACAGTGCCGGGACGTAATTGAATTGTTTTGTATTTTTAACGTTTTTGCTTTTCTTAATCTGTTAATCCCAATTACAGCTTAAATAAACAAATTATGCAAAATCTTCGCTTTATTTTTCGATTGCTTGACAACAGTGACTAAACCAGTTTAGGTAAGAATAAAATCTTAGAACTATGCTGCACAGTTGATGCATACATGTTTTGTCTATTTCTCTTTTCTCTATGCGTGCGTGTGTGAGTGTGTTTTACACAGTATGGATTATATGAACGAAATTGCTGACTTTGAGACATTAACACCACATCACACGTAGTTGTTTCATAACTAACTGCCAATCACAGTAGCCATCAGTGTTTTAGTCATCTTGGTTCAATGGCACTATATTTTGAGTGGGTCTTCAGTTAATCTAATTACCAAAGAATCTAACAAATAATCAAAATTGTCATTGTTTTACTTCATAATGTAAATCTAAAGCATTGTGCAGCAGTAATATATTTGTACAACTATTTGTTATTATTCCAAAATGTCTAGTCTTAACATAAATATTGTTACAAGGTTTTAGTTAAGTAAGTACAAGCATTTTAATACTTTTGCAGATGCTTTGAAAATATTTTGTTATCTCACGTTTTCCAAATATTTAGCTTAATTAGTTCTCAAATAAACCAACTTTTGCCCTCATATGTGCTTAAAATCTCTCTGGCCATTCATATAAAGCAGCGTGCACTACCTCCATTGGGAAATTTGCCATTACCGATTCCAAGGACCGCTTGAGACACTCGTTAATTGATGCCTTTTCTTACAAACAATACTCTCAAGCACTGATCTTAGTATGTAACCAAGTGAACTGCTAGAAGGCCAGTATAAATAAAATATCATTTATTTCTATCAAGCCAAGTCAGGGTGAAAACAACGTAGTGCCAAGGGTACAATTCCGTGCTCATGACATTGTTGGGTTACTACGCGGATTCGCATATTCTGAGCCTTGACATTTTGGAACGTATTCTGGACCTTGCCTTTTCGTACGATCGTGTAACCTTTGATATTGCCGCCCAATAAAAACTTGAATGTAAAACATTAAACTTTCTTAACATCACGTTACAAAAGAATCGTGCGCCTTTTTGAATAAACACCCGCTTCTAGACCTTCCTATCATTACCAACTAAGACAGCGACCAAGGATATAAGTATATAAGCTTCTGCAAAGGAAGCGTCGACATCTTCTGTTGGGACGAACGTCTAAGGAGAAGCTATGGCGATCATCTTGATCCTGTTCTACTTGACTGTACCAATGAGTGAGTAAGAAATAAGCGTTTTTTTTTATACTGCCAGGAATACTGCCATTCTGAAAGTAATGTGAAATAAAGTGGAATTTCAAAGTGAAATCTTTAATTACAATTCTGAGGAGTAGTTTCTTTTATTCCAAATTTAATAATATTAATTTACAATTAATTGTTTAGTGATAGTTTCGAAAAAGGTATAGGGTTTTAAAGGTTTAAAAAAAACAGAAAGTATAAGCCAATTTATTAATTGTTAATCTTTTTATTTAAATTACAATATACTCGTTCATTGTGTTTATTGGGTGTGAAGTTTATTTATTGAATCAGCAAGATTCAACCTCCTCCTTGAAGACCATGTGTGCCATTATAACTGCCTTGTGGGCTGAAGTTCAATCTTGGTGGAAGCTCCAGTGCTAATTCCTGAATAAATCTGTGTTCAGGTTCCTCACGACCAGTTCAGCAGAGCAGTTTCATACATTTTGGCAGTAGTTACGGTCTCTTTTGATAATAATAGAACTTGCTGACAATTCGATAGCATCCTAGTTCATTCCCCACCAGAACATTACTGAAAAAAAAATGGTGGCCTCTTTTGGACCTTTTGGGTTCGTAGTATATGGTCCCGTGATGGTTAGTTGTTTGAGGTCATACTGCCAAGGTCTTCCATCAAGGGAAAATTGGCGCTAGTGCCATTTTGTGGTGACTGGTTTTGAAATGAAGTAAGTCGGTCGGCGCAGGACATGTTTGTACATGTATATGGCACTTATATGTGTTGATAATGTACAATATTATATATATATATATATACACGCATGTTTATATGGGTTCCATGGGTGTTGTAATAATGATATAGTTGTAGGTTTAATATATTTGGTGATGAAAAAGGAAACTAAAAAGGGGATTGGTGATAAGGATGTTCATTATATATTAAATGAGTATAGTATAAGGGATAAATGAACAAGCATATATATATGGTGAATAAATACGTTTATTAATAAATTGATGTAATATATAAAGTGAAGAAAAATGAGGAAAGCAAGTAGAATTAAATAATTGGAAAGGGTACAGAAAGGACATTGATAGATGAAAGGAGGAGGACCATCTATAAGTGATTTATTATGGGGTTGGTCCCAATGAAATGTAGATCTTTTAAATTTGGAAAAAGTCTTTCTACAGAAAGAGTTTAGTTGGTGCCAAATGAGATCGACGTCGATAGGTGGAAATTGATGAAGATCTTATGGGGAAGTAATGCAATGATTGTTCATTCTGAGGTGATTAGTATTGATAGACGTCGTCCACTGCAGAGATATTTAACTATGATGGATATAATAATCTGTAAAGAAATAAGAGTATTAGAAGCGAGTGTGTGGAAAGTATAAGAAATTATGGTAAGGAGTTAAGAGAAATGCTTAATGGAAAAAATAAAAGTATAAGACATTATGGTTACGGGGATAGGAGAAATGGTTAAGATAAAAAATACAAGTATAAAAAGCATTCGTTATCAGATGGTGCAAGGCGGGAATCGGCGAACTACTGAGATAGCTGACGCGATGTAAGGAGTAAAAAAGTAGGGAAATAAGGAATGTGAAGCAGTGTAATTGTTAGGAATAACGGGGAAGGTGATTAGAGGAAAACGACGACGAGGAGGAGGAGGAACGTGATTGATAGGAATAACAAGCATTGAGATAGGATGGTTGCGGATACGGAGGGAGGGAATAAACAGGAAGAATAGTAGGGAGGGATTGTTGTTTGCAAAGATGAATATGTTGTTGGTAATTATAGGTATGGCAAAAGCGGAAGAATATTGAGTAAGCTTTGGTAGATGTGGGGTTAAGGTTGATGACATAACAGGGGTATTAAATAATGCTATGATATGCCATAAAAATAATGAATGAATAATGAATTGTTGTCTAGTGGTTCGTGAAGGTTTAAGAAGGGTTGGGATGTATAATACAAGTATAATGGATATGGATGAGGTGAGAAATGTGTATACTTGTATGATATCAGTAACGAGGTATGAGAGGGGAGGGGAGGGTAGTGTGAGGTATATATATATATATATATATATATATATATATATATATATATATATTAGGATATTTTGGAAATGGGGCAGGTTGAATGTCCAGAGGGATATGTGTTGAGCGAGGTGTGTGAATGCGTAGGAAGAAGGATAAGAAGTGTGAGTATTATGATAATCCGGTGGTGATGTATGAAAGTGGTAATGTTAGTATGAGGGTGGAGATGTTGGGTTGTAGTATGATGATGGAAGCGATGGAATTAACGGAGGGAGTGGATTTGAATTGGAAATTGACGAAGAGGAGAATGAATTGGTAGTAGCGTATAGCGTGATGAATGAAATATAGTTATTTTTCGGATAACTTTGTGTATATATTTGGTGAATGTGGTAATGGTGAATAGAATTTGGAGTTTGGGGTGGGAATGCTAAGGGGATAAAGTAGCGTGGTTCGCAATGGAGTGCTAAGGGTAATATGACGATCAGTTCAGAATGTACTGGTGATTTGAGAGAATTTCGGTGAATAGTATAAGGAGAACTGCTAGCTAGAGGTATAAGAAAAACATAAATTCGGTTAAGAATAAGATGAGAAAGGAATGTGAGTGGGAAGTGGGATATTTGAGTACAGAATCGATCGTGGCTATAAAGGATAAGGAAGTGCTGGAAGGTATTTTGAGAGGAATGGAGGAGATGATGGGTAGGTTGAAAAGAGATTTGGAAGAAAAGAAAGAGAATGTAAGTAGACAGAATGAGCTGCTAGGGCATATAAAGGTAAACATGGAGATGGTGAGTGAGCAATTTCTGGGGTGGATATGTAAATCGATAAGTTATGCATAGGTAATATTGCTGATGATGAAGAGGATTTTGAAAACTAAGCAAGTTCCTACGATGATATGTTGAAATAGGAAGGAGGGGGAGTATTGAAAGTGAAAGAGGTAAGGTTTGAATATGAATAACACAAAATACAAATACAAACACAAAATAAGTTTTGTATTATATAATACGATGGATCTCTGCTGGACTTTGCTTTTGAGCGTGCAAACCTCGGATGACTGCACGAACTTCGCAGTTGGCGGGAGACAATATCAGAGCCCCCATTTTCTCCTAGCACAGCGCGGTAACCACGGCCGTCACAAGGCTGAAATTTTACTGCATTATTACCACATACTTCCTCTCTATTCCTGCGCATGCGCATTCCTACCCGACTAGCGGTGCCATCTCTAGGCGCGATTGGGACTTACTTTCTGGATGCCGTAATATAATTAGTATTTAGTTTTAATTAAAAATATAAATATAACAATGTACAAAACAAATTAATAATTAAATGTTAACAAAGTATATAAAACAGATTATTAAACAAATGATTACTTAAATGTTACCCAAATAAGTAAAATTAATAATATACATTAAAACATAGTATTAAACAAAAGCGCACTTCAACGTTAACAAAGAACATAACGTGTATAAAAACACAGTACTGAACAAAAGCCTAAGTATTATGTATTTATATACAGCACACCACGAAAAGAGCATTATAAAGTGGTTATGGGAAAGTCATGTTGAACATGTCGGTCCTGGTGGTGTAGTGGTTACCATACTTGCCTCCTATACCCAAGATCGCGGGTTCGAACCCGGCCTGGACCGATGGATATTTTCGGGGCGTGAAAATCCTAAGTATGGCTTCCTTCGGAAGGGAAGGGAAGTAAAGCCGTGGGTCCCGTGTCGTACATTTACGGCACGTAAAAGAACCTCAAGCCTGAAAGAGAGGCCTCTGAGCAAAACTTGTCGGCCGTTTCACGCCCTGGGTTGAATGGGACGCTGATGACCTGAGCTGTTAAAGAGCGTCCATAAATAAAAAAAAAAATGTTGAACATCGTCCGGGATTAAAGAAACGTATCTACCGCGCACAATTCGTACACATGGGGGTACTGGGGGTATACGAGCATCTGTATTGGGAACAGAAAATGCACCTGCTTTTAATCAAACGTTAAACGAAATTACTACAAATCGTCAGTTTGTTAAAATGTCTGAACAAAATAGTTACAATACAGAGCATGTATAAAATGACCCTTTAGAATATACAAGCAAATACATTACTGAATGTAATCGAGGTGGCACACGGGCACACAGACTATAAGCGAAAGGATATAACATTACAACACGGCAATAAGGAAATAATACTACACAGAAAGCACAGAAAACCAGTAACACGCAACAAGTATTTTTTTTTTTTTTTTTTGGAGAGTATATAATTGCGAGAAAAGGGAAACATAACACTAATATAACATAGCCAAAAGAGTGGATAAAATTGTGGGAACGGATTATTTATAGCAGGTAGTTACAGAAAAAGTAATGCAAAACTATCTGGCTATAAATATCTATTTTTTTGCAACTGAATAAAATCGAGGAACATTTAAACAATTTGTTTAAGGCAATTAATTGCCTAACTATTAATGCAAAAAATTGGTGTAAATTTGCATTCTGTTTTATAAGCTATTTTCTGTACATAATCCGTGCTGTTATTGGAAGAAAATATCACGTGGTGTGTAGCTATTAAAATAGTTGAAAAGGCATTACGTTAGTACAAGATGATTCCGTTGTTAATATTGAATACAGCATGCGTGGTTGTGATAGCGAGTGCCGACCGCAGTTGCATAAGTTTTGGAAGGTGCGGTTTTGAAGTGAATGGCAAAATATGATATATGCAAAATGCCACCATCTTTTTAGTTACGAACTTATGCCAAATTGTTCCTGCGCTTACAAAAGAAATGTAACGTGCACGTTTGACATTAATGTCCTGAGTAGAAAATATGAATAACGTGTACACGTGCTTAGCGCCTATAACAATGTGTAATTCGGGTGCACGTTGCGGAAACGTGTATTACGGAGAGTTACATGTAGGTCACGTACAGTACCAAAAATGATATATGCTCAACGAAGTTTGCGGATGCGTGGAATCTTTCACGTTAAACAATACAGGGTGCAAATTTTATGGTACATCCGCAAATATGTTAACAAACTTATATTGCACTATAAAAGTGGAAATGATGGGTTGTCGAGCAATAATCAACACAGTCGACACATTTAGGTTTAGCTCTTGATTGGAAACTCGTGTCTAAAGAAAAGAAATTATGGTTAGTACATGACATAATGGACAAAATGAATTCATGTTTTAGCGGTAAATACGTGAACGTATTTGGAAAGAGCGGAAATGGTGAGTGGAACCTAAACATAGGATGGAAAAGCGTTTCTGGAAAAGTGAAACGCGCGTCTAGTGGTCTGTTTTTTTTTTTTTTTTTTTTTTTTGAGTGATTTATTTATGGACGCTCTTTAACAGCTCAGGTCATCAGCGTCCCATTCAACTCAGGGCGTGAAATGGTCAGCAAATTTTGCTCAGAGGCCTCTCTTCCAGGCTTGAGATTCTTTTTCGTGCCTAGTGGTCTGCGGAAGGTATGTTAAACATCAGATGAGAATGCGGATCAAGGACAACGTTTTTTGAACCCGAGCGTATCTCGATTAATAATTTGAGAAAAGCTGTTGCCGAAAAATGTACGGTTGCGTTAAGTAAGGTAAAGCAGAGACTCAGTAGGGAATGTAACGAAAAATTTAATCATTTAAACAGTGAATTAGATGTTGCTCTAGAGGATAAGGAGGGAGAGAGAGAGAGAGAGAGAGAGAGAGAGAGAGAGAGAGAGAGGATTTGGAAAGGTCGGAAAAAAGATTGTTACTATGAGAAAGTAATTAGAAGAACAAAGCACAACTTAATTCGTCATAGAGCTTTGGTAAATATCATTAAACAAAATATACACAAAATATACAGAGAATTTATGGGGTTAAAAATTTAATACCAAACTTAGCTAAATTACGTTTATGTAATGGTAAGAAAACCGAAAGCAATGGCGCAGAAAACTTTTACGTTTACTATGTTGAAAAACAAAAGAACGAATATGGAAAGGATGAAGATAAATTTGAGGAGGATTGAGAAAAATGTAAATGGAGATTTTGTATATATAACAAAATTAAATAAGTATAATACAGTTATGTTTATTAATAATGGTGTATATAACATGTTTTATAAAACTGAGTGTTTTCCATTGATGCTAAAACGTTTATTACCTCTAAAAGTATTTTTAATGATTTAACAATTTTTAGGCATTACTATTTGCTCACATATTAATTTACCTAATTTTTGTATTATATTTATGTTTTTTGCTTGAAATTGGAATTTTTTCTCAGCAAAACACAAATTTCTCCGGTAAAGTCTCTATCCACTATATCACCTGGTACACTTAGACCTAAAAGAGCTAGGCTTGACTTTTCTGAAATGCGAATATAGGCGTTTTTGTGAGGTGTAGTTGAAATTCCAATGTGTATTTAGTTTTGTAAAGTCGAATTTCATATGATTTTGGAGAGAACACATCTAATCCAGCCGATTCTTCAGTATACCTTACAGGCATTATTGCATGTTTACTAAGTAACAATATTTGAAGCGTTATCTGAAAATGAAAAATGAAATTGTAATCTCTTAATGGTAATATGCATGTAAAAGGTGTTTTAAATAAAATATTTGTTTAATTATGATAAAAATATTACATATAATTTTACTTTATTACGTTATGTTTCAGTTTTAAAAATAGAATTAAAATCAAAATTTTAATTCGTTAATACAATAATATAAAGAAGTATATTAAGTATTGTTTAATTATGACAAACAGTGCATTATTTTTTAGTTATGAAAATATAACTAAAATAAAAATTAGTAATATAATAATATGAATAATGTATATTATAGTAAACAGTACAGCATATATTTGAATGGTGTTTAAGCCCTATTTTTAATTATTTAATTAGTTAATACAATAATATTAAAAATATAAAAAATATTGATTAAATACGTTGTTTTTATATTTAAAAAAAGTAAACCAATTTTTAATTAGTTAATACAAAAATATAAATGGTATATAATTATAAACAGTACACCATATTTTGGAATATTGTTTATGCCCTGTATCTACAAAATGAATACATCAAACCACTTGTTTTAAATATCTTTTACTTCATTTTCCGCATAAAATAATTATGCCACACATTCACCAATTGAGACACAGGCGGCATATTAGGAAAATTAAACACATGTGGGCCAACAGTGTGGAAAAGCGCACACTGCAAAAATTGGGTAGAAAAAATTTTTTAAACTTAATTCGCGTTGTGGAGTTAACACTCCTGTGTATCTTCCAGGAATGCGAATCTTCAATCCTGTGTCTATGTACCATTTTTCCCATTGAGGAATAAACTATATGTCGAGCTTTGAAAATGAAAAATCGAAGCTACATCCATGGGTATCACTGCATTCCGTAATGCAATATCGTATTGTAAAGCCTTTAGATTTTGTATTAGTGTTAACGTTGTCTGCGAATCATCATTGTCATCGTCATTGTTAATATTATCATTATTGTCAACATCATCAACGTTGACATTATTAATTTCCGATGTGGACATCGCAGGGCTATAAACACCAGGAAATCTCCAATTATTTAAAGATTCATATAACGCTGTACTATCATTTTATCCTCCCTGTCACTTTTGTCATCCATGTTACTTTTGTCATCATCATCATTATCATTTTGGCCACCCCTGCTACTGTCATCTTTTACAGTTAATATAGTTTGCTGTAACTAACTAAACAAACTTTGAAATTTTTTAGTTAGTGCATTAGAATTGGTTTAAAGTGATTTTATGTTTGAAGCAGTAGGGCTTTTACAATCGCATAATGGTACCTGTTTTTATTGTTGAACCTCAGGCTACAGTCGTTGTTGTTGGTGGTGCTGAAGCTCAGGCAGCAGCCGTTGTTGCTGTTGAAACCCAGGCAGCAGTTGTTGTTGCTGTTGAAGCTCTGGCTGCAGTCCTGTTGTTGTTGAAGCCCATGCAGCTGTCGTTGTTACTGTTGAAGCTCAGGCGGCAGTCGTTGATGATGTCGTAGCTCAGGCTGCATTTGTTGCTTTTGTTGCTATTGAAGCCCAGGCTGCATTTATTGTCGCTTCTTAAGTCCAGGCTGCAATGATTGTTACTGTTCAGCTTGCAGTTGTTGCCGCCGCTTAATCTGTTCCCTGGTCTTCCGAAAAATGGGAACGAGATGCGGCATAGGCGGTATTATATTAGCGTTGCGTGTTTTGTTTACAGGTAACATATCAACAGATGCAAATCTCTTATTTTCGTTCGATGATAAAGAAGAAGAAAAATATCTTTCTCTGTCAAATCGATAATCTCGAATTGAGCGTTATAATAAATTTCTGTATTAGCGTTGTAGCTGATGACAACTGACGATATGTAGACGTCTAACAGCAGAAGTGAATGACGACGACGGCTAAAATTTCTCAGCGTTATATACTCTCAGTGATTCACGTGTTATCAGCGGGCAAAATGGTTTGTTGTGAATTTACACAATAACAAAATGTTGACCAAGGTTAAACAGCTAAGTGTGCAGGTGTTTACAAGGTTGCACTTGTAATAAACAAAGGCTTGACGTACATGTGTTGGCGTAATAACAAGGAAAAGTGAAAATGCAATGAGCATGGTTGCAAAATGCCAGTTATGCGCAGGTGTTAACAAAAGAAGTAATTTAAAAGCGATGATGCGAGGCCGTATACAACAAAATAGAAAGTCATAGGTATTAACAAGAAAGAGTAATTTAAATGAAAATGAAGTGCTGTTGCAAGCCGTGAGTAAAGGAAATAGCAAGTCATCGTAAATAATTAAGTTTTTACCTAGCGCGTAGGTGTTCACAGAGAATAAACTAAACACGAGACAAAGTCACCTTGTGCACACACCTAATAATAGGAAGTGACGCAACACGCTGCAAGATCATGAGGCAGCAATCTTTAAAATATCAAGTCATCGTAAATAATTGAGCCTTGCCGATCGCGCAGGTGTTTACAGAAAATAAATTAAAAGCGAAACAAAGTAACTTTGTGGACATGCCTAGTAAATAAAAGTGACGCAAAGCATTGCAAGATTGGCAGAAATTTGTCAAAAAAATGCAAGTCATAGGCAATAACAAGAAAGAGTAATTTAAAATGCAAATGCAGTGCGGGTAGTGAGTCGCAAGTGAAAAAGAATTAGTAAGTCATCGTAAATAGTTGAATGGAGCTAGCGCACAGGTGCTTACAGAGAATAATTTAAAGCGATGGGCGTGGCATGAAAAATAAAAGTCGTAGGTATTCTTAAGCCGAGTAAATGCACCTGTGCTTATCCAAGAACAACGAAAAACATAAATGCGAGATAAAGTCTCCTTGAGACCACGCCTAGCACAACATACAAAAATACACAGCATGTTACAAGTTCACGTTGCATTGCATAACATAATCGCCCGATCAAGCGATTATCTGCGACTTAGAATTTTTAGGTGAGTAAAACATATTATTTATTAAAAATAATGAGTTTTACAATATTGCAGCATCGAGCAAGAACCATTAACAGATTATATTTGGGTTATGCCGAAATTATAGTATAGGCAGAGCCTATGCCTAACAATGACGAAGAAGTGGATCCCATGGAATGAATACATTGGCTGTTTACTTAATATTTAGAATTTGTAAATGAATTATTGATAAACGGAGAACCGAGTATTTTGACATGTCTGTAGTTAATACCAAAAATCCCAATAGAGGGTTTCACGTTAGCGCTGGAAGATTCGATCAAATGAAAATGGAGAAGATACTGAATTCGGCAGAATCCATGATGCAGAGCAATTACAATTTTTTATGAACAGCACTTTAAAGTTTACGTGTGTTTACACTAAAAAGTGGAAGGAAGCAGTTTTACTGTTCACTGCGATGTGTGCGTCAAAAATAAAAGTGTCATAATTGTTAAAAATTGATGACAATTTGTGTTTACATAGAGCAATTGCAATATGCGTCGCAAAGCTAGAAAACGAGTCAAACTATTACGTAATAAAAAGATGCAGTGCAGTAATAAAAAGTTCAGAAAGTAAAAGGTGATAAATTTTGTCAACTTATTGGTAAAGATATAAATACGCCCTGTACTGTAGTACACGTTAAATATTTTGAAAGTGGACTAAATGAGTACGCCGTCACAGTGTTCCATGGTGATGCGCAGAACAAGATACTGTGTAAGTCGCCAATGACAGGGGCAAATATGAGGATTTAATGTCTCTCGACAATCAATTTAATACCATTGTAGACATACACAGAGCATTTGGACCTACGTATTTTTGCAGATTATGTAATCACGTCCTTAGATATAAAAGAGATTTGCATCGCCGCGACAGTAAGTGCACAAAGTGCAGACCTTCATATGCAACATCATTCGATGAGTACATATTTAGCTCTATATGTAATCGCGAATTTAACGGAAATGTGTGCTAAAATAATCACCTGTGAAGGGGAGCATTTTATCAAAAAAAAAAAAAAAAAAAAAAAACATGTGCGATGTAGAAAGAGTATGCAGTTTGTGCAACAAACTATACAATAAGGCGCAGAAAGTTCCTCACATCTGCGGTTAAATGTACTGCACGACTTGTAAATGTTCCATGAAACCAAATCACCTCTGCTACATAAAGCCGTATCGAGGTAGATGTCTAAGTAAAGATTATCTGTTTTTATTCATAGACTTTGAGTGCACTCCAGAAAATACTTACGGTTTGAAAAGAACTGGTTCTTCGAACACGTAACTAATGTGTGCGTCTTGTATCAAGCGTGTTATAAATGTATTAATGTAAACGAAAAAAATGCAATTATGTGCTAATTGCGGCGTAAAGGAGTAGGTGTTCGAAAAGTATCCCGTGCGCGAGCTATTTCAATACATCAACTTACCGCGCACCGCACTTAAGAGCGTGACATTAATTGCCCATAATCTAAAATCGTACGATGGACACATTTTGCGAAATACATGGTGGGAACTCTCGGATGGATACCCGAATTGATCATGAATGCCAATCGCATACATGGAATAAGGCACGAAAATATTAGTTTATTTTATTCTTAATTTTTATCCCTTTTCCGCTTTCAAACTTTCCCATACTTTTGAATTAGAAGAAGTAAAAGGGTACTTTCCCTATCTGTATAACACCTCGGCCAATGCGAGCCATGTTGGCGCGATGCCCCATAAACGCAATTTTATTCCCGAGAAAATGTCCGCGGGCAAAGGGAAAAGTTCGAAAAATGGAATGATTAAAAGGTGTTCTCAGAGGATGTGTTCGACGTGCGAAAGGAACTCGTGCAATATTGTAAGTTGGACGTGCATCTATAGTGACCAGGAATGTCAAAATTCAGAAGAGAATTCATGGCCCAAAACGATATCCTAACCTATCAGGGAATGCGTGACAATTGCAAATGCATGCATGAACGTCTACAGAAAACATTTCAGGTTCAAAAACTTAATTATGTTGATACCTCCAGGCGGCTACAGCTTGGCTGACAAGCAGTCGCGTTTCGCTCACATCTGGCATAGCTCGTTGGAACCGAAGCACGACTTGGCGATTCGAAACGCGCTAAACGGTCGAGAGGTGCTGATATTAAATCACAAAGTCCACGGCTACAGAGAAGATTAGAAAAGTACCGAAAGATCGTGTCCTTTTACACGGTTGTTTCTATCACGGATGTCGCCGATGTTACTTTAATAGAACGGCGATTCTCTGCGGAATGGGAAACAAAACGACGGACTCCAGGTTCGAAAACACCCAAATTGTAACCAAAAAGATTATAAAGACGGGATACGAAGTGATCGAAATGTGGGAATACGAATTCAATGCAGAGATGTACAGCTGCGAAGAATTCGCAAGATTTGCGACTTCGTTCTCACGCCGCCACCCCAGGAGCCGAAAGAGGTGCTTTTCCGTGTTCGCACGAAATGCATCAAACTGTACCCGCGGACGAAAAGACACTCTACTACGACGTGTAAGGCCTTTATCCTTATGTAAACAAAACTAAGGCGTATTCTGTAGGTCATCCCAAAATTCACTGCGACAAACACAAGATGCCTAGGTTAGAAGATGTCAAAGGAGGACTGCTCAAGTACAAAGTCCTGCCTCCCGCCGATCTCTACCATCCGGTGCTTCCGATGCGCGTTAACGGCAAACTAATGTTTCCCTTGTGCGGAGTACGGGCGCTAGGTGAAACCAGCTGGATGACTCCGATCACGATGACGAAGACAAAAGAAGCATCTCGGGCATGTGGGTGGTTGACGTGATGAAGGTCGCCATCAATGAAGGTTACACCATATTGGAAATGGAGTACAGCATGGCGCGCTACGACCTAACCACAAGCGAAAATGGACTGTTCGAGGAGTACATAAATGAATTTTTGAAAAGGAAGACGTAAGCAAGGGCCTGGCCGTCACTCTGAGCGACCCATGGCCACAGGGAGCAATTCTGAGGAGGTTCGAGGTGAGAGAGAACGTGAAATTGGACACGGATGCCGTGGACCGCAATCCCGGCAGGCGGGAACTCGCAAAGCTTATGCTCAACACCTTCTGGGGCAAGTACGGTCAGAGGGACAATCTGCCGACCTGCGAACTGGTCGTCGCTTACCCTCGACTCATGGAACTTCTAAAAATTCCCAGCATAGAGGTGGAGATGTACCTGCCGGCCATGCATCGAACCATCTACGTGGTCTGGAGGCACATCAAACAGAGCCTGAATTGAATTGCGCGTTTAACGTTGTCATAGCGGCGTACACCACCGCTCACGTGAGACTGGAGCTCTACTCCTACTTTACGCACCAGGTAGAGCGCTTTCTGTACTTCAACACGGATTCAGTGATAACGGTGTGCAAGCCAAATGACTGGAGACCCCCAAGGGCTCTTTCCTCGGATGCATGCATGACAAACTAACTGGAAAGTTTCGGCAAATATGCGTACATCGACCAATTCGTGTCGGCGGGTCCAAAGAGCTACGGATTTCCGGTGAAGGACGTCGACGGCGCCCAATCCGAGGTGATTTGCAAGGTCAAAGGCTTCACGTTATACTCGAGCAATGCGCTCAAGATCAACGTCGGCGTCACGCGCGACATAGTGATGCGCGATAACGATGCGGTCGTTCGCCTGCGCGATAGGAAGATAGCGATAAAGCCCCTCTGGACCTTCGTCACCCAGCCGTCGACCCAAATGTTTAGCATGGTGGTCCTCAAGCGCAGGAGACGTTCCTTGCGGGATTACGACACGGTCCCGTACGGTTATAAAAGATGACGTCAGGCTAGGGTTAGTCGCGCATGGATTACTACGTCAACGCACTGTCGGCCGCCGCGCTGCTCTAATTTCCGATGAAGTACGCGGCCGGCGAGGCGAGGCTCCTCGATAAGGCGGATTTCAAGCGGATTTGGGGCGACGCCGGTCCCGCTCTCAAGCGTGCTGGAATCGAGGCGCTGTTTGAAGGTGCCTCCAAGTTTCCTCGGTAAGACGCTCGCGTCGACGCTTCGAAGCGGGGCTTCTTCGAAACGCTGTTTACCGCCTAAGCCAAGCGTCCGCAGCGCGCCGCAAGGTTCGAACGAACCTCTAAACGTACCGCCTCTTGTTTCGAGGCGCCGATCGCGTTCAAGCGTCCTCGAATCGAGAACGCGGTGCAAAAGTACCCGGCCGCCATTTCTTCTTCTTCTTCTTCTTCTTCTTCTTCTTCTTCATCTTAGTCGGAGCAGTCGCTAAACTACCTTCGCAAGGTTGCGGAGGCGGTCGATCGCAGTATCTACGAAGCGCCTCCTCTCGTGACGAGGAAACGTTGTAGATATCATCCGTACAAATACCTATAAAAAGAAGCGTGGTCACTCTCCGTTTCCGAGCCTCGTCGAGACGCGAACGTCGATCGGATCGTAAAAGATCTAGACGCTTTTCTAGAGGGCGCCGACGAGCAGCGGACGGAGGACAGGCTCGGAAAGAAGGATAGATTTCATCCGTACGAACGAATCGAGTTTGGATGCCGGTAAAATTAAGCGCGTGGATGCTGGCGAATACACCGAAGGGAAATGCAGTGGACGAGAATGGCAAGAGGAAATTTCGCAGCGTTCGAACCGACAGGGAAGTGCATATGAGAGACGCTTTCGGAGGCGAAATCGTCGATACAAATTGCAAGAAATTTAGACGCGTTCGCGCGGGCGAGGACGTGGACATGAGAGATTTGGAGGAAGAGGAAGAGCGGCGGTTTGAGCATGCCGAGGCGGTCGATCTCGAGCTCACAAAATTTAGTTTTCCCAGCACGATGCAGGTGGCGGGGCCGTTCCGCTGCGGTAAATCCACCATCGTGAGAAATCTGCTCATGCACGCAGACAGCGTCTTCGATCGTCCCTTTTGGAGGGCCTTGTGGTGTGTCCCTCCGGAATATCCGCCTAACGTGAGTCGCGAATTCAACAATTGAAATTTCAACGTGCGGCAGCATCAGGGTGTGCCGGATCTAGAGTCCGTGAGAAATGGCGATCTGGTCGTGCTAGGTGACATGATGTACGAGGCAGACGGCAGCGACGTTTCCAATTTTTTTCACCAAAGATTCCTATCACAAAAATTTCGGATTGATACACGTATTGCTGATATTTTTCCCCCAGGGAAAAAAGTTTCGAACGATGTCGCTCAATTCCAATTACACCATCCTATTTAAAAATAATCGTGCCAAGATGCAGGTGAATAAGTTGTGTCAGCAATTAGAAACGCTAAACTCTTAAGTTGTGCTCCAGGCTTTCGACAAAGCCACGAAAGAACCTCACGGCTACCTAGGCTTGGATTGCACTCAAAACACTCCGGACGACTATCGTTACAGGACGGGTGTGCTACCCAACGAGACTATGTATTACTTCAGACCGAAATAAGATAACTAGCCCCGAAATAACGATCGCTCGATCATTTTTTTCATCGACGATGAACAAAACGAATGTTCTGAAGCTGGCTCCCAGAGTCTTTAAAAAGGTGTGCAAATAATCCTTGCCGACGATAGCCAAACAGTGCGGTAACCTGGTCGTGTTGGGGAAGGCTAAACCTAAATTACGTTTCAAATTGTTGAAAGGTGTAAATTCGGAGTTGATAAAAGCAATTTCTGAATGCGTTTTAAATGTTAGTAACGGTAAAGTGCCCATTTCGTCAAAGTGCGCAAAATGCTCAAAGAGGCATAGAACATCGTGCAGGAGATTAGTCGACAAGAGAACCTCTTTGAGAAGAAAAAGGCCATAGCGATGCAAAGGGGTGATTTCTTGCTCGCGTTCATATTGCCCATCTTGACGGCAATGGGTAGCGCGCTGGTGTCGAAACTAGCCTGGAGGAGATGAGACATGGCAAGCAGATCATGCTCAGGCACTCGCAGTCCTAAAGCGTGAAAAAAGTGCACGTGATCGATAGGGCGCTGTCCGGTCTAATCGAAGATATAAATAAAACAAGAAAATTGTCTCTATCCCCGGACGATAAGTGGAAATTGCTCAGATATAAACTATCAGATTATGACAACCTCATGTCAAAGTTGCGCAAGACGTATCTTCTAATGGTGAAACAGCAAGAGAGGGCGCTACAGGAAGAGGAGGAAGAGATTAAAGGCGAGGTGGCAGCAGACGATGTGGAGCGTTTCCGAGGAAAGGTAAAATGAGGACAAGAAAAATTGAGGGGGTGACTGAAGCTAAAGAAAAAAAAACCAAAGTTTGGACGACGATGTGAGATACAGTCCTTATAACTTACGAAAGAACAAATGGCTGCAATTTTAACGCGAAACGAATAAAATAAGCTCGATCGATATTATTCAAGAGTCAATCACTACGGGGACCTCGGTACCGTCCCGAAGCTTCCTCGCGCCACTGGCATATCCGCCAGTAAAATAGAACATTACCTGCAAGGACAAGAGAATTACACCCTTCACAAACCCGCTTCGCCACAAAACGCTATTATTTGACCAACATCGATGCTTTGTGGGAAGCTGATTTGAACGTCTTGTACACTCTAAAAACCACAACAAACCGTACACTTACATATTGACGGTCATCAACGTCTTTTCCAAATTTGCATGAGCCGCACCGTTGAAGTTCAAAACGAGAAATGAAATCGTCAGGGCGTTTAATGCCATCTTCGTCGAAAGCGGATGCGCGTCTAAGGTACCTCGAGCCGATGGAGGAATGAAGTTCACTAATCGACAATTTCGGTCTTTTTTAAAAGACAGAGCAATATCTCACTACATGGCAAAAAAAACGCTGTCTTGGCCAGCATCATGGAGATGTTCAACAGAACTCTGAAGACAAGTATGTGGAAATATTTTATGTATAGTAATACACCGCAGATACGTGAACATTTACCGAAACTTATGCATTCTTACAACAATTTGTATCATCGGACAATCAAAATGGTTCCCAAAAACGTGAAGAAAAACATCTGCAACATTTATGCAAACGAACGTCGTCTATACACCGCTACTAAATTCAAGATCGGCGAGCACGTACTCATTTCCAAACACAAATTAACGTTTGACAAAGGTTACGTACAAAATTGGACCGACGAAATATTTACGATTCGCAAAATAGTGAGAGGCTCTCCAACCATCTGCGAACTGAGCGACCTAAAAGGGGAAGAATTATAAGGCATATTCTACGCTGAAGAAATACAGAGGGTCCGACTTGTCACCCATTACAAAATTATAAAATCTTAGACGTGCGAGGCAGAGGCATCAATAGGGAAATGTTCATGAAGTGGAAAGATTATCCTTAGAAATTTAATTCAGAGTAAGAGATTGGTCATACTGCCAGCGTGATTAGAAGAGAGCCATTTTCAATAACCCTCACTAGCAATGTTTGCATGAATCACTTTGAAAACAATACCATGTCGCGTTTTTCCACATGTTACTTCAACGAACAGTCCTAATAGGCGAGTGGGAGGTGGCGGTCACCAAAATACGATATCCGGTATCATTTTTAAATATAGCAAAAGGCGGCAATTTCACTAAAGGCACCCTCGTCCAAAGGAATAAGGTAGGTGCCGTTCTCGAATAGGATGTTCAATTCGAATTGAAGGAAACCACCGTAACCAACAACATATTGCTCTTGACGAACTCAATCGCGTCCTACTCAAGGAGGCGCGCGTCCAGGCTTCCTTTAAATATGCCAAGCAGTCGGGTTTTGTTACCATTAACGCGAACACCGTGAGTAAGGGCACTAGAAATGAGGATGCGTCGCCAGTCCCGTATACCTATAGGAAAAAGAAGAGAATAAATTGAACAATACAGAACCTGTGCTTAACTACAGAGACATCTCGACGCCAGAAGAGACGCAGGTGTCGGCAAAAAAAAAAAGAAAAAATCGTGCAGCCGGGTATAAGATTCGCAATTCATACCTATCACCAGATTTGAGCAGGTAATTAGGTTTTGAACCCGCTACCGACCTTACGACGACTTTACGCGCCAAGTACCCCATGAACACTTATGTCACGTTTCCGTACGAAATATTTGTGCAACCTAGTGAACCCGCAGATGGTTAGCGACACGTTTGCACAGATCATCGAAAGCACGACGGTAGAATTGGACACAATCGCAGGCACTTGGGAACGGAAAAATCATTTTTCCCCTGAAATTGTGTGCTCTTTCTATCTCACGATTTTCAAATTCTGCACATAGATGTAAGAACCGGTATAGGTCAATTATTACCATTCATGGACGGATTTTCTTCGGCTGTGATACTCTCATTTAGACCACAGAATTGAACCATCGCGATCTGGTTAATCACTTTCTCTATCAGACAGGTAGAGGAGGAGCGGCAGCTGAACGCAATTTCTTTTTATACAAAGGCAGACGCTTTCAGAGAGGTCGCGAACTCTGGAGTGCTAGGAGGATTGTGGAGATGCTTGTCGCCGGTTTGAAGAGCGCTGCTAAATTCATGAGCAAAGGGACTTTAAACGTCGGCGCTAACGTGTTATCGCACGCCGTGTCGCAAAAACCGTTTAAGCGTTCTCTCGGAGAAAGGCTAAAGGAGGGCGGCACGAACTTAAAACAAAAGGCGACCGAAGCCGTCGACTCCATGCTCGGTTCGGGAATAAAAGCGCGCAGGAAGATAAATTCGATTTAGTCTAGGCCAGAGCGCGCTAAGGGTAATAGGAAGAAGAGAAAGAAGAAAAAGGGGGATATATTTTCACAATGTCTAACGTGCATGTAAATTACGCCTTTAATATCTTCGACGATCTGGCATTACAAACGGGCGTAGACAATTATAATGTCATAATTCTTGACCCCTAAAACGCAATAACGTGCAAATCTTCGATCATTTTTTACTACACGGGAAATGTCGACACTTATTTGAACCTTTCGAAAGTTATTTTATACTTACGTGGCAAAATCATTGGCGAGGATAGAAAAATCTAGAGGACGATAGCAAAATCTCTTTGGTTAATAATTCCCTAAGTTTGCTATTCCAACAGATGGAAGTAATATTAAATGACGTCATTTAACGCGATAAATAGCACTAATTATTTCCCTAGCGGAGGATCTTGGCAATGTAACGTCAAACAATCGGTAGCCGCGGACTATACTAGTCGTTGTATATTCTACACTTAAATATATTACTTGTACTTAACCATGTAACCAAGTATTATCAATAGACATGTTGAAAAAAAATTAAAAAATGAATTGCGACGACCGGCTCGCTTGACGTCAAAACCTGCCACCACAAAAAACGACACAGACGCCAATTTTTCCTTGGCGAACTTTTTTGGCAGTGCGTTCTCAAACAACTGGACGCCCCGGGACTCATACTACTGGGGTCCTCTAACAAGCTTCTTGTGTTGTCAGTTTATTTTGCACAATGCAGCTTATTTTAATATTCAATGCTTTCTCTTCATTAAAAAGAATTTTCCAGCTGCCATTGTTAGTGTAATTTGCATCTCAGTGCTCTCTACTATTTCAGTTCTGCAGTTAAAAATATTTCCAGTATTGCAACAAAAATCCCTCAGTCCAAGGTTTCATCTAAGCACCCTGAACATGGATATTCTGGATATCCTCATTATAGGCCATTGTTGTCCATTTCTGAACCGGATTATACTGAACACAAACTGCCACTGCTTTGACAACAGCTACATTCCTGACAGAGTGCAGATGTCCAGAACTCAATGGTCATCAACAGTACCTGTCTCAATAAAACATTGTACGATGTAGCATAAAAACATCCTACTGATTCCCAGCTTATTAAGGATCTGGAAAATCTAACTTGGTGATTTTCTAACCCTGTGAAGGGCTGTCATAGTAACAAGCCTTAACATTCTCACCATTCCAGGGCTAAAACTGTAGTAATGGACTCTTTCTGCTGCACCTGAACCCACGAATGAGCATGATAGAATCTGGTATCAACATTGTTATCTGAGCATGAAAAAAAATTGGTACTGCTCTTATATGGCTAGTAACTGTATTTGTAGTAAGATCGTATACATATTTTAAAGTTTGTTCTCTGTACATCTGTTTACCTATAAACATGGTTTATTTCTACGAGGGGCGTTCTAAAAGTTCTCAACCTGACCAATAAAACGTAAGATTTAAGAGAAATGCTTTTTTTTAACATACTTACCTTGTAGCTCAGTACATTTAGGGCAACAAATTTCCAACATTTTAATACCCTCAGTAAAATAAGATCTGTCCAACCATGAAAAATAAGCGTCTCTCACAGCTTGAACCCAATAACCTGATATGAATATTCGTCCACCCAGCCATTTCTTTAGGTTTGAGAACAAAAAGTAATCGATGGGAGCAAAATTCGGCGAAAATGGCGGATGTAGAAGTACTTGGAAGCAAGGG
Source organism: Metallyticus violacea (assembly GCA_030762175.1). Classification (NCBI taxonomy): domain Eukaryota; kingdom Metazoa; phylum Arthropoda; class Insecta; order Mantodea; family Metallyticidae; genus Metallyticus; species Metallyticus violacea. The sequence goes on from CM060846.1 coordinate 241,007,921, forward strand.
CCATGCAGGTTTGCGGAATCAATCCCATACGTGTTTGAACGTGCATTATTGTAATGACAAATAACTTCCTTTTTGCAAGGTGTGGACGTTTAGCCATAATGGCATCCTTCGAGTTGGTCCAGTAGTAACGTAATACTCCCCGATAATGATTCTGCCCTTCTGGAGGTAGTCTACGAGCACCACACAATGAGAATCCCAAAAAACTGTAGCAATGATTTTTGCTGCTGATGGAACCATTTTTGCTTTTTTTGGTACACTTTCACCTGTTCCCACCCACTGTTTGAACTGTTCTTTGGACTCTGGCATGTATCCATGTTTCATCTATTATCAAACATTGGAGACGCTCACTGGAATTGTTTTCAAACAAGTTTAAACACTCTTCTGAAATGATCATTTGAATGCGCTTTTGATCCATTGTTATCAAACGCGGAAGGCTATATCATATCCCAAAATTTGTGTAAAATGTGTTGAACATAGTCTTTGCAATGTCTCACGTATCTTCAATCGGGGATAATTGAGTACGGCATTGAAAATTTTTGTCATAAATCTCGTAGCAGTTTTGGGATACCTTGAGTGTTCATAATCTTGAATGGATATATTATTCTGTCATTGTCTTAATCTTATTGCTTTAGTACCACTAAAACCATCATAAAAGTCATTACTGTTGTTCAGAAAAACAGATTTTTCTTCAAACACAATTATATTATCTAAAAATGTGTTCGGTGTGTCATTAGTGGATAAAAATATGTAATATTTTAGAAGAGGCAATAAATTCACACTGGTGCATGAATATAATTCTGCACCAGCTTTTTCAGGAATTAATGGAAGAAGTTGTTGTGTACTGATTCTAACAGCACTCAATATAAGTTACATAAATGCTACTTCAATGGCAAGTGATTTTGTAAGAGTATAATCCTCTTTATCCTCTGATCTAACACCTTGTGACTTTTACATATGATATAGTTTGAAAGCCTATGTATATATAGAAACATGAAAATATTAAAGGAATTAAAAATAAAATTTTTGGCACTGTGTTGAAAATAAATCAGTGACTAAACTGCAAAGAATAACTAAAATTATGTATTTTGACCTATGTTTGGCACAATAAGAGCAACGGTTCTAATATTTTTTAGGAAAAATGAACCTAGCTAATTTACAGTAGCAGTGCAACCCATTTTATGCCAGTGAATACACCTTCAAACATCTTAAATAAAAAGGATATGTTTCCAGGAAACCATTAAATTGTGAGTCCTATATAATATGAATATAATCATTACAAGAAATTATACCTGAGTATTATCAGCAAGTCTTGAAGGTTTCAAAGCTGCATTTGAGGCATCTTCAAAGCATTTACTATCAGGTCCATGAGGTGTCATCATTGAATGCAAGCTAGCTCCACCAGGCAAGAAGCCTTCTTCCTTGGCTTCATAATTTCCACATATCAAACCCATGAACTCAGACATACAGTTCCCTAAAATGGAGAAATATTTTAACTTTTTATTCTAAAAAATAAATTTCTATTTCATACTCTAAGCAAGATGCTGATAGTTGGCTTATTTAGAAACCATAATAAGGTAAATTCCCACTGCAATATATGTGTTCATAAACGTTCTTTAAATAATTTTTTGAACATAAAAAAGTAAAATAATTAATTTTATTTTATAGTTTCTAATTTATTTGCATTGTTAGTAAATGGAACGATGCAGAGAATTATATATGATATATAATCACTACCACTGGCAAGGTGAGAGAAACTGAATATTTTTATTAACTGTAGATTAAGAGCTGCATTTATGAAGTTTGCTATGGTTAGCAGATCAATACCAAATATAGGAAACAATGTTAAAGGAATAATGTACATTCCTATAATTACAAATGATACTGTACAATTGAATAATTTTTTATTAAATAACAAAGAATTTTACACTATTTGATCATATTATTCACCTTGAGAAACTCATTAGGACTATTGAATATTATTTTTCAATAAAAAAATGTATCACTATATTGGGTGGAAGTGAAAAAATAAGATTAATTTTATATCTTAATAGATCATGTTTTATATAAATAGAAAGTCTAATAACATATTGTAGAAAGCGTAATTTCTCAGAAATATTTTTTTAAGTTTAGCACCCTCTTTTTGTATAATTGTTACATGTAGAATCTTGATTTTTGTTCTAATCAATAAGGAATAAAATAAAATAATCTATTCTTAATAGAGTGGACAGTTTCTGTGTAAATTTTTTTTAAAAATTATTAATTGGGAGCCAAACCAAAATATGGATTAAATGCTAAGAGCTTGCACAGGCACCTGTATTTGTATTCTTATATCAGTATTACAAGAATGGCAAGCGAGATCTGTGCATTCTATCAGTCTTGCTTCCATTGTTGATACAATATTAAGTGCAAGGTGTATTATTCTTTGCAATGCATTGCTAATCTGATTAAATATTGTAACTTGTTTTCTAAGTAACTATAGCATTATTCATAAAATGTATTCATAAGTTTTTATTTGTTTTTATATAATCTATTCTTCCATTGAATTTTCCTAGTTGTTTCACTTCCATTATATTTATATGTATTCATATGGAACAGTATTGTTAGATTTTTTTTATCAAGTAATATTTCAAAAGAATGTATTTGTTTGGAACCTGTTTTTTAATTAGCTCAGTGTCTTCCAATATTTTAAACAGAAAATGAGAAACTAGTGACTATCTATTGCTGTAAATATCTACAGATTTTAAAGATGTTATAAAACTAAATTTCAGTAATAATGCTACACATTTGAAAGTGTTTCCCATAGCAAATGAGAAGAGTCCAATTCTGTTACTATTTCACATTCAAATGTCATCCAGTAAAAGAATAAGACATAATATTTTCACCTTCCTTCATCCTAGTCAATTACTTAGAGAAAATACATGCATTAGTTCATTAGGGGAAACATGTGTTTATAACTGTTTAAGAAAATGACCATAAAGTATAATGAGCAAACTATACTTATTAGATATGTAGAAAATTTTGCCATAAAATTTGAAAGGATAATTACTGAGATATAATATCTTTTTCAACAAATATTGAGAGTTTAAAGAGCATCATTATACAGTGAGGAAGTAAACTGAAGGGACTGAAAATAAGATAAATATTGCCAGATATTTATAAACTTTTCAATTGAGCATAAACATCACCAGTATCCAAATAAGGTAGAAATTGTATTTCTTGCTCTTTTAACTATACTATAAATCATAATTTTAGAATAATTAAAACAACATTTGTAGCATATATTTAAAATGCAACTTGCTTGTATTTAAGATTAGATTCAATTAAATAATTATTCATAATTAAATAGCATACAATGTTAATCCATTTCATCTGTTGGATTATAAGAAACATTATAATAAGAATAATAAAACTAAAATATTGAAGTTCAGTGTAAACATACAGAAAGAGTAACTCCAAAATACAAAGAAAAGATTACTGTACTAGCTAAATCAATATACAGATTGAAAAGCTTTTTCAGGCCGGACCATTAGATATGTCATATTCGCTTCATTTATTCATGACACATTTTGCTGTATGACATACAGCACCATTCAGCATTACATTTCCTGAGTGAAGCCATTTATTCACCATTAGTCTTGTGCACTGCTGATTCCAAATCTTTTTTAGTATTCATGTTTCCCTCCAGGCATGATTATTTTCCAAAATCATACACAAAAATTACTCCCCAAAACACCACTTTAGTGAGATGTTTCACATTCTTCAGCACATACTCCTTTTGAATGCCTTCTCTAATGATCTTCTAGTGTATTTGTTGTTTTGCTCTATTGCTGCCACTATTGTTTTATCACTGATTATCACCATAAAAAAGGTTAATTACACTCCTTAATAGAAAGAAATTCAGTAGTAAAAATTCACTATGATAATTTTAAATTCATTTAATATTAATTTCTTAAATTAATATTTATAAAGTACTTCATAAAATAATATTGTTGTCTTTTCCAAAATTTCAAGGCTGATTTTGCCTAAACAAAACTTTTTTTTTTATCATGGTTGGCATATAAGGAACTATAGATGTTTTATGCCATGTTTTTCCACTCTATGCAATGTAGTTAAATTTTGACCCTTCTGCCTTTGTTTTATCTGTGATATATGATGTGATACTTTTACCTTTTCCAACTTTCTCCAAATAAAGTTTCAAGACAACTGTGACAATACTTTTCCCTGTTCTCACCCCCAGCCCTCCAAACACCGAGCAAGATCAAATCGGTCTAAATATGAATGATCACCCGTTTAATAGGAACAGAATAAAAGAAGCAGCAATGAGTGTATCTGAGAAACAGAATAGAATTTTTCTTCCACTAGATTAATTAATAAATAAATTATAGGAATTATGATATAACAGCGCTAAAATGAAATATGACACATTGAGGCAGAAATATTGCAAAGTTCTATTATTTAAACTTTAGCAGTAATATTTATTAGGCAAAAAACCTAAAATATTATATTAGAAGCTATTAGAAGCTTGTAGGGCCTGCCAAATTTGCATTTAACTTATAACAGTGACATTGCTAATTTATGCATATGTGTAAGTATATACTTTTTGCCCTTTCTGGTAGTTTAGATAGATATTTTTCCTTCAATTCTGTGCAAAAAATTACTACTGAGTAAAATGCTAAGAACAAAATGGTACAAACCAAATTATAATTTAAAAACTTAATAAAGGTGTGCAATAACTTATCTGCATTAAACTCTTTTCTCAGCTTTTTAACCATATATATGTGACAATAAAAATTCTTAGAATTTATATAAACTTAGGGGTCTGTACAAACTGTTTTAAGTTTGTGTTTAAAAACTTAAATTATATTCATCAGTAATGAAATACAGCTCTTTTATTTAGTAATACACATTTTATGTTATGTTTCAATTTGGCAATTTGGTTGTACTGTATTATGTTTTATATGTGTTGAGTTATAAATAGTACTATTTATTTGTGTGATACTTTCCTTTCTTTATTTGGTTATTATTTTTAGTTTATGTGATTAGAAAACTTTTTTTTTAAGAGTTAACTTTAATAGTAGAGACAACATTTTATTCCAATATGTCCATAACTCCGTGAAAACATGAACAGAATCTTTATCAAATATTTCAGGCAATGTGGTTTATTTCAGTAATATAAATTAATACTCTTAACCCAAAAGGCAATTTACCATAAATATAAAATATAATAATTTGTATTTGTTTCTTTTGGTATTAAAGCATTTACTGCAATATTAGTCCCTTCACTAATATAATGCCTTTTATTGCAAAAAGACCTTATTGCCAAGAGTTATCTATATTTAAATTATTTAAAATAGAAATTCTCTTAATTTAAAACATATTATATACATAACAACCTCTGTTAACAGATTAGTTAATATTTGTAATGTATTGAAACACAAATTTATAAATTAATTGCTAAAACATTAATTTTTAGTAGTTTTTAGAGCAGTCATATAAACATTTTGAATGTACTCACTGTGGTAATATGGTGGCCTGAAAGTATGCTCTTGCACAGACCAACGGGGAGGAAATATAACAAAGTCAGCAATAGCTGTTCCTGACTTATATGATGGGCAAGTGAGCACTGTAAAAATTGATGGATCCTAAGGCAAAAATAGAATAATATTTAATGTTCAAACTATTGTAAATAGCAATGAACAGTATCTTTAAACAGTATTTAATTTTAAAATGCTAACTTAGCTGCCAAAGTATAATTCTTCAAACATTGCATACTCCTTTAAGAGGTCGGTCCTGGTGGTGTAGTGGTTACCATACCATACTTGCCTCCTACAACCGAAACGCGGGTTCGAACCCGGCCAGGATCGATGGATTTTTTCGGGCGTAAAAATCCTAAGAATGGCTTCCTTCGGAAGGGAAGTAAAGCCGTGGGTCCCGTGTCGTACATTTACGGCACGAAAAAGAACCTCAAGCCTGAAAGAGAGGCCTCTGAGCAAAATTTGCCGGCCGTTTCACGCCCTGAGTTGAATGGGACACTGATGACCTGAGCTGTTAAAGAGCGTCCATAAATAAATCAATAAATCAATCCTTTAAGAGAAGATTGTAACTAACAGCAAACATAGAATAATTACCTGAATGAACAAAATATTGCAATAAAAGAATGAATGTTACATATTATGAGGAGTTTCTTAGTTAAACATTCTATAACCTAAGTCATTATACTGTAGATATACTACTACTCTAATGGCAGCTCTTTTTAATGGCACTATATACATTTTATTCAAGAATACACTTACCCTCTCCAAGAGCTATTCAGAAGTATATCACACTGCCTTTTAGTGAAGAAAACAGTAGATATGGAAATAATAATTGCACGACTTACTTTATTTAATAGCACTACAGTGCATTTGTTTAACTAAATCATTCCGCTTCTTTAATAATGTAACTGAATAAATCATCTGCCAACTTACATTCTCCATAGATTAGCAGTATTTCAACTTTCTATTTGTGCATTCACATCTTGTAAGTACAATTTTAATCACAATAGCCCACTAAAGTACTAACATATTCTGATAAATGACTACAGTATACTGCTATGTAAGCTAAAGCAATGATAATTCCAGGGGTGAGGGAGATGGGTTAACTACCCTCCCCTCCTCTCAGGACACCTGTGTATATATGAATCGAAAATCATAAACAAAATCCAGAACTCTACTACAGTACTACATTGGATAAGTAATTTGTACAACCAAAGTATTAAATAGTTTGGTTTCTTCAATAACTGTGCACTCATTGTTTGCGCACCCACTGTTTTCTTCACAAAAATGGTACTACAGTATAGTACATTTGAATAGCTCTTGGGAGAGGGTAAATGTATTCTTGAATAAAATGTACATAATGCCATTAAAAATAACAAAGTTTTACCCCATATCTCACACATTAATGGTGATACAAAAAAGTATATTGTGCAAGAATCACCCTATGATAATAAAAAAACCTTTGTTTGAATCAGTTTTTCATTTGATGAATCAGAGAAAAGTTATTTTGGGTGAACAAGATTATCGCAACATTCTGTATATCAAAAGGTAGTACACAATAGGAATATTACATACATGTATTTTTATTTGTTCAGTCCATTTCTGGCAGAGTGGACCTAAGTTTACTATTATATTCTCAAATAGGAAGTTTATAATTATGTTCCCAAATGGGAGCATTGGCATTTCATACAAGCAATGAACAAGCTACAGATAATTAAAATAGTTACAACTCTTCCAGGCTGTTTTGCCATGGTTCATGATTTAATATGCTATCATAGCTTTTACCAACTATTGCTGTTGGCATCAATCACAACAACTCACAGCCCGGAAGATTTTAACTATTTAATTATAACACCAGACATGAAAGACTAAGATATTGTATCATAAGCAACAGATAGTTCACATTCATAAGAAGAAAGTATCATTTCTGATTGTTGAGATGCAGTATTACTAGCAATTATGTACTATCAATTAGATCAACAATGGAAACAAATAAATGTGAAGCTTATAAATGTACATATTTAGTTCAACATTCTGTATTTAGATCATATCTGCAACAACATTCAGACCTCATTTCCAAAGAATTTCATGCTGATAATTCTAAGGGCAATGAAGAACATTGACAGATATTTTCTGGTTGAAGATGGAGCATTCTGTGAAAAGATGAATGCCTGCAATGCCATAAGCAGAGCCTGGAACTTGGGCAAAATGCCTTTTCTATTTGGGTAGATATATTTAAGAGTCAGGTCAAAATGTATATGTTGCTGTACATTTTGACTTGCTAGTGCCAGTTTTTATTTATTTTATATGTTGTTTTATTTATTTATTTATTTTTGTCTATTTTGGTTTCTGTTGCCTATTTTAAGGTTTAAATCAATTTTGCCTGTTATGGATCATTATGGATTTTTAAGGCTATATTTACACATTTTTAACAAGACATAAATATTTTTAACATATTGAAGTAAAAAAGTTACAAAAATTAAATGGCATGTTCATCTCACAAAGATATCTATTAAGATTCTTGGTATAAATTTATTTCTTTTTAAGCAGTCAAAACATGTCTTCTTAATCCATTCACTTAAACTCTTAAAATAGCACAACCTTCATTAGTGTAAGGATCACACAGTTACCTTGGGCAAATGAGTACTGAGAAATAGAGAGGATGAAGGTAGTACTGTAGTTTTGAATAGTCTGACAAATGGTCTTGTATTGATCTGTGCAAGACAATTCTAGGAAATTTTTTGTGGTGGAGGTAACTTCTCAAGGTGCATAAATGTAAGAAACAATTGCAAGCAAGAAAGATGAGAGCAGTACAGCTGTGTAATAAATCATCCTTATGGAAGTAAGAGACATGTTAACCTGATTAGCTATAAATGCATAAAGAGAAAAGAACTTGACCAGAAACCAATGCTCATCTTTAGTTCATTTGTCAGAACTATTCAAAACAACTTTACTTCATCTTGAACAACATTTTCACGATGTCCTGAAAGGGGAATGTTCAGTTGTAACTGGTTGAGTCTTTCTGAAATAGCTTGCTTTATACGTGCTGCAATCACTTTAGTGGAAGTCGAACATACTTTTCCCAAAATGAAAAATTTTCTCTGTGACAAGTGGCTGAATATGACAGTTGATACCTTAAATGAACATCTTGTTGTTATTTGTAACCAAAAATTAGGTTTAAGTATTTTAATTGTGTGAAAAGCAATTAAGTATCTCAAATACCTATTTTTATTAATAATGACTGATATTACTCTACGTTTTTACTTTTAATGAATGCCTCTTTTAATTATACTACTGCCTATTTTCAGTATTTTAATTACTTTTTGCCTGTCTATTTAACCAAAATAAATGCCTGAAATTCCAGGTTACGGTCATGAGTGTGCAAGAAATATCCATTTGTACTCCTATTACCAAGACTTATGAGCTTATAAAATTTGTTTATTTTTTAACATAGTCAAAATAAATGGGTCTATGTAAAATTCAAATAAATGCATAACTTTTCACTACATAGAATTTCAATAATCTATTATTACTATTGTTGTTATCATCATAATTATTACTTATTTATTCATTTATTTTATTATTGTTATTATCTTTAATTCCTAAGTAGAACATAGGGCCAAAACAATTTTATGCCATCAGATTCTAGTTTTGACAGGACTTTAAACCCTTTCCAAGTTTTGTTCATTGCTTTCTATTCTAATTCAATGGTTCTTCTTCAAGTGATTGTCAGTCTTCCAATTGTCCTTCTGCCTTATGGATTGTAACCAATCAACTGTCCAGTTATATTTTCAGGTTCTTTTCTCTATGTGTGTCAATCCATGTCCACTCCCTTTCCCTTATTTCAAGATCAATTGGGTTGTGATTTGTGATCTTTCAAAGTTTGGCATGGTTTTTGGCTACTATATTTTTAATATATATCTGAGGCAGAAGTTAATAAATGTGTCTGCAATTTTTTGTTTATTTCTCTGGTAGTTTTCTATGTTTCACAACCATATAGTAGTACAGATAGTACTTTTGAATTAAACTTTTAATTTTTGCATTTCTCTGAATATATTGTGAACGCCATGATGTTCTTTCTTAACTGTAGGACAGCTTCTACAATTTTATTTATTTTACTTTTTACATCTTGTTCTGCTCTTTTATTTTGGGATACCATGTTTCCCAAATAATTGAAGTATTCAACTCTATCTCATGGTCATCTATGTATAATTTATCCATATTTTTTTTTACTTTAATCTCATTTTTTTTATTTTTTGAGCATTAATTTTCATTCTACTGTCTTGAGCTTCCACTTTTAAGACCAGCAGTGTGATTTCTATTGCTTTGAAACTTTGTGCCATTATATATAGATCATCAGCAAAATCAAGATCTTCCAATTTCCTCTCTTCCTATTTACTGCCCTCTGCACCATATTATTTAAAACCATTAAGAACAATATTGGTGAAAATACACATACTTGTTTGATTCCATCATTTATTTAGAAGGAGTTTATTAGTTTACCATTAAGTTCCACTTGATATGAGTAGTTTTCATACATTCCTTGTAAACTCTGATTAGTTTTTTTCTAGAATTTCAAGTTCTCATAGCCTCCCATATTTTTAAAAGTAATAAAATCAAAGGTTTTCAAAGTCACCAAAGACCAAATATAATGGAGTATGGTATTCATAAAATTGTTCTAAAATTACTTTTGTGGTATTAATTTGATTTATGCATAAATGCCCCTTTCTAAAATCTGTTTGTTCTCTTCTCCATTTCTTAACAATTGATTCTTTAATTTTATTAAAATCATTTAGATAGCATTTTATCTAAAAATGACAGCAGAGTTATTCCTCTCCCATTTTTGCTCATTAAGAGCTTTTTTCCTTGGAATTTTAATTAGGATTAGTCTTTTCCAATTATCTGGTAATGTCTCTGATTTCTAAAAGTTGCCTCAAAATGGGTATAGAATATCTGCTATAAGTTTTGAATAAACATTTAATGCTTCTAGAATGATGTTATCTATGATATTTTTTTCTTATTCTTATTCATTTCATCAATAACTTTTATTATTTAGACTTTCTGGGTGTATGGACTGATAGAGCTGTAGAAATATTTGCATGTTGTTGAATATCATGAATCTCTTCCATCATCCATTCTATATTATTTAATAATTCTTTAAGTATTCTCTCTATCTTTCTATTTGTTTATCTTCATTAGTAAGAAAAATACCTAGTTTATCATTAGCTGGTTTACTTCTAATTATTTCTTTTCCTGATATAAGTTTTGTAATTGCATATAATTCTTGGTTATTTCTTTCATTAAAGGCTTCTTGTACCCAAACTGCTAAGTGATTAATAAATTCCCTTTTATCTGGTCTTATTTATTTCATTAATCTTTATTTTAATAAGGTATTAAGCATTTGAGCTTATCCTTTCATTTCTTGTTCTGCACAGCTGATTTTCTCTTTTCATTTTCTCCTTTCAATAATTATATTCCATAATTCCTCTGAAATCCATGATTTTTATATGTTTCTTTGTAACTTAGCATATCATCACAGGTTTCACGGATTAATTGTGAGGTTTTTCCCATCTTTCTCATTTACATTTTAGATTCTATTTCTTCTAGAATTTGGAACTGACTTTTAAGTCTATCTTGAAAGATTCTATTACACTTTTATTGTTTAGTTTTTTGGTATAATGTTGTCTTTTCTTATTGTAGATCTGTCTATTAATTCATGATATATTCAGTTTTACTCATACCTCTGCTAGGATTAAGTGATGGTTACTTCCTATATCTGAATTCCTTCTGTTTCGGATATCACATAAGGAACTTCACCATGTTTTGATAATTACAAAATGGTCAATTGATTCTCAGTATTAGTATCAAGAGATACCTAGGTAATTTTATGACATTTTTATGAAGAAATATATAACCTCCTGTTACTAAATTATAGTTACAATACATTTCAATGAAATAATGTTCTCCATTGTGATTTAAATTTTCTAAATGCATGTTTTCACATTATTTGCTCAAATCGTCATCGTCATCATCATCATCATCATCATCATCATCATCATCATCATCATCATCATCCTCCTCCTCCTCATCCTCACCACCACCATCACTGTTGTTGTTGTTGTTGTTGCTGCTGCTGTTGTTGTTATAATAATAATAATAATAATAATAATAATAATAATAATAATAATAATAATCGTTATTATTATTATTATTTTATTATTATTATTTTTGCATTCATATTTCCCATTAACATTATAATGCCCCTTTCACTTATTCCTCTCAATGTTGTATTTAATTAACCATAAAAAGGTACTTTTTAATTTCTAGCAAGACCTCTGTTGGGGCATAATATGGCACTAGGTACTGATATTGGTCTAACTCTGTAATAATTCTGCTGGAAACTGGTTTCCATTCTAATAAACTTCAATTTGCTTGTTTAGATGTTAATATTCAATTCCTTCTTTATACTCATTTTCTGTACAAGAAAATATGAATGTTTCATTATTCTGAACTATTTCCTCTCCAAAACTTAAAACAGTTAAAATCTCCCGGGCTGTTTTGCCATGGTTCATGGTTTGAATTACTACCATAGCTTTCACCAGCTACTCCCATTGACATCTTCAGTGGATGATGAACAACATCTAAGGTTATTATACATCATAATAATTGAAGTTCCTAATAAAAACATCATCAGTTATTAATCCTGCATTAATCTAGGGTCAAGAGAACAACAGAAATTTAGAAAATAGAATGGAAACACACCATCATGTCAATATGGTAAACATAAATCTAGCAGGTAACAGTTTACCCAGCATAAACAATATAAAAAGTGTGGGGAAAAGAAAACAATTTCAAAGGATAGCCCTGAAGTACCACCATAGTTTTCAGTAAGAAACTTATTCATTATTATAATGAAATAATAAAAAGTATACTGGAACACCCAAGGGAATAAACAGAATCAAAGTGAAACAGAACATTAAATATCAATTTTAAGAAAGTACAAGATAAGAACAATTAGAACAATTTACTGTAAAAAGAAGACACAAACCAGAAGAACAACAAATAAATAAATAAATAAAAAGAAAACTCTACTGAAAAAGAACAAGAGGAAAGTTAACAGAACAATAAAGCACAAGGAGAGGGAACCAGCACAATGCAAAGAATAAATAAACACTAGATGGATGAACCAGAAACAACAGAAATGAGCATAAAATCTCAAGTATAGAGAACTTATACAGCAGCATGAAGAGCTGAGCATCTTCTATTGACAGATTGCAATAAAATATTTAAAAGACAAAATATGTAGTAGTAAAAATAACAAAATTAGAAACAAGTTATATGCTCCCCATCACAGGGCTTAGTAAAAAATAGTTAGGGCTAGTATTGCAGATTTTGGGCAAGATGATTTATGCACTATGAACTCACTGGGATTTTCCTTAACATAATTAAATAGGTTAACTTTAACTAGTTCAAATTATTTTATAGACACTGCATATAAAAACAATCTTCATTTCATACATTAAAGGAAAATAAAGGTTTTGAATGCCACTTATGGAAATTTATAATCAAATTGTTATTACTATTTGTATTTAAATTTCACCAGATGGATAATTTGATTATATCATGTTAAATAAAATGGTTCAATGGAAGAAAGTAAGTGAACACAGAAAATGCTTCAAGAAAAAGGAAAAGAAACCCAAAAATTAAGAGGAAAGAACCAAAATCCCATGGAAAAGAATATTCTATACTCAGTGGTAAAACAGTACCTTCCAAACTGCTGAGTGGCAAAAGAATAAATGAAGATGAAAGAAACAATATGATTACAAACTATCATAAGAAGAGCAAATTAAATTAATGGCTAATAATGTAACTAAGGATAACAAATATGTTGAAATGCTGAGAAGAAAGCTAGAAGGTACAAGTAGACACAATTATACTAGAAAATACTTCTTGTATTCTCCTTCAAAGCAGAGTGGAAGTCTATTGAACAATACTCATTAACATTATATGTCAAATTTAGAAAAAGTTAAGAGTAATTGTGGGGAAAGAAAAAGGTTCTAAAGGTGGAATAATAATGTCCTGAAGATGAACATGGAAAACATATAAACTATCCTAATGTTCAATAAGAGGATATAGACTTAATAAAGAAACATATTAATAAATTGCCTTGTTGTAAAGGCCATTATTCTTGGTCACGTATTGCTAAGAAATATTTGCCATCAGACCCCATCATATCAATTCTGTCTAGAAAAAGGTAAGCAGTCTAGAAGGAAAGTATGCCATAGAAGAGTCCTTGTAAATAATATCAACCTAAGATTCCATAAACCCAAAAAATTATACATGCAGAAAATATGATAGGTATGTTATGCTTTTGATGAACTATACTGATACAGAACAGTTTCAGAAGATTGAAGAAGAAAAACAACATTTGACTTTAACTGAATCTGCTTATTTTCAAAACAATGTAACAAGAAGAAAAGTGAAAGAAGACCACACTTAATGATGCTAGCTTTTGATTTATAAAAGTGTCTATCAAGTGGTGTGTAATTCTACAAAAAAACTTTAGAAATTTAATTTCACAATTTATGCAAAAGCAAACAAAGAATGCTCTGCATTAGCTATTTATAGAATAAAATTATAGCTGACAGGGGTGGTCAAGAAATTGCTTCCTTGTTTGTATGACTACTTGAGGAGCCTACCAGATAGCATTTTTGAAGTGAACCTATACAGGATAGAACAGAAATATTTTTATGGCCATTATGTTTCTCAGGCTAATACAGGAGTATAAATTGTAGGAAAGAGCCTTGGAAATCAACCATAAATTTCTTGAAGTGGGAAACCCTCATTTAGAAGCTGACACTTCTATACCTCAATTTAGAGAAAAAGAAATCAATGACAGTTGTAGTTGAATTTCCCAGAGAATGAGGTAAATGAAGAATGATGTTTCCCAGTAAACCACCTGTAACTGTGAGGGAGTTAGAACAAAAAAAGTTATACTACTTTAAAAATCTGTTACAATGTCAATATTATATAAATATAAAGATAAAAACAGGTGGAAATCCTGCAGTTTGCAAGAATAAAATGGGTGAAGTATAACACAAAAATGTCAGGAACTGTGTCATACAAATGCATTTATTAAATGAAGAGCCTCTCAAGACAACTAGAAATTCATTAATGCAAGAATTTTCTGCTCTTTTTGAGGGGCCCATTCTGCTTCCACAAAAGAAATTAAAGGATTAAAAGGATCTATTGCCATACATCAACCCTAGCAGTCATCAATTTTACTGCGAGTTCATTGCTGGGCTGAATTAAAAACTATACAAAATTAATGAACTGCCATATCATGAAGAAAGTGAACACAGCAATAATGAGTGATATATAAAAAAATTGAAGTGTTTTTCTATTATGCAATTATTATTTTGACTGTGAAATTATTGTAATGATAATAACAAAACTATAATAATTGACTAAACCACAGAACTGATATTTTCAGTGATAAAAAGATAAAATTATAGCTATATATACCAAAACCAAAGCTATGTATAACTGTACACTTAATACAATTAATTATAATACCAAGAATGTGTGATAAATTTGTACATTTTGCAAAATTTTTATCTGTTTTTTTCATTTAATGCAAATTTTCTGAGCTATAAAAGAGCCAATGTCAGGATTTCCAGAAAATTACCATTTATATAAAAAAAGACAAATGTCCCCCTTAAGCCCTTGAAATTATAGAAACAGAATTTTTAATAAATGAACATTTGAAATATCAAACTAAATTCACACTGACTTAAAAGTCAATTTTTAATGAATATTAAGTTACTGGATTATAGTAACATTAATTTAAACAATTATAAATCTAATTGTTGAAAAATATTTGGAAAGTAATTAAAAACGTTCTTCTGTTGTATCTCAGAACCCCCTTTTTGCACTTAGACCCTTTTAGAAACAAGCCATACACTTATATTAAATTGCAGGAAAAACTGTTAAAAATAATATATGAAGAAAATAACAGAACACTGTATGGATAATTTTTTCCAAGAATTAAAAACACTACCCCATGCATAACCTCACTTACAGAAATATTGCATCATGTACTTAAAGAGAATTTAGTACTAGACCTACACAGGTAACCGAGGTCATTAAGACTGAGTGTTAGTTCTGAGGTTGGATTATCTCCAGAATCATCCTACTTGACTGAGGTATTTTTCCAGGAATTTCTCAGTCTTCATAAATGGTTAATGCTGGGGGAATTCCCTAAACTTGGGCCTGGAACACTTACTTCCTTAAGAAAATCCTTTTTCTAATTTATCATTTCATCTTATGTCTCACCAGTATGTGGTGCCTTAGTATTAAAACTGAGTGCTAAACAGCTTAAAAAATTTATATATATCCAAGACCTTCATCAATTTAATAAAAGAAAAATGATTGTGTATTCAATTTTGTGAATATTCTTAAGAATAATATTAAATTTTTCAAATCATGTATATATATATACTGCCACAAAACCAAGAAATGAAGTAATACTGCAATTTGGAAAATAATTAAAATGCTTTGTACTACTACATGCATTTTATTTAGTTAATGAGTACATGGCATTATGTGCATAAGTTAATGTAAATATTGTATTGCTAATTAATGGAAAATCATTAAGTATTAGTCTATTCTATTAAATAATGTGTTATATCTTATACCATATATTCATTCAAGTATTTGACCACTGGCCAGCCACCTATTATATGTGTGACTAGTAGATAGATGACCAGTTTACATGTTACTATGGACCAATGAGAACATTTTATGTTAAGCTGGTTGTGATTAGGATTAAGGCTGTTTAATGTAAAATCTATTAATACTCTGCAGAACTTAAAAAAAAAATCCAGAGAATCCAGAGTATCCAGAGAAAACCTGCTTGGTGCCTCTTTGTCTGGTACAAATCCCACTTATAACCCACTGGATTTGAGCTTGGACTGCTTTGGTGGGAAGCATGCAGTTGAACCATTAAGGCCATGATTCTGCCTCTTTGTAAACATGAAACTTTCAAACATACAATTAAAATGATTGAAATTATTTGATGTATCCAAAATATGTATATAGTTGTATGAAAAAATATATAATACACATTTAATTAAAATAGTACTTTGATGTATTAAAAATTCCTCAAATTGATTAGATGTATATAATAAATAATAGGAAAGAAATGAAGATTAGTATTTATAAATATACAATTTTAATAGTTCTCCTAATTAATATTTAATGATAGTCAGCCCACAAATTCTGTCCCAACTAACTTCATAATATTTAGGTCTTCCTAGCATTGGTATTCCATTCCATCACATTGTCATGAAGTGCTATTTAACCTAGAGTAATAATCATAATATTTTTTATGACTACTAACAGTTTTGCACTTTCACAGTGACCTTCTGCTTTATTTTTTAATAAAATAAGTTAGACATTTTAATATAAATAAGATAAATTTCTTACACAGTGATCAAATTGAACTGCATTTATCACCATGAAGTGGGAAAGATCATATTTGTAAGGAACATAATTTCCATGCCATGCAACCACATCAAAAGGACTATGTGCTTGTTCGGCTTGGAATAAATGCCCTTGGAACTTGTTGATCACTTTATAGTTTCCAACATCTTTGTCCTCATAACACGCAACTGGGGTCAGAAAATCTCGAGGATTTGCTAAACCATTGGCACCTAAAACAAATAAATTAAGTTCCAATTATACATTATTATCAGAAATAATTTTTAAAAAAATTACTACTTAAAATTAACAATACTGTAATAACAGGTTTTCATATCTACTAATGGATCTTCTTCATTTTTTCTTCCCTCTCTCGGAAACAAACACACACACACACACACACACACACAGTGCTTGTTCTTTTTTTAATATCTTTATGATCAGCTCTCCATAAGATATAGCCAAAGCATAAATAAGACACTTATCTAAATAATTGTTCCCTTTCGTGATATTTATATTCATAGGAGTGCTAAGGAAGCAGTGAAGGAGAAAGGTTGTGTTTCTTGGGAGCTGCAGGAAGAAAGTGAAAATTTACAAAAGTAACAATGGGAATCAAGAGATTTATAGAGCAGGAATAGGCCTGTTCGGTGGTATGAAATGGAATCTATATATATAAAAAAAAGTGCAGTTTGGAGAGATGGGGAATATTTTTTCTGTGGTGTATGTAATTGGTATGCTACCAATCATTGGCAAAGTAGAAATCAATTCTGGACCTAATGGTGATTACAGAGTAGATGAATAAATTCAAAACATATTGCATGGTATAGAAGAAATGTTTGGAAATAAAATTAATGAGGAGGGGAGGGAAATTAAAAATGAAATGAAAATTGAAATGCTAGTATGAAAACAGAAGTCCAAGTCATCAAAAGAAGAGTAAATATTTAGGGAAGAAAGTTATCAGAGATTTAATTTGGTAATATCAGGTGTAGAGGAAAGAGGAGGAGTGAGGCCCATTCAAGAGGTTAAAGAGACTCTGGAGAGGAGATTGGAGGCGGTTCTGAATGGATGGGAAATTACAGAAGCTTTTTGAGTTGGAAAGAATGATGATGGTGACCATGCAAATTCTCTATGAGGCGTTGAAAAGATCTAAGAAATTAAAAAGGACGAATTTATTTATTAATAGAGATCTATCAATGGAGCAGAGAATAATGAAGAAAGAACTAGTGCTACGAATTAACAAGGTAAGATCGAAAGGTAAACGCGCGTACATACGTAACCTACGGCTTTGGATCGAAGATCGGCCAGTTTATGAGTTCGAAAAGGATCTAAGAGACATCAGTCGAAGGAATGAAGAGGAAGTGAATCGGAAAATCACAACAAAAACAAAGGTAAAAGGAAGAACAAGAAGTCCAAGGGTGAAAGCGGAGCCAGATCAACATGTTAGCAGATGAACGGAGGTCTATGTGCGAACTAAGAGGGGAAGAATGACATCACAGATGAGAATATCCCCGGATAAGAGGAAGTTGGCCTTTGCCGCCCAGCTGGCTAGGGAAAGTAGGTCAAGACCATAAGTATGGAGTAAGAGGGTACCAGCTGAGTGGAGGTCAAGTTCGTCTAACATCATATCCGCTCCGAGAAGGAGTTTATTGCAAATTAGAGACATAGCAGAGCATAGTGTGCCTGGTGCTGGTAGTGGGGAATATCGGGAAGCTGCGTGTCATTGTCAGTCAACATCCCAATAGTGGGAGAGCAGGTTGGATCATTTAGGTTCCGTTCTGATTCACAATAGGGTGAGGAAGAAAGAAAGAAGGTTGTGAAACGTTGTTGTTTTTTGGAACTGTGAAGGAGTGCGTAGAGTGAAGAATGCAGGTTGTTTCAAGGAAATTTTTAATAAGGTCCATGGGTTAGCGTTAGCTGAAACCTAATTAGAGAACAATGAGTGCATCAAGGTTCAGGGAAATGATTTCATTAGCAAACACGGTTTAAGGAAGAATATTAAAGGTCGAGTTTCTGGAGGTTTAGGTTTGCTGCTGAGGAGTACTCTTGCAAGCAAAGTGAAGGAGAGTCAGTCAAAAATTAGTGCGGTTATGTGGTTGTTAATGCGAGAGTGGAACTTATGCATTGGTGTATTGCACAACCCGCCCTTAAATTCCAAATTTCACAACCCGGATCTCTTTCGAATTATGAAACGGAAATGGTCAGTGGAAAGATATGTAATTCAGATAAATTTTAGATGATAAAGAATATCTGTATGATTACGAAAGATGTCATTGGACTGGAAATGGTCGAGTGAATTTATATTAAATTCATTGAATTATTGAGCTTGAGATATTGGAATTTGCTCAATAAAGTGTATTTGGGAAATAAAGTAATTAGTAGTTTGTAGGGATTGTAATAGCACTAAATTTTCTTTTGCTGAATATTTTGAAACACATGAAAATAAATTTTCTCATTCACATTTTAAAAAATATAGTAGTATATCTGTTTTTGAATAAGTACAATTTTAAAACGGAATTAGAACGGCTATATATGAGAAAGATATTTGATGCATTATGGGAGCTATGTCTTTACTTCAATTCATGATTAAACATGATCTTCAAACACCATTTAATGAAACTGGTAGGATATTAAAGACGCCAATGACAACTTCAGAAGCAGAAGGATGCCTTTCTATTTTCAATATGGTAAAAACGTTTCCCAGTGGCACCACATAACAGGGAAGATTAACTGCATTACCTATGCTGTCTTTAAAAAGGAATTTCATCAATGAAGGGAGAATTCAATGAAGCTACCGTCAATAAGTTGTCACTTTGACAGAGAGGAGTATGGACTTTACATACAAACAACTAAATTAGGTGTGTCCACCATTTGTATTTAGTTTAATGAACATTTAGGTTGTACCAGAAGTGGCAATTTGGTAGAAATGAGTCTCATTCCATCTCATGCTCTTTCAGTATGTATGTGTGTGAACTCCTGACTGAAAATGTTATGAGCTGCCAACATTTAGGATGCCATATAAGTAATAACAAATTTTAATTATTATAATCTATAAAGAAAACTTTCAATGTTTCTAAACATGTATGACATAATTTTAAGAACCCTTAAGGGAAAGTTGCATTAACAAATGCAAGAAATTTTATAAACAAATGACAATGCCTGCATTTCTACATTGGAGAGAAACCTGGATATTAATACATAAAAATTGTCAAAAACACAGAGCACTGAGATTAAATTTTTAAGATCTAATATAGGATATCAAGCCAAAAAAATTAAGATATAAAACAAGAACAAGATAAATTAAATACAATTAAATATAAATATAGTCAAATTAAAATAAATAAAAAACAAATGAGAATATAAATAAATACCTGAAAATGCCTAATCCCTGAAGAAGACAATGTAAAATGTAAAAATATTTGCTTTGGCCAGTGAGATAATGGGTAGAGTGCAAAAATCTATGGTTGTCACAATGGATATTATCTATAAATTTTGTGATTTGCAAAGAACTGATTCATCATCATTAGCCCCATCTAGGTTTATCTTTTTTAATGATCACAGCACTATGACCTGAAAATCTATTGTACCAGATGAACGATGATACTAGATAACTTAGCCAAATGAGTTTAAAGAAATGTTAGTCTAAATTTCCCAGACATTCACCTAAAGAACTAAGAAGAAACCCTTGAAAAAATCTCAGCTAAGAAACTAATCCAACCAGGAATGTAACCCAGGTATATTGCATAGGAAGTGCAAATACTATCACCGAGCTATGGCAATAGTTATGTTAACCATTTATTGAAATACAAATTTGAGATGAAGGTATAAACTGATGATTATAAATTAATAAAGATAGTTAATAGTTTAGTAAGCCAGAACTTGCTAACTCTAGTTCATGCAAATAATATCTGTACTAAAATATTATTTACTAAATAAAATGAATTGCTCTTCTATGTTAAGCTGCATTTTTAGTAAAGGATAAAAAACATTTTATTAACATTTATAGATGTATTAAAAGTACAGAACATACAAATTAACATAAAAGTTTCATGTCTGTATAAGATAAATGTTACATTTATGTGTTTTCAAGAATTATTAGCATTATGGAACACTACTCATTAAATAACTCTGTAATGTTAAAAGCTCAGTTTTCCCCTGAGCACCAGTGCCATAGGGTGAAAGTCATTCTACATTTGCATATGTGAACTAAATCCTTCAGTGCATTAAACATTTGTAGCAAGCTATAGTACAGCAAAAATTTATAACTATTGTTAGGCTACTAATTCAATTATTTCTTATGCCTATTTTAATTATATATACCCTTATATTTATCAAAAGAACAATAAACCTTGCAATTATAATATATTTCCTGCTCTGCTACAATGAATACCATAATGCATTCAATTATTCCTACTCCTAGTAATTTTTATCTAAATCTTAGCTTTTAGTACACTTGGCTATATATTATTTACAAGTAAACAAAAGTGGGTATGTGCTTATATTAGAATTAATTAAAACATATTAACACTAACTCCACTTAAATATATAACATCAGGACATGTTTTCAGACACTCTCATCATTAGCTAATTCACCAATGGCTTGTTGTTATGGCTGGATCCTGAGGTGTTTCTGTGGACACATCTAATGGTTTAAGTAGGAACTTGATAAGCTCATTTACAGGTGGAATGTCCAAATTCATCAACTTTCCTGTTTTTAGGAGTGAAACATTTTCCCCTAAATATTGGGTTGTGGAGTTCTTTCTGCAGATTAACCTCTGGTTTAATTTCATGACATTGAATCCAAAAGTATGCTGCTACCACTGATTTACCTATTTGTATTAAACAAATATTCTCATAACATTCCTTTCCACAAAATTCTAAATTTCTCTTAATTTTCCCTATGTATGTTTGATTACATTTTGCATATTCAATTTGGTTCCTGATTTCTGTGCTATTAGTATGGTGTCTTTTAACACATAGTCTAGTATAATTTTGAGATTTGTTTTTCTTTAGGCCTAACTTTATACCATGTTAATCAAAATATCTAACTGAAATTGCTATGGTAAGTTGAGTGATATGCAAAATTTTACAGGGTGTTTCTTTTAAATGTTTACTATTGTATCTCTGTTCAAGCATGGACTATTTCTGTATTAATTGTCTGCTTATATTCAGGTTTGTACTCTGTTTAGTGAAATGTTAACTATTTTGTGTGCCAAACTGTTGAACAGTATTTTTGTGGGTATGGTTAAGGCAGTTATTTTTATATAATTTTCTATATACTGGGTGAGCAATACATGACGCAACCGCGGGACCGGCAGGGAGCGCTATGTCGATATGTCGGCGGGGGTGGGGAGTATATTTCCCCTTTACTGCGCGAGGATTCAGTGTAAGTTGAAATCTTACGCAAGTAACACGTGTTTTTAGGCAACGCAATATAGTGTATCAAGTATTCTATTTCCCCAAAAAATATTTATGTATGATTCACACGTGGGTACAGAATCAGCGCGTACTGTAAGGAGATTATTTCAAGAGGAATTTCCTGATGCTTGCGTTATTAATCGGAGTTTGATTCATCGATTAGTAAATAAATTTCGTTAAATAAAGTGTTCTTTATCTCTAGGGAACATTAAAAGAGAAAGTGTACAAAAACCCACACACTTTAGATGAACTTAAAACTAACATTTTTCAAGAAATCGCTGCCATTTCTCAGAGGAAACTGCAGAGTGTAATGAGCAATTTCTTAATCAGGTGTCAGAAATGCTTGAACAACGAAGGGAGGTAGTTCTACCATCTCCTTGCTTAATATACGTGAGTAATGTATTTTTATTTTCAGTGTTTATATTATGTATGTTAGAAATAACTTATGCGACAAACCGTCCTATATTTACTGCGGATTTCCTGTCACCCGCACCGCCGACACAGCAGCCAGCCTCGCCGGCCGGCCTCACGTCGCGAAACCGGTTGCATGAAGCATCGCTCACCCCTACATGCAGAACAACAGCTTGGCACATAGAATACTTAACATTCTACTGGCAGAAACGGAATAAAAAACTAAATATCGGCCAGCAATTAATATATCTACAGTCAATGGTTTCAACAGACAACAGTAAAAAAGATAAATAAATTTAAAAGACAAAATCCATAAAAGAACTTTACATACTGGAAAACTTGAAGGAAAATGGCAAATTCAAAGCATTACATATCACCCCATTTACCATAGTAGGCTCAATAAGATATCTAAAGAACATTGCATAGTTAGGCCCAAAGAGTAAATATAACCTCGCCCAAAAAACTCGATTCAACATTACAAGACACCATATCACCAGAAAAGAAGTCAGGAATTTACAAAATTGAATATACAGAATGTAATTAACCATACATAGAAAACATGAAGAGAAGCTTAGAAGAAAGAAACATTTTAGAAATATTTGTTTAAATCAAATATCTGAATCAGTGATAGCAGCACACTTATTGACTCCAAAATCATGAAATTAAACCAGAGACGAATATAGTGAAATAACTTAACAACCCAATAGAGCCAGTTACTTGGGGGAAATATTTTCATCCTGAAAAACAGAGGGAATTTAATGAATTTTTATATTTCACCTGTGAATGAAGTCAGTAATTTCCTACTCAAACCGTTGGATGTACTCAAAGAAACACCTCAGGATTCAGCCATCACACTAAGTCGTCGGTCACCAGCTGATGATGGGAGTAATTGCTCCAAAAGATGTCCTGATGTTGTATATGTAAGTACAGTTAGTGTTAATGTGTTTTAATAATTTCTAATGTATCATTTATTTAATCACCCCATTACCTATAGCTTCCAAGTAAAATATGAATAGATATACACATACCTATAGGTCCAAGATTTGGCAGCTGAAAATGTTCATTAAAAACCTCAAGTATATACCCTCTTGTAGGTCCATCCACATCAACTGAGAATCGCATGCCTTGCTAAATAAAAATATAATTCATGTTAATTAAATTTTATTTACGTCAAAAAGTTTGTCTATACAGTACTGCACATATACCAATTCCATATACAATATCTAATGCCATGATTTTACAGTGAAGCAGGAATAGTAACTGAAGCATGAACATTAAGATTTTTATTTCATTAAATGCCTAAAATATTATTTAATATCATATGAATTAACTCAGGCACTTTTTTATACTACGGAAAGCGTGAAAAACGGGGCAAGTCTGATTTTGGTCGAAAAATCAGTTAATTGCATCGAGAGATTCTCCGTGAGGAATTTCACATTGTGACAAATCGGGTAAGTCTAATTGCAATTAGTTGCGGAGATATTGAAACGTGAAAAAACGTGCGGAACACACTTTGTGGTAACATTGTAGGTATATTGAGTATGCTTATTTTCACAAACAGGATGCGGACGGGAAAAATCATCCAAGTGCAGTTATTTAAACATTGCATCCTTGTTATTCATTCTGCCAAAGGAAATGAGAGAAGCAGTTAAGTTGTTTAATTCTCTTTTTCACGTCTGAGCTTTTTTGCTATCGAACATTATGCTCACTGTTTTACGATTTTTTAACGCCCGTTTTCACTACTGAGGCACCATAGATGGTAATTTTTTATAATGAAAACCACTTTCGGTACTATAAATGTTAAGTGTAATGTAAGAGTAAACAAACGAGCGGCAATAATCTATGGTACAATTTTATCAAAAGCTGTTCTCCTTTTCTCTGTTTTGGCAGGGAAGCGAATAGTTCGGCTTTTCCACACTAAAGAAGCCCGCCAAATCCATGAAATTAACAATGCATACAAGCCACAATCTGATTATCTTGCTTTTTTATTCCCAACTTCGTTGGTGCTATACAGGAAGCAGAAGCGAAAGTACTCAGTTCGAGTGTGACAAAATGTCAGGTCGTGCGCGTCATCTAGTTGAGCTTGCTGTACAACAAAGTCAAAGTAGTGGTAGTTCTGAGGAGTATGCTAAGAAAAATGATGACTGTATTTCCGCAAGAAAACGTTAATCACAAAGAAACTGGTAAGCAAGGCTCTTTTCACTTCTTTTTAATGGGGTTAAACCCACGTATTCATACTTTAAAAATGTTTTTGCATAAATTGTTATATAATAATTACGCTGTTTGTTAGCAATATGAAAAGGAGTTGGAGCTTCAAAATTAAAATAACAAATCCATTTAAAATCAACTATTGAAATTTGAAGAATCGCTGAATGTAAACACAGGATCAGGGGAAGTGGAAAAAGAATAGTAAAATAAATTTTAATTACAAAAAACAATATGGTGGCATAGTCACATGTATGAGATACCGTGATGTTGATAATTCCATTTCAGTGTTCGAACTATGGGGAAACAATACCTTGTGGACTGAAAACCTATGTTTATCTTTTTCTTTCTCACTCTCCCTTTTGGGTGGGATTATTTTTGCATCTATATATTACGTATTTAAAGCACGTATGAACTTTCTTGGTAATTTTTACTGACTGCTAACACAGCCTTAGTGTTCATGAACAAAAATAGGAAATTTTTGCTAATTTGTCTTCTTAAATAGGCAAAAAATGTATTCCATGGAGGTTATTTCTTACCTCTGTAACCTTCTTTCTAGGTTCTTCCTCATTGTCCTTTACAATTCAATTTCACCACAAAGATCATCAAGATGAATATGGAGTGGATTCAAACGAAAATTATGCATTTGCGGATTTTGGTTTTGATGACAGCTTGAAAGATCCCGACCGACTATCAACCAGAACAACAGAAGTTTGTAAGAAAAATCAAAATCCCGCAATGCTGCAGTGCAACCGATGAAATTCATGGAAATGAAACTACGAAAGACATGCTGAGCAATAATGTAAAACATTAATCTGAAAATCGTGAACCAAGTAATCCTATTCAGAGGAAAAGGAGCCGGAAGGACAGAGAAGTTAACAAGAAGCTCAGATATCCTACATACCGGCAAAAGGGGAAAAAAAGAAAGCAGGAGAAATGATTCCTCTTAAACCATACCGAATGAAATGATTAGAAAAGGAGGAAGACCGCAAAAAATGTTTTGAAGATTAGTGGAATATTGTGATCATGATAACAGGACTTGACCGCCACGGGTGGCCGAGGTCGTTAAGGCACGGACTCGTGAGCGGGAGGTCTGCGGTTCGAATCCCGCCAGGACCGTCCTCCCTGACTGGGTTTTTTTCCAGGTTTTCCTCAGTCTTCATAACTGGCAAATGCCGGGGAGGTACCTAAACTTAGGCCTGGAACGCTTCCTTCCTTAAAAAAAAAATATCCTTTCCCAATTTATCATTTCATCTCATGTATCATCAGTGTCCACCGCCTGTGGTGCCTCAGTAGTAAAAACGGGCGTTAAACACTACTCAAAAAAAAAAAAAATAACAGGACTTGGTACATAACTTCATTAATAACAATAAGTAAACCAAAAACGCATCCTGTGGTTGAAGACAGCACAAAATTAAGGGAAGCTGTTAACAAATATGAGGTTATTATTAATGACAACAACCGAACAATCTGCAGGGAATGCTTTCGCAGAACATTTGGTGAAACAACTGGATTTACTGAACGTGCAACCAGAAAAATTCACTTACTGGAAAAATAGTTGCACCTAACGGTAGAGGCAGATCTTCTGCTGCAAATAAAACAGCCGATGAAAAATTAAAGATTATGAAAGCTCACATTCTCTCATTCCCTGGCTATGAGAATCATCATTGTCGAAACAAAAATACTACGTGGTTTCTGTCGTTGGTACTTTGTCTATCAAATATGCATGATTTGTATAAAGAATGTACAGCAAACACTGTTTCATTGAACATTTAATCCAGATGCTTCCATCTCCTTGACCTGGCGTTCAAGAAACCAAAACAAGACTCTTGCCACATACTGAAAATGGAGATCAATCATGTTTGTTGCCGTGAATTCCCGAACTTTACCCAAAATACTCTCGCTACACAATACATAATCCCCATGCAGTTCCATCGTTCCCCATACACTTGTAAACGCAAATTCACCAGATTCATCTTCTCCCCAGCAACCATTCAGCATTGCAAGCCATTGTTTTCCCAAAACTGAATTAGTTTTAGCCCCTCTTCATTCACAACCTTGTCTTTACTATGCCTAATCCACATTTTGCTGGATTCATCTCTCCCCATATCTTCCCATATATTTAATTCCTTCATCCCCAACTCTTCCACTCTTGCGTTCGAATCTCCTATTAACATAAACTCCATTAAAGGGAATTCTGTTTTATATTTAATAATCCATTTCTAATTGTTGAAAGAGCTCGGTGTTGTGAAATTTGGAATTTAAGGATGGATTGTACAATACACCAATGCATAAGTTCCACTCTCACAATAGCACCCACAAAACCTCACTAAGTTTTAACTGCTTCTCCTTCGCTTTGACTGCAAAATTACTCCTCAGCAGAAAACCTTAACCCCCAGAAACTCGACCTTTAATATTCTACCTTAAACCGTGTTTGCCAATGAATTCATACCACCCCTAAACCTTAATGCACTCATCGCTCTCTAGCCAGATTTTAGCTGGCGCTAACTCATGAATCTTATTCAAAACTTCCTTGACACTATTCGCATTCATCCCTCTACGCATTCCTTCACAATTTAAAAAAAAAAAAAAAAGTTTCACAACCTTCTCTCTTTCTTCCTGACCGTATTGTGAACCAGAACGGAACCTAAATGAATCCAACCTGCTCTTACTCTGAGCATTGTCCCACTATTGAAATGTTGACTGACACTGACAGACAGTGTCTCCCGATATTTCCCACCACCAGCACTAGACACACTATGCTCCACTATATCTCCAAATTGCAATAAACTCCTTCTTGGAGTGGATATGACGTTAGACAAACTTTACCTTGACTCAGCTGGTACCGTCTTACTCCACACTCGTGGTCTTGATCTACTTTCCCTCCCCAGCTGGGTGTTTTTTTTTTTTTTATTTTAATCTACATACTAAGTAATTCTGTGGTGATTCTTTGTATTTAAAATAGGGATAATGGTGGTGATTGGCCTGGTACCGCCGGAGCACCCAGGAGTTTCATAGCATTACTAAAACACCTTAATAGGCCAAATGCCTATAAGGTTGAGGTGGATCAGGATTACACCATGGCGAGGCCCTGGTGTAAACCTGCATATTAAGGTGCATATTTCATTACAGCCGGTTACGCCGGACGTTGTTTGCTCTTAGGTGCCAGTAGCCACCCCCCGTGTGGGACCGCCACGGGTGGCCGAGGTCGTTAAGGCACGGACTCGTGAGCGGGAGGTCTGCGGTTCGAATCCCGCCAGGACCGTCCTCCCTGACTGAGGTTTTTTCCAGTTTTTCCTCAGTCTTCATAACTGGCAAATGCCGGGGAGGTACCTAAACTTAGGCCTGGAACGCTTCCTTCCTTAAAAAAATCCTTTCCCAATTTATCATTTCATCTCATGTATCACCAGTGTCCACCGCCTGTGGTGCCTCAGTAGTAAAAACGGGCGTTAAACACCAACCAAACCCCGTGTGGGTGGTCTGAAGTTGTGTTCTATTTGAACTTGGTGTTGAGCTTTGAGGTGGTGCTGAATTCGTTGGCTGTTCCCCGTTATCTGGAGGGCCGATCTGGTAGTCAGAAGTGAGTCTGTGGTACTTTATACTTGCAATATTATCTAGTACAGCGTACAGAATTGTCTTCATAGCCGCAAAGCGGCTGTCCTCGTTGTCTTGTAGAGCTCTAGTAGCTGATTCTGATGCGGATTTTAAGTCTTGAATACGTTTTTTAATGTTGTCTGAGGTCTGTGTGGTTGTAGCTTGGTGAGTGGTGTAGGCCTCTTCCAGTTGATCTAGTCGACTGGCCGTGGCGTCCTGTGCTACGCACTGCTGTTCAAGTAACCTAGTTTGTTGCTGAATGTCAGTCTGTAAGGTATTAACAAGTGCGGTAAGTTCTGTCACTGCTTGCATTATGGCGGCGAGAGTAGTAACTACTTCCTGGTTCTTGTCCATTGTGAGTGCAGTTGGTACGCCCTGTGCAGTAGGTGGAAGTGCACGGGCTGTGGTTGGGTTGCTGTGCGGATGATAAGAGTTGTGGTTGCGTCTGAGAGGGCAGGCTGCCTGGCCTGTAAAATGGTTTGTACCCCCGCAGGAAGCACAAAATCTGCGCCGGTGTGCCAGGTCATGAAGCGCGCACTCCGAAGTGAGGGACGCTGCACCACAGTAATGGCAGCGCGGTTGTTCGGTGCAGGCCTGCTCGTCGTGCCCATAGGTACAGCAGCGCCTGCATGGGGCGTTAAGACGGCGTAGACTGGGTTCCAGTGTGAGGCATTGTGAACCAATATTGATTCCTGTTGAGATGGCTGCCTCACACTCTTCGGTTTCCAGGAAATTAAGCCTCACTAGTGGTGTCGCGCCTCTGGATGAGTAAATCCGAACTGCATTATGTACAGATGCCCATTGACGCTGGGCAATTCTGAGGATGTAGGTTGATGCAATGTTCCGGGGGACTCCCCGGATCACTGCGCTCAGCAGTGGTGTCTGGTCTTGTAAATTGTCGGTGCTGTGGCTTGTTGTGTTCGTGACGGCTGCTGTGGTGAGGTGTCTAGTTCCGTAG
This sequence comes from Metallyticus violacea, assembly GCA_030762175.1. NCBI lineage: Eukaryota > Metazoa > Arthropoda > Insecta > Mantodea > Metallyticidae > Metallyticus > Metallyticus violacea. The sequence goes on from CM060846.1 coordinate 241,037,519, forward strand.
TGGGATCAATCGTGTTTCTTTCCCTAGGCTGTTCCGAGGGCTCCTGCAACGCGTGGCTACCCTTAAGTTTAGTACTGGTTGCAGGGTCTGGAGATGCTGGCGAGCTGATTGTGACTGGGTGAGAGTCGGCGGAGGCTGGCGGCGAGTCTGGCTTGTGTGTCGCGGCGGCTGGCGAAGGCTTCGTAGCGGCTGATTGTGAGCTGCGATGGGTTGATGAGTTCTTAGCTGCGCGGCGTCCCATGATGATGAGGTGTTGTTTCCTTGGCCGCTGTCCGAAGAAGCCCTGGGTGGCAGAGGTCGACTCCCTCTTATCCGGTGAAAATCTCCTCCCTCATCTGTTACGTCATCCTCCCCTCTCTTCGTCCGCACGTGGACTACCATTCACTCTGCTAACATGTTGATCTAGCTCCGCTTCGACCCTTGGACTTCTTGTCCTTCCTTTTACCTTTGTTTTTGTTGTGATTTTCGACTCATTTCCTCTTCTTTCCTTTTGCTGATGTCTCTTAGATCCTTTTCGAACTCATCAACTGGCCGATTGTCGATCCAAAGCCGTAGGTTACGTATGTACGCGCGTTTACCTTCCGATCTTAACCTTCTTCATCCTTTGCACTAATTCTCTCTTCAGGATTTTCTGCTCCACCGATAGATCTCTATTGATAAACAAATTCGTCCCTTTTAATTTCGCAGATCTTTCCAACACCTCATACACAATTTGCGTGGTTACGTATCTAATCACTACCATCTTTCTTCCTCTGTTCTTTCGAACTCTAAAAGCTTCAGAAATTCCCCATCTGTTCAGAAACATCTCCAATCTCCCTTGCAGAATCTCCTTCCCTTCCTAAAAGGCCACACTCCTCCTCTTTCCTCTACACCTGATATTACCAAATTAAATCTTCGATAATTTTCTTCCTTAAATTTCTATTCTTCTTAGCATTTCAATTTTCATTTCATTTTTAATTTCCTTCCCCACCTCATTAATTTTATTTCTCAACCTTTCTTCTATACCCTGCAATATGTTTCATATTTCTTCACCCGCTCTGTAATCATCATTAGGCCCAGGATTCATCTCAACTCCTCCAATGATTAGTAGCATACCAATTACACATACCACAGCAAAAATATTCCCCATCTCTCCAAACTGCACTTTTTTTTATATATAGATTCCAATTCATACCACTGAACAGACCTATTCTTGCTCTAAAAATCTGTATGTTGATTCCCGTTGTTACTTATGTCACTTTTCAACTTCTTGCTGCAGTACCCAAGAAACACAACCTCTCTCCTTTGCTACTAATTTAGCACTCTCGCCAAGCTACATGTTAGCTGAGGTTATCAACCAACCGGTTCTCTCTCAGTAATGAAAAATTGCACCTAAAGTAAGAAAAAAATCTTACAAATACCGCAATATGATTGAATCTATGACTGTAAGATAAGAAATTTAAAGAGGGAACTATTATGTTTGGTTTCTATTTTTAGGTAACTATCTAATGTAGTCATGACTTTCAAAGAAACCCATTAAGTGAATTTCTTCTTTATTTTTAGATTTTCCCATATACACATTTTTTAAATTTGTTCTGTAAGCTGGAATAAATAACAGTCACATATTTTACAATAAACACTGATACACCTTTCTCTTAATTCATTGATCTGCCATCAATTGTTATTTCTCCTCCTCCACCAGAGCATTAGTAGCAAGTATGAAAACATTTCTGGAAAATTTTATTCTTGCATCTTAATACTCCCACAGCCTACAGTCTTCTAATAAGAAGAATAAATGTCTTCTTTTGTAATGTCATTAGCGTCAGGTAATATAAGCAGACTAAAGATTTAAAGCTCAGCACAGAACCAAGTATAGATATTTTCTTCAATTTCTTTTTCATCTTTAAAGTTGATATTTTTGTTATAAAAAGATTAATTATCATTATTATCTATTATGAAACATCTAAATAATAGACGCTCAAAAAATCATCATGCACATAATTAATTATAATAATTCTGACATAACTTATTCTGGAGGGAGGAAAAAAAAAACAGATATTGGATTAAAATCATAAAAAGCAAATAGAATTTTTTTGGCTTAATAGTCTTTCAATCAGGAAGCAAGAAAGGATGATTTCTAAAGGCACATTAAAAAAAAAAAACAGTTTTAAGCGGGAAAAGAACAGATATGTTAAAAAAATGCAGAAAATTTCTGTATTAACAAATAAGATAATCCAATTTCCAAGGTCATCAATATCCATACAGAATGTCACTAGAAGGAGAAATTCAACTTCTTTGGGTACACTAAAAAAGGCAGTAACAGCTTAAAAATGATGACAGGAAAAGAGGGAAAGATAGTGTGTAGACAATTTAAAAGTACATATTATATGGAATGTTTTAGTTAATTTATTATTTCCATTTTAATGAAGTCAATGCAGTACTTACCTGTATGACACAAATTTCATTTGTTTGCACCTTCATTTTGCCAAATTCTGTTTTAAGTTTCAAATCTCCAAGTTGTGGAACTGAAATAATTAAACAAAGTGTGTTGAAATCTTTAATCTAATAGAAAACAACAGTTGGTTTTTCCAAACATGCATGTAACCTACATATGCTAATAAACATTTATATTTAACAAGTTATTTTTCATACATAGAAGTGAAAGGGAACATATTAAAGTACTTTAAGCTCGTGAAAGGCCATATTTTGAGGATATTCCTCTAATGAAACATTACCATAGAATTACTAATTACTAAAATATATGGCTTTTAATTTTTCAAAAATCTTGCAATGTTGGAAATTCAACCATTTGAGCTGTTAATTCCTTAGCATTTGTTATCACAGTAACAAACCAAAGATTTAAAATCAATTAAAAGTCAAACTAGTTAATGAAGTATTACAATGGAGCAAATTTATAAGTTAATAATTAAACAAATGAGTTGTTATACTTTTAAGCACTGCTTACCAATAAAACTACAGAAAATGTTTCAAGAGCCACTGCTAACATCATCAGTTGTAAATGAACTGCCAGACCTCCTTTCAATGGATGACCTTGATGGTGTGCCTCAGAAGGACACTACTGGATCAACTTGTCATCCATTGAGATCTCAAAGTTCATAGCTATATCCTCAAGTTTTTAATGAAAATCTTTTCCCATGTTTCCAGAGTTGATAGCCTATCAAAAAATTGACCATTGTGCTTCCTTTTCTATATTATGGTTATTCTCCTAGAATGATGAATAACTGCAATTTCTCTGTTTAATTAAATTTGATGTTTCTTTGGTGTTTCTAAAGACCAATTACTTCTATAATTTTCTTGGTTTTCCTATATATACCCTGCTGTAATCCAAGCATTTGATGCTATAAATTAAATACCTGGTTTCTTTCCATTAATTCTTCTGCCCACGTCCCCAGAATTAAGTAACTTAGATTTAATTTGTTTACTGAAGCCAAAGTGTTATAGTAGTCAAGAATCTTCTAAAAATTCTTGGTGGCCCAAGGATTATATGTGAATGTTTTATAAATGGTTGCTTCTTTTTCTTGTGTTGATATTGTGACCCATTCAATTCTTTTTCTTTTTAATGTTTTTATCTTCCTGTCCATTATCTTCCTGCTGTATCCATTGGTCTCTATAGTTTGTACTATGTGCAGGTATTTCATGATGTACCCTGTATCATTCATGGGTATGGTAATAATAATAACAACAATACTACTACTACTACTACTACTACTACTACTACTAATAATAATAATAATAATAATAATAATAATAATTATGTGATTATTATTGTTGTTGTCCATTAAGATATATCTTATATGAAAGAACATTGTCAGTATCGATAAAATAATTTCACAGTTATTTGCAGCATGAAATATAGTAGTATTTAAATATTGTATTTACAAAGCAGTGGTAGTAGTATTTCTTCCACTGTCAACATTAGATTTATCTGTATGCATAATATAGATTATAAATGATAAAATTTTATAAACATTAATATAACAATATGAAACACCTTAAAGACAAATTTTACTACACAGATATACATGACATGATTTTTTGTTGTTTAATAGTCATTATATATATATATATATATATATATATATATATATATATATATATAATATTAATGAAAAAGAAAAATAAAGAAACACTATTAACAGTGTAACAAATTAACACTAATAATAAAAGTAGATAAAGATAAAACACAGAGAAAGAGTCACACTTGAAATTGTGTGACTCTTTCTCTGTGTTTTATCTTTATCTACTTTTATTATTAGTATATATATATCACAGGTAAGTTACATATAAACATCCAAGCTTTATGCACAACTGGCAAAATCAGAACACATTAAGAGTGATAGTAGACTTTATAACTTCTCATATCACAATACATGAACAAAATAAAAGGAAATGAATAAAATAATATATACAAATCATTTTAATATAACTGTGATACCTGATTGTGCAAATATACGCTTGTGGTTATTACTGAGCATGTTATGGAGACAATATTAACCAGTTTTATTATTATCATTCTAGAATTTCTGTATATACTATAAGGAGCTCTAAATTAAGAAAGAGGCCAATAAGAATTTAAATTGTTTGGGATAACTGCAGTCCTCAAGACCTTTACACAATAAATTACAAAATATAGCACCCATAAATCTTCATATTTTTGTCATAAAGTTTTAACACAAAGTTTTCAATTGTGAATTTAGTTTTGTTTCATTTGTCAGATTGGTGAGTGTTACAATTTTCATAATCTTTTCATAATTTTTCATATAGAGTATAATTCTGTAAATGCATTGACCTACAAGAGTAATTATTTTTAATTCTTTAAATGCAAACCTATAAATGTATTTTATTGAAGGCTGCTATGCATCTTATGTCCAAATTTTTAAAAATAAATTTGTTGAAATTTTCTGAAGAGATGCTGCCTCATAGTTCTATACCATGTGTCATTTGAGATTGAATAACAGAAAAATATTTATGTTAGCAAACTAATTGTCAATAGTTTTGATAGATATATAAGAACAAAAAGGTCTTTTGAGATTTTATTGTTCAGGTTTCTAGTACATTGAGTCCAGGTAAATTGTTTATCAATAGTCTAGTCTAACGGTCTAACTGCCTTTGAGTTACTAATATTAATGCTGTTTATGGATAGCATATATTCATAATCACTAATGTCTTTATATATAAATGTAATAAGATCACATTTGTTTCAATTTTCACATAAATTAAATTTGAAAATTATTTAATATGGCTTGCAGTTTTGTTTATCTATATATTCAAAGTCTGCAAATTGAAGTCACTAGGGGCTAATGTGGTATCGTCTATATAAAGGGAATTATGTTTTGTGTGGTATTACCTTTCCAATGTTATGCAGGTAAGTATAAATTACTATGATATTAAAATAGACCCTTGAGGAACTGCAGTTTTAAAAATATTTAGGATTGATCTGATTGTTAGTCAATTAATTTCAACAAAGTCAAATCTTTGGTTAGGTCTAATAGTATTCCAGCAGTGTGGTTTCCTGCTTCATTTAACTAATGATTATTTCCATAAATGTTGATAGTGCACTTATGATAAACTTGTTTTATATAAATTCATACTATTACTAGGGAGCATATTAAATTTGTTCATGAGACTTATTCCATTAAGAATAAGAAGTTCAAGAATTTTAGAAGATAACTCGAATGGAAATTAGTATGTAAATATTTTTATCTTATTTGTCCTACTTTTTTAAAAAAAAGTATTACCTCAGCAATATTCAGCTTATCAGGATATGTAGCCTTTTGAAGGCAGGCATTTATAATAGAAGCAATGGGCATGGCTAGTTCAGTTTATATTATCTTATAAACTGATGTGAATATGTTATCCATTATAGAAGAAGATTTACTTTTGATTGACTCATAATATATTTAATTTCATCATAGTTTGTTGGACACAAAAAAATTCTGTAGATAATGTTGCTGATAGAGATCATCTTACTGTCATGATGTTTTTATGAGTTTGAATTTGTATGACCAACTGACACAAAATGCTCATTCAAGTCAATTACTACATCTCTGAATTATGTATAACCCCATGCTTAGTTTTAATTTTTGTAATTTGGTTTTTCCCTAATACCATAATTTATTTTCCAGTCTGTTTTGCCATTGTACTTTCTATTTAAAATCAAGTTATAAAATGCTCTGTTTTGCTCTATAGACCATTTCGTTATATTATTTTTAGATCTCTTGAAGTATTTAGTAATTTTTAGGCATATTAAATTTTGCCTTTGAATTTGCAGTAATTAAAGCTATTCTCAGGTTCTTGATTTCTGATATAATTCACTTATATATTGTTTAATCAGAATTATCACATTTCCTACTTTTTTGTAGTGGTCATAAAAAATAAATGTAATAATTTAATGTTTCGTAAAAAAATACCCAAGCTTATTGCTTGGATCAGTCTGTTCTAAGATTTTCTGTCAATTCTGAATATCAGAATTTTTTCAATTATATTAGTTTGTTATAACAAAAATTATGCTCCCATGAAGGCCTGTTTTGTTGGTTGTATTTATTCACACAATATATGTATGTACCTGATAGTGATACTTTGATATGTATGGCCAGTTAGACAAGATATTATAATATTAATACTAAATTCAGTTTTGCCAATATTGGCGATGTCAATAGTTTACTAGACATATTTGTAATCCTAGTTGGTTCGGTGATAACATATTTTATCATAAACTCACTTATTAAATACAAGAATTTATTTTTATGGTAACCTTTTGTAAGAAAATTTATATTATAATCACCCATATCTACTGTTTTTTTCACATTACTAAACTTTTTTATCAAATAGTTGATAAATTTATTTAATAAAGGTATCAAAGTTTTCTTTAGAAGATCAATATATACTAATAACTCTAAGGTTGGACTTATGTATAAGAATGGTGTTTAACACCCGTTTTTACTACAGAGGTAGCACAAGTGATGGACAATGATGACATATGAGAATGAAATGATATATTGGGAAAGGATTTATTTTTAAGGAATGAAACATTCCAGGCCTAAGTTTAGGGTACCTCCCCAGTATTTGCCATTTATGAGATTTGAGGTAAACCTCAGTTAGGGAGAATGGTCCTGATTGGATCCAAACCCCAAAATCCCACTTACGAGTCCGTGCTTTAGCCACCTTGGTCACCTGTGGCGGTGGATTAGACTTATGAGTACATTTTCAAAAACCTTCGCGGCGACTTCAACTAGTACAATACTACATTATTTATTAATATCTATGGCAAAACTGTAGTATAATAACTCATGCTACACTAATATTGCAATATCACTTAATTGTCGATTGAACCTGAAACTAGTAACTACTGACATACCAAGAATTATATTACTTTGTAATTCAGTTAGTTTCATGAGTCACAATTAAGATGTGTAGATTTTCTTCATTTATAAAAACAGGTATTTGAGCAGTCTTATTGAATACACTTTGTATATTTCTATGCATAACTTTAAGACCACCCTTTTCAGTTAGCATGCAAGTTAGTTTGTTTTTTTTTTATTTTGTTGACCATTTAAATCACTTAGAGTTGTAAAGTTACCATTTTGGTTACCCATTTTTTCATCTTATCTATCTCGTATGTTCTCCTTATATTTTGAGTTTCCAGACAGCTAGAGTTTGTCAATGGAGCATAGCGATTATTCACAAAGATGTTTAGTTTTTCTTAATTAAGACCTATTTGGTTGCATTGTCATTGTTGGTTAGTTAATCGTCACACATCTTGTTAATTATTTTGCTTATTATAATTACCATTATCAAGCAAATCCTTGTTTCTATATATTTTCTCCTTTAGGTAGTTCGAATGATCTTTAAAGATTCAAGTATAACCTTTACGCTTGATTTTCTTCAAGAGGTTTATCTTGTTAGTATTTTAGTTATCAATTTTAGCATACCCACATAGTATAATTTTTAATGTGCTCAATAACATTTGGGTAGATTTAGAGTTTTACACATACAAGACGGAGATAATTATTATATTTACTGCAAAGAAATACATTTTTCACTTTTTTTAAATACATTTCTTGCAGTTTAAATCGATATTTATTACTTTGATTGTAGACACTGAACAATATTACTTTCAAAGGTGCCATCTTGAATTGGTAGCCAGTGGGGTAAGTTGTTTAATACTGGATGTTTGTGCATTCTTGTGTTGTTACTCTTTGGCTTTGTGTAATTGACTAAATGTCTGTTCTTTCTTTATATTCTAAACTGTTGCCCATCTTAATGGTTTTAAAATCTAGGAAAGGGATCATGCCACCTTTTTCTATTTTCATTGAGAATTTGATTTCTTTATCCTGTATATTCAACAATTTCAAAACATCTTCCAAATATCTTACCAAAAAAATATAGTTCACATTCCTATGCCAAACCTTGAAAATGGGGTGTAAATTGGTGACATGCCTTTCTGGATAGCTCATGTGTCAATTGGCAAGAAACGGCGACTGAGGACTTTCCATTGCTAAACCCATCTCTTGTTTACAAAATTTCCCATTAACTGTTCAACAGTTTTGGCAGAAAATCTCAACTCACATTCTTCAAGAAATACAGCTCCTTGAAGTACATTTTGATGATTCATCCAGGCACCAAGTTAGGGGATCCATTTGTGGTGGATATAGGATATCTAGAACATAAGCCTAGTAGCTCAGTGCTATACAAATTGAAATTCACTGATCACTTCAAAGCAATACCAAGGGGAACAAAAAAGCATTCAGCAACAGGTAATGTCCAATAATGGCACAAAAAATGTTCAATCAACTAAATTCAGATGTCTTCCAGAGCTACAAAAGGTGATGTCAAAAAAAGTTTACTCTTTCTGTATATTATCATTTTCCCATGTACTACAGAGCTGAATAGTGCGTGAAGTATTTAATGAATAAAAGCCTTAGTGTCAGGGTAACCTTAAGAAAAATTCATGTTTTAGCAAGAAAACAATATTTTCATATAGTAAAACAAGGAATCTTCTTAGACAGTATTAAACATAAAATGGTGACGGTAGCAAAGGACAATGGTGTTAGCATTTAGAGATATAGCAACTGTGTTATAAAAGGGTACTTAAAAGGTATTAAAGGTGATTGTTGTGAACTTTATTACATATTATATGCGCGCAAATAGAGATTAGTGTATAAATGATGATGAAACGTTGTTTTGCAGCTCATGCCTATTGAAAAAAATATATTCTAACAGGAACAAATGACTGGCAAACTGCAAGCCTGCCAGTAGAAGCTGGTATTGGCTTCAACCCATTCAGCGATATGTAGCGTTCCAAACAATTCAACGTGCTTCAAGAAGAAAATGCGGATGAAAAAGGACAGTTAAAGACAAAAGAAGTAAAAGTACACATACACAAATGAATATTTCAAAGGAAAGCAAGGATCTACTAAGACAGCTATGGAAGAGATTTAGCCAGCTGCATAAATAAATATCTAAGTATATCATACATTGGGAATGGTGAAACCAAAAATGCAGATGAAAAACATTTTAGAAAATACTGCAAGTGACTGCATAAATCTATGAAAGAAGGATTTCATCATTCTTGTAAGGGTACAAATGAAGTGTATAAGAATAAATTAGCAGAATTAGAAGTATAAGTTTAGAAAACACTCAGCGAATCAAGATACATGAATGAATCATGAGTAATATTCCACATAGACACGATCTAATTTATTCATCTTAGTAAATAACCAAATAAGTTAATATACCAAAAATGTTAACATTTGTAAACAATTTAAAAACAGTTATATGTTAGATGTAAGCAAACTAGAAAGGCATCTTCATGCTGGACATGGCTTACATATGAATGGTGCAGGCAAACACTACATAAAAGAGTAAATAAACACCATTATCAGTGCAATGCCAATGAAGAATAGTTTTTTTTTGAGTAGTGTTCAATGCCCATTTTTACTACTGAGGCACCATAGGCCGCAATGAAGAATAATGAAATCATACCATTGGCCTTTCAACCCATTGAATGACCAATGCAAATCAGGATATCAATCATTAGCTAACAAAGCAACAAATATAGGGGTCTTACTATCTAATGAGGTAATACATTTATTAGTGCTATGCCTAATGGAACATTTATTAAAAGAAGAATTTCTAATCAACATTAGTAGCAAACTGTAAACTTGCTGAGCATTTCTGAAGAACTAAATAAAACCACAAGGTAGTTGCATATGGTATGAATGATATTAATTATACATCTTTACTCAAATTAGAACAAGTTTTAAAAGAAAACCTTAGAGATACCTGCAAATGACCCAATGGAATATTATTCAATAATGTATTTATATACAGCTCCCAAAGGAGATTTCAACTTTCTTGTAAGTGGGTCTTAACAAATTAAAAACATGAAATAAAATCTTATTTATATGTGGTGACCTTAAGGTTTATTTTTCAAAAGACTCCAAATGCAAATCTTACTTAATATATCTTTTTTCTAGCTTTGGGTTAACCCCCACACTTCACTTTTCAACTTAAATAACTAAAGGTAGCTCCACCACAATTGATCAAATTTGCACTGATTTATAGTTCAGCTACAAAGATGAGCCATTTAATATGGGTTTCAGCAACCATGGTGCATAATCTTTAACCTCATCCCTGATAAAGAACACATTTATATGTGAATTGAATCTGTCGTCTTAACACTCTTCATGCTTCACTAACCTTAAAAATATACAGAACCGGTTTCAAAGATATGTTATCTCCTTCTTCGGCCATGGGTCATCCATGGCCGAAGAAGGAGATAACATATCTTTGAAACCGGTTCTGTATATTTTTAAGGTTAGTGAAGCATGAAGAGTGTTAATACGACAAACTCAATTCACATGAGCTTCACTGTGTTGGTTCCATATAAAAACTTTTTTAAAGATTTACAATTTTTAAAAAAATTTTGACATTTATATGTGCTAATATTAGTAAGATCACAAGAATATTTGACAAAATAACTTGCAGTTATTCCTACACCTAATTACAAATTTATCCTTGTAAGAAGTCTACTAGTGTACAGAGATTGATATAAATTTGGGAAGTTTTTGAATATATTTAAGTACTAATTTTTAAATAGCTTTCCCAATTACATACATGAAAATAAATACCATTAAAAATAAAAATCACTGGATAACAAAAGGAATAAAGGTATGCCAAAAAAAGTAATATTATATGAAATTTTACAATCTCAGACAAATTTACCAGATTTCATGAAATACTTCAAAAAGTATAAACTAATCTGAATAAAGTCATTAGGCAAGCAAAGAAATTCTCAAATGATGGATATATTCAGTCAGCTTCTAACAAAATAAAAAACCACATGCAATGTTATTAAGAACCATTCTACCAGACAACCTATATTTGAAAACATAAAACTGAAAGAAAATTCATTAACCATAAACACACCTAATCTAAGTTGCAGAAATGATACATAACTATTTTACTAACATTGCAATAATAGAAATCATACAAACCACAAATCAGGAAAAAAATGCAAGACAGCTATAGCCCAAAGATCAAATTGAGATACTAACAATTCTAAACCAGCTAAAGCCAAAATTTTCTGAAGGTATAGATCACACTTCAGATTTTACAATAAAGAAAAGTGTTTATTTTATAATCAAACCTATCTCTGACATATGCAATTGCTAGTTTGAAAGTTCAATTTATCCAAAAATATCTTCAAATAGGTAAAGAAAAACCATTGTACAAGAGAGAGAAAATTACTCTAACTATAGAACAAATTCACTGCCATTAATTTTCTCAAAAATAATTGAACAATATAGATTTAAATAGCTGTTCAAGTGAAATATTGCATAATATGACAACTTATTTATCAGGAATTCACTCAAATTTTGCTAATTTTGTTCCACTTACTTGAATATGTTTTGAAGGCTGTTGGCTTCATCATCAGTATGGTTCCACTGTCAGTTTCCCAATGTGGTATTAAGATTTTGCTCTGTGGATTTTATGAGCTTTGTGATGAGGTTACTGTTGTTTGGAAGATAATTAACTAAATTTTCTTTTTAAAACTTAAAATGTAAATTGGAACTTGCACAGTGAAGCTAACCATATTAATTGATATCATTGTATGATTCAGTTAAATTTTCTTTGTTTTCATTTATGTATTTATTTCCACACATAGAAAAACCTATGGATTTATGAAGAGCTGAGGTTCATTTAGGAATTCGTGGTTTTTTTTTTTTTTTTTTTTTTTTGCCAGAAATAGTATGCCACTCCTGATTTTTCTGTAAGTTTACATTTCTCACATGTTCCTTAAACCATAGTGTAATGTCCCTTTTTGTTTTATCTACATATTTCATATTGCAGTCTTTGCAAGTGATTTCATAAATGCCTGTTGGAATTTTGTTTTTGTGTTGGTTTTCAGGCATTTTTAAACTGCATTTGTTCACTGGAGTCAAAATAATATTGGCATCTTTAAAAATCTTCTGGAATTTTTGGTATGTGCATGGATGGAATGTAAATTTCGTATATAAATGATCTCATTTGTTGCCTTTCAGTGTGGTGATATGTTGTATTTGTTTTTGATTTCTGAACTTTTATATTTTCTTCTTGATCAGATGTGTTCTGTAGCCAATTTTCTGTGCTATATCTATAATTTTTGGTACTCCAATTCATATTCTGTCTTGCTTATTGGTAGGATTGTTAATCTGAATGTGAGGCTATTGATTATTGCAAGGTTATGTTGACTTGGATAGTGACTGTTGTTTTTTACATAATTATCTGTATGGGTATCTTTTCTGAATATGCCAAATTCCATTGTATTGTCATTTTTTTATAATTTTTAATATAAGAAGGGAAGAATCTGTTATTTTCTACTCCATTGTGGAATTTTTTTCTTTTGCCTAGTAAACAGAGTCAAAGATAGAAGAGAAATTTCTATTGAGTGTTTTGAAAATGTAACTGATACATCAAATAAATGGGATTTTAAAACAGTTTGCAAGCTAGGGGTTCCTTTCTGTTCCTATATAGTTTTGCAGTTTCTTTTGTATTTTTTTTACTTACTGACATTTTGTTTGATGTTCTGCAAACACAGATTTTGGATATAACATATTATTGCAATAAAATGGAAGATCTTAAAAAAATAACGATGAATTCATGTTATTGAAACTTCACTAGTCCACATCAGTGTGTAGCGAGAAATCGTGTGATCGACTAATCAAGCAAAGAAACAAAGATCCATAAGTACTTATAGAATTCTGTTTTATGAAAATTTTGACAATCTTCAAATGCAGTTGACAGATGAATTCAAGAACTACCTGAAATTTCCATTCATAGTCCTTGATACTTATTGATTTCCATAGATGAAAGACAAATTTCAAAAAGCAGCATTTATTTCCTTGCTACAAACTTACAGCAAGTACTTGGACAAATTCCAAATTAAAAATAAACTAATTAACTTGTACAAAACCCCTGAAAAAGAATGGTGTAACAAGTCCCTATATGATATTTTGAGGTAAATGATAGAAAAAACTTTAGATGATATCATGCAAAAATCCCTAAGCTCATACTACTCCTCCTATCTAAGCCAGTCGGTCTTGGTGGTGTAGTGGTAACCATACTTGCCTCCTACACCCAAGGTCACGGGCTCAAACCTGGCCAGGATCGACAGATTTTTTCAGGGCGTAAAAATCCTAAGTATGACTTTTACACCCTGATTTGAATCGGGCACTGATGACCAGAGATGTTAAAGAGCGTCCATAAATAAAAAAAAATCAATCATTATGTATGCCGGAAATAACAGTATCAGTAGAACGCTCATTCACAACCCTGAAAAGAATTAAGACCTATGCAAGATTCACCAAAGGACAAGAAAGACCGACTGAGCTTACCAGGGAGAAGGAGCTTTTTACCAAAGCTAAGAGAAGATCGAAAATACTGAGACCTGTGCTTATTGAGAAAAATTTAGACAAATTTTGTTCTCAACTGACAAATGGATTCTATGTTTATCTAATGGTTGAGACATCCTCTAATTTTTATTAAGCACTTTTTCATTTATTGGCATATTTTATTAAAATCAAGTGAAATGCTTTAAAATATGAAATGTTTCTTTTAATGGTACATATAACTATGAATCTTTTAGCATCTCTACAAACATGTTAAATTGGATAAAATTAGATAATTTAATCAGAATCAATTGCAGTAAAAAGATAACTATGCATCTAAATTAGAAACTAGATCAGAAGTAGAAATATGATTGATTATTATACATCTAGTTTAGACAGTTTATCAGAAAGAGAAGTAACAAATATATTATAGATTGGGTGACTTGATAAGATGTTAAATATGATATTTTCTAGTTCTACAAAAAGTATGAGGCTACATAAGTTCCAAAATTACCCTATGTCACTGACATACCCAAACTATTTAATAGAAGTTCCTTATTGAAATGACTTAGAAGTCATTTCAGTTAGTGTTCTTTGCTAATATCTTTTAGCTTTTGGGTTTTTAAAAATGTCCTCTCTGAGTATATTATTGAATAATTTTGAATCATTGGAGAATTGATTTTAGATCTTTCCCAAATTTTGTGCCTAATCAGTTAATATATAAGCAACATACATGAAAATCTCAAATTCACTTTTTGTGTTAACTATGCATAGGGTGCACTAGAATCTCTTTTAAAACACACACACACACACACACACACACACACATAAGTTTCAGAACTCAAACACAAAGAATTTTGAGACAGGGAACTTGTATTCTGTGGATTCAAAATTTGTTTCTTTGGAGTAATATTTAATAAGGGTGGCACACCACTGATTTGACTTCCAATTAATGTGATAAAATAGACATGTGTCACAAGGAATGTAATTGTTAACCCACAGCACAACAGCATATAAGGCTTAATGCATAACTAATTTATAATTCTGCTCAGAGAAGGCAAAGGATTTAAATCTCTTTGAGTGCATTAATTAATTTTGTTGTGATTAATGAAGAAAAATTCTATTTTTGTTTTGGTTTCTCATTTTTTCTGTACACTTCAGTTTAAGAGTAAAAGTTCATCATTTATAAAGTAAAAAGATAAAAAAAATAAGTATTAAAATTAATAAAAACAAATTTTCCTCACTTCTGAAAGGAAAAGAGGTGTAAATAATAGTGCTGCAAAGAAAAAAGATAACAGTATTTCACTTTTAGATTGAAGAAATATATTAACAAATGAAGAATAAAAATATTCTTCTCTCTCGGGTAGAATAAATAGGGCAATATCAACAAAACAATATTATGAAGAAACCCTGTTCATTTTCATGAAGAATAATGCTTCTGTATGAAAATACTCTTCAAAAGCCTTTGTCATATCAGTGTAAACTGTTTCTCACTTTGAGTGGAGAGCCCAATTACAGGAGCCATTGAAACTGCAGACCTCGAACGTTCTTGCATTGATTATATTTGTCTTCTTCTATATGTTTTTCCTACAACTGACGCTAGGAGTAGTGGACTATCAGCGTTCAGCATATGTAATACATAAGCACTGCACGAAACTTGATGGAATGGTTAGTCAAAGTTTTATCGGTTTATTATTTGTTTATTTACGGACGCTCTTTAACAACTCAGGTCATCAGCGTCCCATTCTATTCAGGGCGTGAAACGGCCGACAAACTTTGCCCAGAGGCCTCTTCTTTCAGGCTTGAGGTTCTTTTTCGTGCCGTAAATGTACGACACGGGACCCACGGCTTTACTAAGGAAGCCATACTTACGATTTTTACGCCCGAAAAATCCATCGATCCTGGTCGGGTTTGAACCCGCGACCTTGGGTTTAGAAGGTAAGTATGGTTACCATTACACCACCAGGACCGACGTTTTATCAGTGAGCGTAAAATCATGAACTGAAATTATGTAAGCTGCATGGCTATGTCGGAAATATGAGTAGTGTTTAACGCCCGTTTTTGCTGCAGAGGCACCACAGACGATGGACACTGATGATACATGAGATGAAATGATATATTGGGAAAGGATTTATTTTTAAGGAAGAAATTGTTCCAGGCCAAAGTTTAGGGTACCTTCCCGGCATTTGACATTTATGAGGACTGAGCAAAACCTGGAAAAAACCTCAGTCAGGGAGGACGGTCCTGGCGGTATTCGAACACAGACCTCCCGCTCAAGAGTCCGTGCCTTAACGACCTCGGCCACACGTGGCAGCAAGGCGGTTGGCTGGCTATGTCGGGTACAAAAAAGAAGGGACATGGAACTCAAACTGATTTTGTTTCTTTATAAAGCCTACACCATGCTGACTGAGCTAAACATACAAAAATAACTTACATTCTGATTACCTTGCATAATCAAAGGCACACTACATTGTTATCAGTGGTATGCCTGCTCTTGCAGGAGGAAAGTTATTACCAAAACTGTAATGTCTTTGGCAATAGTTGTTAAAAACTAATAGCAACAAATTTCCTTAAAAAAACAGAAAGGAAATGAACATTTTGGATCACAAATTTGAGACATACTTGTCATTAATATTAACTTATCACTGCTGACATCAAGTGTCATAATTGCTATATATTTTTTAACTTTAGCCCCAAATACTATAGTTTACTTATCTCAAGAGTTTTTTCTACATTCCTTCTATCATCCTAGCAATAAGCTCTGTTACAAAGTTTTTTTTATAATAGTAACAATGTACTTTACTTTTTTTTTTAAATCTGACTTTGACAAATCCACGTGTATTCTGTGCTAAATGAAAATATTATTTTTCAAAATTATCCCATTTGCCCTGATACAGGACCTAAGTCTATCATGTCACTCGTCAATAGCAGCACGCACGTCTCCATGGGGAAATCCGCCACTGCTCACAACAGGGATCGCTTGAGAGAATGAATATTGGGGTGCCTTTTCTTACAATCAATACGTTCAAGCACTGACCACAATTTGCAATCCAAGGGGTTGCGGTCAGGGCTACTATAGGGCCAGTTTTGGGTAGCAATAAAATCCGGAACCTTTTTCTCAAGTCAAGATTGAGCTAATTTTGCCGGTGCGGAATCTTATTGAACAAAGTGGTTGTCAAGTCTTTCACCACAGGCTCAACGACGGTTGCTACTTATATCCTGGCTGTTGTGTTTAACCCCATTAAGCAGAAATGTAGCTTTGTGGCACCATCATAGCTCACTCCTCACCAAATCATCACCGAGGCGGTATGGTGGCACCTCTACCTCTGGATCTTTGGGACACTCTCACGAGCTTTTCCAGAAGTCCTGGCATACGCACTGTCATTCTGGCGGTTGTAGCGCTCTCAGTTGTGAAAAAATTTTCATCTGTAAAAAGGAATTTTCAATGCCTTTTATTAGATTAAAGCTCATGTAGGCGTTTGCATTTCAGCTATCTCTGATGCTTAAGTTTTGTAGTTAAGAAATGTGCAGTACCTCGATGATAAGCATTCAGCCCAAGGTCTTGTCTGAGCATCTCCCGGAAATGATCATCTCACGAGCAATCAATTTTGTTTCCACACTGGATTTCTCCTAATACGAGCAGCCGCTGCTTTTACCACTTTCCTGATCCTCACAGAACATGAACGCCCTGATCTTGGTCGGTCAGCAATTGTACCAGTTTCAATGGACATGCTGCTGATTTTCAGCTTCTTAAGGGTCTGAAAAATTTCAGGTGGTGATTTTCAGACCCTATGGAGGGCTTCACAGCAAATCGAATTTCGTAGTCTCCCCAATCTATCACTAAACCTTTAACTAGCGTGCTCACTTAGCTGTAGTTGAAGTCAAAAATGTATAAAGTAGAGTATAGCAGCAAGGGCGTTATCTGATCGCCCGAACATCTGGTACAGTACCTATCAAATTTTGTAACAGAACTTAGGCTAGACTGTGTATAGTGTCGGAAGTTGGCAACCAAATTTCATTTATTTCATTATTTCATTTATTTTCGCATGTTGGATTGTTAACGTGTTTATTGTAGGAGGGTTAGTCAATAAAGATAGAGAATGTTTTTTCCCTCACTCCATGGCAGAGATAGGCGGTGAAACAATTTTTCATGAGAAATTTCTCAAGTGACTAGTGGGGAAAAAAATGGAAGACCGTACGCACATTCGTCTTTGTACAGGACGCCAGCAAAGAGCGAACGTTTGCCATTCGGCTGCGAAAATTGTAGTCGCTTCAAAATGAGCAGTACTCTTCTCTGAAATTTTGCTTCCCTCTACAGAAATCCGATAAGGACGCGTACGCGATGTTACAGCAAGCATATGGCAATTATATTCTGCCACAATTAACCGCACTTTGGTGGTTCAAAGAGTTTGAGGAGAGCCGTGCTTCAACAACAATGCAAGGCGACCTAGGTGGTCCACCCACTGCTTGAACGAGACTATGATTAACACAGCTGCCGTCTCTGTGCGGGAGGAACGACGAATAGCAGTGAATAAACTATCAGACATGTTGTAAAGTTATATGTTATAAAATTCCTGGTAGTGGGTTCTCCATTCTGCGCGTTTGATTACACATGAGACGCATTTGTGCCAGATGAATGACAAGATTGCTGACGGTTGATCAGAAGATGATTTGAGTGGACGTGTGTCGGTAACTTCAGCGTTTGGTAGCTGAGCATAGCGAGGCATTCCATCTTTACAGGTGATGAGACTTGACTTCACCATCGCGGTCCCAAGGCAAACATGCGAGTGCGTCTGGATATCACCTGCTTCTACACCAAAGAAGGCCAGTGTTGTTCGGTCGGCAGGAAAGGTTGCGTTCTTCGACCGTCGTGAAATGGTTTATCAAAATGAAATCCCCCGCAAACAACGGTTAATGGGAGCATTTAAAGATTGATTTCAGCGTCCAGGCCGAACACATCCCACGAAAACGCTCTGAGCTGCTTACATTTGGTTGGCGCCTTCAACACTACAGTGCACGCCCTCATGTTTGCATTGATGTTGCTCAACATATGGTCTGACACAACATTGAATGTGTGCCCCACTCTCCATGGAGGTCCGGCAGAAGGAGGTCTCTTTACACAGCGCTCAATTGATTCACTTACAGAAGCCATATGCCTCTCAGAACATATCGACCGAGGCTTTTGCAAGCACCACTCGAAGATGATCTGGCCCGTCGCTTAGAGATGCGCGAATGATTTCCCATTTGATACGAAGTACATCGTGACTTTTGGAAAACAATTCTATAGGTCAATGAAGTCATATTTAAGCAGAACTGCCGAATAAACCGACACAATTGTGTTTAATGTGCTACTAAAAATTCACATGTAGTTATCATAGAAGAATTAAACACTCCTAATGTAAATGTTTGGGGTGGAATTTAAAGTGGATGTCATAAGCCCAGTCTTTTTTCAAGAAACAATTACCAGCGACCGGTATCTTGAGATGTTCCAAAATGTGGTTAATAAATAACTTAAAAAGAGCCCATGTTTAGCTGAAAAATGCAGTTGATATGGTAACAGGATGAAGCACCTCCACATCTTGTTTTAAGGGTGAGAGACTTCTTTCATCAACAGTTCTTTGAATGGATTGGCAGTCATGACACGTAGCCCAGATAATGCGACCAAACACCAAGTGTTTGGGATATTGTGAAAGATTCTGTTTTTTCTCTGAAATCACAGGATCTGCAGCAGTTACAATACTTATAATTTGTAAGAGTTTATTGTTTAAGAATAGTGTTGCAAATCGTCAATTATGTCCCACTATCATTAAATTATGTCAATCGTGTACCGAGAAGCTTGGTTTCCAATTTCGAACATACACTATATAACTTTACAAAAATGTAGAATAAATAAAATGTTAAAATGAAAATTACCTTGGGAAAGCAATTTTAGGCCACTCTGATTATATTTACCAAAGTAAAATGTATGCTATTCTAAATAATTCTTAGCCTTCTATGCAAAAAGTCAGATCATGTTCAAGACCATTGTCAAGAGTACAGTACAGAGGAATAGGGAAGTTACAACTAGAATATCCAGTATTCATATGATCAAAAATATATAACTGTGATATGTACCTATAAGGAAATCACCATCAGAACTGTAGAAACATTTTTTCTTCATTGATGAGTTACACAGAAACACATGTATAGCTACGCCAGATCTGATTCTTGGATCTCCAGCTCCACAAATTGTATACAAACCATCCACAAAGTCCACATCTTGTTCAGAATCTGGCAAATCAAATGGCAACCACCGAATCTAAGAACAATAGAAAAAATTGCTTACAATTCATACAAGAAAAGAAAAGAAAAAACCAAATATCTCTTATGTTTAAAAAATTAAGATTAATAAAGGCTAATTGGTAATGGAAGGTAAAATGCATTTTATTAAAAGTATATACAGGCTACAAAGCAGTACATTTTTCTGATGTAAACAATTTATCTTAAGAAACATATCTCAAAAGAGAGCAAATGAGATTCAGATCTTAAAAGTGTGGTTTTAAAATTGTGTTCAAAATGTTTTAAATCTTAGATTCTTTAATAATATTTGGTACACTACAACCAATTTCTCATTAATGTTTAGTATGCAGGTGGCTTTCCACAAAATTTTCAAAAACTGAAGAAGGAAAATATCTTCTGGCGTTTACTGCATGATATACCAAATTTCACATAGCTGATGTCACAGGGTATAAATTGCAACACATAGTGTACAATATAAATTTCTAATGCTGAGATTACTAGATAAAATTTTTATGAAAATTTTGAACTTTTAAATAACATTTATCACTTAATCTGCCATAATTCCATTATTTTCTTATACAAGATTGTGAAATTTGACACAGAAGCTGTATTTATCTTTATAAATATATTAATCTATAGATGATTCAATAGTAAAATATATTCATTCAGATGTGTCCTTTTGATCATTCACTGTAAGAAAAAATCAGCATATAACATTGCTTCTCTGATGACAAAAATATGACATATTATAGTTAATAAGGCATAAATGTGCATAAAAATGTGAACAAGTAAACTCTCATCAAGTAGATCTACAAAACTTAAATTGGTATCCTAACTCATTTTTTTCAACATAATACTGAATATTTAAGTAACCTTATTTCATCACAGAGGAATGGAGAAACTTCTTGTTTACTAATTGTATAATTGAAGATTCAACCTATGGATACTTTCATCCATTATTGCCATAAACTGGCAATATCGGCATTTCACAAAGAATATTTTAAGAATGTCGCATCTATGGCCATAAAGGGTAATTTCACTGTCATCATTTTAAACATGAACTTGATAAGAATGTCTGCTTCTTCACATGATAAAATTCATACAATATACTCTTGATTTTCATATATTACTGTAACAAATTTCCCAATTTTTAAAGTAAGAGCATTTATTGAAATCTAAGTTTCACCTTTTACCTTACTATAATTTTTCTCTTTTCATCTATAGACAGTATATTCTTCCTTTGTTCCATTGCATTTAATGGAACAAATCTATGGTTTCTTCTGGTACCAGAAATTATTTTTGCATGTTCTAGGCTCTTGCCATATAGCCCAATCAAATAAATTTTCTGGGTAATTTCTTCAGAGTCAAAATGTTTAGAGCACTCTCTAAGGCTTCTTTTCCATGAGATTTACTCAGAACATGTTTCATGGAACAAATTTCCATATCCTCAGCTGTTAAATGACTGTTGGTTCATTCATAGAAGTTGGGTAAGTACATATCTGGGTTAATTCTGGTAGTCTTGTGATAAACTTGAATAAAGAGTTGTCTGCTTCCAGAATGTTGAAATTCATAAGGTTTGGTTCATATGTTTTTTATGTAAATCCTTTCCCATATGTTTATTGTTTTCAATAACTATTCAACAACAAAAAGAAATAAATATATGGGAAACAACATACAATGAAGTAAACGACTACCAATATTTAAGTTCTTCCACAAAACTCAATGTTTATATTCTGCACTGATACCACTTAGAGCTCTTAAAATATAGCACCATATGCAGTTTTTAATTTTTAAATAACTCTGTATATAATTGGAAATATTTGAGCAATGTTAATAAATGAGGAAATGGGCCATTCATTTAGAGGTTTTATTTGACAGAACTTCTATAAATATTTCCCTCCAATAAAATATATTACACTGTCATAATATTTATGGGTAATGTATTATTTCAATATTGTACACTACTCAGATTAAAATCATTTACATTGGTGGCTGCATAGAGTTGATTTAACATGGAATGACCTAGAGGTTTTGTTTCTCCACTGTCAAGACTTATAAATTGGAAGAGCAATTGTGACAGTAACTAAAAGACCACTTTGTGTCAAGTATAGCTAAGCTTGTTGATCATTGTGACCACTGCATTAATGCCAAAAGTTATTGCTTTTATGCTCAACAGATTACAAGTGAATGAATGCATTTTTTAAGTGTATGGGTAAACTAATTATGAAATACATTCTATTTACATAAATAAAATCATATTTCATTAGGACGACCTTGATTTTTTCTAGTTTTCAATATTAAAATGCAAATATGCTTTTAAAGGCAAATGCAACAAATGTAATAAAAACTGGAAATATAAGGAAAATATGAACTTACACAGACCACTACTGCATAAGAGATATCTTTTTTTCTCTCTCTTTTTAATGTCATACAAATACCAAACTTGAATTAGGAAGTAAATTTGACCTCTAGAGCTCTAAAATGTTTTTCTTCAATGTATCTTAAAGGTTATTAAACATATTATTAATAGAACTGTTACTTCAATGTATATAATCATTAGATTTCCATATTATGGGTAGGTTTGATGCAAATATAACCAGCCCAGCATTGACAGGTTTCACCTTATGGTTTGATAGTTACTGTTGAGAATAGTACTGCACAAAATGTGCAAAGTTATGCAAGTAACATTGCCTCTCTAAGATCATTTCCTTGAGGAGAAGGTTCAATCCCGAACCTCTACTCGCTGCTCCACCACCAATTTGACATTATTGGTGTAGGCGCCAACTTTTCAGCCATCACTTGAGTTTGTATATACTTTTTGGTGTTCTCGAAAGTATGGTTTCCATCCAGTCGGCTCGAATGAATTGTTGTGCTATTTGTGTTGCCTATATCTTTTATCTGTTATTATGCGCAACTTAGGTTCTTGCGAGTAATTGTTGCCACAATGTAGTCAGTTATTCCTATGTCTCAAAATTAAAACCCAATGTCTAATCCAGTTAATAACGCAGCAGACATGGCCAACCCCTCAAATTTTTCTTTCGCTAGACCCGATATTGATCCTGGAAGTTTTGAGGGTAAACCCACCCAAGATATTTGAGTATATTTTTATAACTTTGATACTGTGGCAGCAGTTGATGGATGGGGGGGGGGGTCAGAAAGAGCAGTTATCTCCCATGCTATTTTTTAAAGGCTTCAGCTGCGATATGGTTTCAAACTTTTGTCTTAGAAATCATGGATATTATTCTTGGGTTGATTTTATGATGGGATTGGAAAAATCTTTTACACCACTCGCCTAAGAATATGTGCTAGCGTTCAAACTTCAACAGCTGGTGCAGGAGGTTATTGATCCTACAGAAAAAGATGTATATGACATGTTGCTCTCTGTAGGAATGAATGAATGAATGAATGAATGAATGAATGAATGAATGAATGAATGAATGAATAGTGTTTAATGTCCGTTTTTGCTCCAGAGGCACCACAGACGATGGACAGTGATGATAACATGAGATGAAATGATATATTGGGAAAGGATATTTTTAAGAAAGAATCGTTCCAGGCCTAAGTTTAGAGTATCTCCCGGGCATTTGCCATTTATGAGGACTGAGGAAAACCTGGAAAAAACCTCAGTCAGGGAGCACGGTACTGGCGGTATTCGAACCCAGATCTCCCGCTCACGAGTCCGCGACTTAACGATCTCGGCCACCCGTGGCGGTTTAGCTCTTTGTGATCAGATAAATGCGAACATGGAGCAAAGGGAACAAATGCGACACATCTTACGCGGGCTTAAGCCGTCACTTCTGGAACAAGTTCTACCGGCGGACCCACGCAGGACTTAATTCAGTATATTCGTAGAATTGAAACTGCAAGATATTTAACCGGCCAGAGGGTACACAATTTAGTTTCAACGTCACGAACGTTTGGACGTCACGAACCAAACCCGCGATCTTGCACAAAATATGTAAGATATCAAGCAGCAAATGCTGAAGTTGCGGTTGGGAAACATGACACTTAGAAATATTTAAAGGCAGCCGCAAAGAGACACAGTTTTAGAGGTAGGGGAGTAAGCATGAACGCGTGCCTGAACAAGGACACGCTAGACCTGATAGAACAAAAGATGGACGCCCCATATGCTTTATCTGTCCCCCACCAGGCCATATATCGCTCAATTGCACACGAAATCAGAATGCCCCAAACGTGGTAGGCCGTGACCTCCCAATGTGCCCGAAAACCATGTTGCAAAATTAACATGACTACACCAGCTAATGTTTTGATGTATTACAGGATACAGGAAGAGCAGTGAGTATTGTTAATGATCGTTCGTAGTTAGCCCCGGATTGCCTGTGACTAGTCCATTCTTATTGCAAAATGCTGATAATACATTATAAGATGATGCCCATCATACTACTTTGCAATATCAATTGGAAGACTCTCAGTTTACAGAAGATTTGTTAGTAGTTAACACTTTTCCTTATAGTCTCTTGGTAGGAATGGATTTCCTGCAACATTATCGTACAATCCTGAACTTCCATGCCTCGACAGTTATGTCACACATTTCGGATAATTAACAAGTTTCACTCGCATGCAATGAGCAAGAAAATTGTCCTTTAGCCCAGACCACAATTGAAACGGACGACTCAAATAAAGTATGCAAAGCGACAGTCCTGGAAGCTACACGACTACCTACCTTTGCCACGCAATGCATTGATCTCAAGCTCGCAGCCAATATTCCAGCAATATTATTTGAATCACCTGTCAATATTATGATGAAAAAATCTTCAAATACTACCAATAATGTGCGAAGCACAATCAAAAGCAAGAATAACAACACAGCTTTGCCGCAGACTATTTTTGCAGGTACATCTATAGCCCACATTTATGATGTAGCTTTAATTCAAGCTTATGACTAGTATTTACAAGGTGTTTCAGATATCCAAATAATGATTCATCTTATAGCTCAGTTTACAAATTGTCAGAGGACTTCTTTGCAAGCATTTCTAAGTAAATACATGAATGTTTTCACTGTTAAACTGCAAGATTTTGAGGGTACAATAGCGTTGATGAATTCAAAATTCAAGTTAACAACCCCACACTAATAAATCAATGACCTTATCGAGTCTGTCACCATCAAAGACAAATAATTAACACACAGGTTAGGGAAATGAAGGAAGCCGGCATAATACGTGATTCCTTTAGAGCATGGGCGTCACCTGTAATATTAGTAAAGAAAAGAATGGTGAAATGAGATTCTGTGTATATTATCGCAAGTTATAGTAACTTTCTCCTTCCCATTACTTATGATTGATGAATTCCTTAGTTACCTGGGTAACTTCAAATGATACTGCACTCTAGGTCTTTTAAGTGCATATTTTCAGTGGCAATAGCAGAAGACAGCAAACGCTATATTGTGTTTGTGACACCAGAAGGCTAATATGAATTCGAAAGTTTGCAGTTAGGCCTCGCCAACGCTCCATTTTTTTTTTTTTTTTTTTTTTTTTGTTAGTTAGTTCTTTAGCTGATAAAATATTAGGAGATTTAAAATATAACAAAGCACTAGTTTATCTAGATGATATTCTTGTGTTTGCTGACAGTTATGAACAGCAGTTGTCAAAACCCGAAGCAGTACTCTGCACCAATCTGAAAGTGACAAAATTAAAGCAATCACGGAGCTACCCACGCAATAAGTCGGGAGAGATGTACGCAAAGTGTTGTTCGGTTTCTATTGGCGTTTTATTCGTAACTTCGCTACTATTTCAGGCCCTTTGTATGCACTTCCTAGGAAAAATCAAGAACTTGCTTGGTCTAATGAACACCAAGAAACCTTTAACAAACTTAAACAGGCATTCATCACGGCACCAGTATTAGCACATTATATACCTGGAGCACCTACACGCTTACATAGAGATACCAGTGGAACCGGATTAGGGTGTTGTCTGCTCCAGAATTTGATAATAAATTACATCCAATAGCTTTCAGCAGTCGCGTTTTGACGAAATATGAGAAAAATGACAGCGTATCAGAACTAGAACTTTCGGCCATAGTGTATGGCCTCACGCATTAAGACCCTATATATATACGGTTACTCTGTCCAAATAGTAAGTGATAACCATTCACTTTGTTTTC
This sequence comes from Metallyticus violacea, assembly GCA_030762175.1. Classification (NCBI taxonomy): domain Eukaryota; kingdom Metazoa; phylum Arthropoda; class Insecta; order Mantodea; family Metallyticidae; genus Metallyticus; species Metallyticus violacea. The sequence continues at coordinate 241,063,789 of CM060846.1, forward strand.
TACGAAATTTAAAAGACGTTATTGGTCGACTGGCCATATGGGTATTGAATTTTTTATTAGGTTTAACGTCCGTTTTCACTACTGAGACACCACAGGTGGTGGCATTGAAATTACAAGAATACACTATACCATTATATACAAATCACGCAAAATGCATTAGAATGCAGATGCATTATCGAGATTTTCGATAGAAAATTTACACCCTGAGGAACTCAGCCAAACAGATAAACTTTTAACTTGCTTGTTAACCGCAACACAAGTAGTGGATGAACAAAGAACAAATATTAAATAAAAACTCATTATTTGACTTTGCAAGAAGCATTATCGGCACCAACAAAAATCCAGCGTTAGGCCTTTTAAAATCAGGAATTCCTTATCGGAAGAATGCTGGATCCTCAGGTCTGCTCAATTATTTTGGTAATACCTGACTCGCTAAAAAATTAAATATTTTACATGCTGGCCATAACAATCCTCATAAAATGCGCTCGCGGTATTATTGGATTGGCATGCACAAGCACATAGCACGGTATGTGAAATCCAGCGCTAGTTGTAAATCTCTGAAAGGCTCCAAAAATCTTAAACCGGCGGGCTTATTACAGTCTATTCCTATAACCACTTTCTACGAGCGTTGGAGCATTGATCTAGTAGGACTGATTTCTAATTCTGGTAAAAGTTTATAATTAAAGCCACGGAGTACGCAAGAAGGTATTTAGAGGCACAAACATTACCCAGATTCAATTGAGTACGTAGACCAATTTTTTTTGGGGAGTATAATTTGTAAGCACGTTACTCCTGCAACACTGTTAAGTGATGGTAGTGGCATATTTTTAAGTGAAGTAACTCAGCATTTGCTAAAAAAAAAAAAAAAAACAATGGGAGTAAAACTCACTTTATCACGACTTATCATCCAGCCTGTAATGGCCTCACAGAGAGGGCTAATCAGACAATTATTAATATGTTTAGCCATTATTGCCCCTCCAGACAATATGACTGGGATACAGCTTCACTGCACATGGTTTTTGCTTACAATACTTCTAAACAAAAATATACAAATGAGACCCCTTTCTTTTTTATTTAGGATAACAAGCCTACACTATCTGAAGAGGTAATGTTGAAAAATACCTCGGAGAATTTGTTTGCCAGAAAAACACAACAACAGATCATACAGGCCAGGCAATTGGCAAAGGGCAATATTTCAAGTTAAACTTACACATTTATTCGACTAAAAAGGCTTCCTCCCAAGTTCGCGCCCGGTCAGCTACAATTGTTCACCCCAGTGCGAAAAAAAAAAAAAGGAAAAACCACTAAACTTTTGCGCCAATACTATGGACCATTCGTGGTCATAAAACAGATTTCTTCGGCTATCTTATACAGTAGAATACAGGACACTACACAAAGAAGCAAGTAATTCACCCGTGCCCTAAACCTTGTACTTGATCATTTTGCTTGTTTATATGTATAAAGAGAAGTAATTCCTCTTTTGGTATACACAATTTTTAATAACTTTATTCAGGCTTGAGAGAGAGAGAAAAAAAGGCGGGACATGTTGTGATATTCATCATCTATCCTTCATGAACTTAGCACTTGCTTGTTTCATGAAACCTTTATCAATAATTTAGATCAGATCAAATATTAGTGTTGTGGTAATGAGTCAGAATGAGTTCTATTTTCGCATGTTCCACCAAATAAAATTGTGCAGGCGGAAGGTAAAATATGGAACCAAAGTAGAGAAAAACAAACCAAAAGAAAATATGAGTATAATTTTTCTTTCTCGCAGTGTTACTGGGAATAATTTTGTTCAGCAAACCGGAACTATTAATTGCAACACACTTACCCGTTGCCGAAGCAGCTGGCTGGCTACCAACTGAAGCTATGGAAGTATTTATCGTTATTATCGGCTTACTGTTGTTTCTTTTCTTTGTGGATGTAGCTAAAAGATTGTTTGAGTAATGTTTACAGATCACCCGCCTGATACGGAACACAGTCCTCGTCACCCCGGCTACTAATGGAAATTCCAAGCGCATTGAGTTGACATCTCCCATCCCGAGTCGTCGCAGTATATCTACACAATGCGCTGTTGCTGACTTGGAGCCTTGGAATTGACTTCCGGCGAAGAAGTTGTACTTTTCACTTATTTTAATGGTAACATTAGATTGAGGGTTTTTAAGGTTTTTTTTTTTTTTAATCTACTCCTCTGGTAAATTTTTATGCGGTTATAGAAACTTTGATTGTAGGTCCTAAGACTGGCGAGCGATCTCTACGCAGCCTCCACAGTTACGGTGACTATACAGTTTTTTGTTTTTGTTTCTTGCCCAGCTTTACCTGGTGAGTGTTCCCTACGCGGCCTATCAGGTGAGCTCTTTGTGCTGTTGTTGTTGCTGATGCTATTAGCTAGAGCGTATTCCCGATGCTGCCCCACTGCCGGAAGCACGGAAGTATTTTCACAAGTACAGAATGTTTGGTTATTTCCCGTCTTGTGTACTGGCGCTATTATTCTATGTAATGTAGAGGATATAGAGCGAATGCGATATTCGCCCTTTGATTTCTGTGTTGCATATATAGCATGCTTTTCACAGTGTTGATTCTGAATTGGACACTGCCCTGTGTTTCACATATAATGGTTACCCAAGGAGTTGATTTTCACACTCTACCAAATGTAACATTTTACCAGTCATGGGTACCACGCTTTTCAGGATATCCCAATGTTGGGTTTACCAGCCCGTTCCAAATTATTATACCATTAACAAGAATCAATACTCATTTTGTAGTTGGATGTTATCGTAACTGCAAGTTGCAAAGAATGAATATTTACAGCTCTTTAGGTCACAACACAACCCCGAAGGGTGACGGTTCTATTTTTAGGTCCCAGTTTGTCTTTGATGATGAACAACACGTGGAGAATAATTTCATCTCTGATAAAGTATGTCTCGCATTATCACCATGGCTCGGCAATATGGCCATTACATTACTCTAAATAATATTTCAATTTGTAACAGAGCCTTTACGTCTAATGATGCACAAGTCACTCGAGGAACCGGTGCAGGAGCATTATTTGAGCTTACGTTTCAAATCTACCGAAACGAACAGTTTTAAGCACTTGTATGTCACGACAATTCAGCCCTCGTGTCATTAGCCCGGCCTTACTCATTCGTACTTCGAAGCAGTTGGAAGCCAACAATACGCAGTATAGACTAGTATGGCCTTTGCAGGATATTGGCAAATATTATAGCTGTCGCATAGCGAACTGCTTTACCTCTCAACAAACCCTCCTTCTAGGCTTGCAAATATCACTAATTTCGAAATTCTTCCGCCAGACTTCGGGACGCTCGTTTACACTTACACCGTTCGCTCATTGTGATCAAACATGTAAGGTTGATTTCCCTGATGTTCACATTGATATTTTACACACTGACCGGGATTTTAAAATCTGGCTTCCACAATGTGATATTTTTCAATTATCTTTATGTCTAATAATTCTCCTGGCTCTTAAATATAACTGTGCCTATGTCGCTTTATCGGGCGACTACACTGCAAATATATCTAAAGTTTGCCCCTTTGCATGTGTAGACTCTCATAAACTGAGTGACACCCATTAGATGCTCGTACATTTGTACTAATGCACGTACTGCACGCGGAAGTTATTTGTCCCGCTGACCGTGAATTGTTATCACTTGATTATGAAATAGGCGCTTTCCGTTTATCTTTGCTATCTTCATGTAATATCTCGCTAGATATTTTTTTCTGCAACCTCCCCGATATTATTTGCCATGTTTGAGTACTCAACACAGCACACGGATATTACCTACTAATTGGTGCTCGATTGACACTATATACACAATTTGATTGGCATACATTGTATATGACTTTACATGCTGTAACTCCTTCTATGGTATTTCTTTTAATCCTTTATGGCTTATACATTGCTAAGGCTTTCGGTTTACACCTCCAACGATGGCATGATACTCTTTCTTTTTCCGCTTGCTTTATAAAACACTCTAACCCCCCCCCCCCCGCGCCTATGCTGTCCCTTACAGCAGCTCAAATGCGCCTGATGGCGCAGAATTCTCCTGTAGCTTCATTCCCTCCCGGTTCTTCTGGCCATGAATATGCCTATATTATTCCCAAAGCCCCTATTATACATTAATACCCGCCCACCCCACCCCTCCCGTTGGAACAAATTTGGGCAACCTCTGTTTCTGGCAGTCATTGTTATACGCCTACTGCTACCACAGTGCTCTCTTTATGGTTGCATCCGGTGGACATGGGCGGTCGCAACTAATCTGGATCCACAGCGCTGATAGTCTGCTGGCTGCCGATTTACTGTTCCCTGCCTCCTCAATGGTTTACAAATATGGCAGCGGGATTTGAACTGGGCCTCCTGTAGCAACTCCTATTGTCCGGGTGGATTTTTCCCGTAAGGAGGGGGGGCACGACTTCGTCGTTGCTCTTCAGATGCTCCCGGTGCGGGCTCTGTGGACCCTGAGTACCCGTGGTACTTCTGACGTTACTAGGAGCCAGGCCGGACTTTTTTTGAGCCCCTCCCCTTTGGGAATTTGTCCGGATTGGGTTGGACTCGGCTTGGCAGTGGTACTCAATTACTCATATGGGTAATTGAGTACCCACATGGGCAGCGTGTCCCAAGGGAGTGCCTCAGGCATGTACCTTGGGGGCAGGTTTTTCCTGAATCGCTATTTGTCTTGGGGAGGGTGGTGGCTACTATAATGCTAGGGTGATTCATCTCTTAAATTGAGCAGGTTTATACTAGACTTGACCTATTCACCAGTGAGAATCTGGTAGCTAAGTTCGCTTAGCGAGTTTGGGCGACCAGATCTTCTAGGGCCGAAAGGCGGGTCGGTTTAGACTCTAGGTCCCGTCCTAAATGGAAAAAACCAATGGACTGCACTGACCTCAGTTTATGTTCCCCTAGGCTCTGGGAGGGATCCCCACGCAACAATGTCCTGGTGGATTATAGGGCATCCACATCTCTGTGTTATCACTGTCGAACATGTCCACGAAATTGTGTAGAGCTGCATCGCTATTCAGTTGTGTTATGATGCACCACCATACGCGTCACATGATATTATCCTGTCACTTGCTGTTCGTCACTGTCTTCGGCAGATATATGCGCTTACTTGTGGTGAGCATCGGACAAATGATCTTGGTTGCTCTCAGTGACGGAAGTGATTGTGGTCTGTTATTGTCAGTGACAATGAATGACCTTCACTACTGACCCCGAGATGCTCTTATCTTATAGGGGGGCTACTTGTGGGTGCACGCATCTTTACCATCGAGCTGCGTCCATGACCTGTACGATATAATCAACGCCGCCTGTCCAACGGATATATGCAACCTACCATCCAGTTACTCTTTGTTTTTTTTAGTTTTCTCCCCCTTCCCCCTAGTTTCTCTCATTTTATCTTTCTCTCTCTCTCTCTCCTCTTCTCCTCAGGCTCTATTCCTGGGCTTTCCTTTCGGTGGATCACTTTATGACATTTTGATTCATTTATTATTGCTGCCACCATTATGTAACTATCTTATTATGGTTTAGCGAATGTTTTTTACAATTTGGCCTACGTGCCTGTAGCTTTCAATTTTTATTGTAATCTACATATAGGACATCCCGTTTTATGCATGCTGCCTGTGCTGGGTACACAATTATCCTATGTTTCAGTTTTATATTATTATTGTTGTTGTTGTTATGGTTATCATCATCGTCGTCGTCGATCATCATCTATTATCATCTATTATTAGTTTATAGTTGGTAAAGAAATTTGTAGTGTTTTATTGCATTTCTTATTGTTAATGAAAGTATTTGATATTTCATTATTTGGGTTTATGTAGAAATTATAGAGGTATAGCTGAGCCCAAGTATTCTGGATATTTCAGTGGAAACTGATAATAAGCCAAAGAAAAGTTTAGCAGCCAATTAGATAAAGCTCAAGAAATTGAAATTTGTTTATGTAAAGAAATAAGTTATCAATACGTTTATTATTGTACAACTAGGAGTCTTAAACTAATTTTAGTTTACAAAATTTGCTTAATATCTAATGTGAGATAACAAAATAATATTTTTTTAACCTAGCCCCACTAAATGGGGGTCACAAGCTACCACTGATGCTCACATTTTGGAATGCTGTTAGTAATCAGTTCACTCTTCTTTTAAAGGCCCTACAAATAATTTAAATTAAGAATTGCTTTTTGTAAAAGTAGCAAATAGGATCTTCCAAAAATATGATTCTCTCAGAACAAACACAGATTCAGATAAAGTTCCCCATGCTACACAGCTCACAGATTAAACTGCAAACCCAATGAAATTACTCAAATTATATTTTAACAAAATCATTTATGTAGTGTACCAGCTTTTAATTAGTATTATTCAGATATATGAACGAATTAATATTGCCTTTAATTCAAAGTCACAAAAGTTTTCTAAATAATGTAATTACTTCAGTGAAATATTTGACAATGAATATTTTCCTATTTCCATATCTATCTCCTTCAGTTTACTGGTAAAATAAATTTAAAAAATATTTTGTACAATAATTTCGTGCCTGCTATTTATTTGCTCTTTGTGATGTTTGAAATGGTTATAGATACCTTGTGTTGTGGTTTTTAATATCTGAATTACTACTTAAAGTGTTATTTTTTATCATATATCTTATACAATTATAAATGTACTATGACAAGATATAGTATTTAGTATATAAAGATTGGCAAATGGCAGGGAGGTACCCTAAACTTCAGCCTGGAATGTTTCTTCCTTGAAAAATCCTTTCCCAATATATCATTTCACCTCATGTATCATCAGTGTCCACTGCCTGTGGTGCCTCAGTAGCAAAAATGAGCATTAAACACTATTAAAAAAAAAAGAATATAAGAGAATTCTCCATATGGGTCTTTACTGCTGTTCTTACTGCTTTCTTTAGAAATTGAAATCCTTTTCTCTTACTTTACTGTTGCTACCCTAAAGAGTTAAAACTTAATTTCGATGCAGATAGAATTATGCATTCTAAAGTTATTTCAAACTATATTCTTTCCATTATTTACAGAGTTTACTTTTTTTAAAATAGTGCCCATGCTCTAATTTGATGAAATTTTCAAATCTATCTAATCTTTTATCAATAATAAAGTCCAAGAAGTCTCTTCAGGGAGCAATTAAGATGAAATAATTAAAAGATATTGTAAGTTTCAATAGGAATTTATACATAAATGTATAGCTCATTTTGTAAAACCTTTACAATCTGAGATTTAATACCTATAAAATTTCTGCTAAAATTTATTCATTTGTGTTAAAAAATTAAAATAAGGTCCAAATATTAATTCAATTGTTAAAATGCTTTTCATTTACCAATGTACCCTAGCACATTAAACTCCAATAGTTAGTTAAACAGTAAATTTCAAATATCACAAGGATATTGTGTACATATTTATTGCTATAAGCTTGCAAAAATTCAACAATGAAAATAAGGGATCAAGCAGGGGAGACATTTTAGGCTTAATACACATTCATGATAACAATTCATGGAGTCCAAAATATTGCTAAGATATTTACTGGTTATTATATTTATTCAAATATTAATTATCCATATATTTTAATTATTATAACTATTATGGAACATATATTCAAAATCAAATTTACAAAATTTGCATATATATGAGGTTAGTATTTTTTAATTCTTATTGTTTATTTGTCAACAGATATTGTTTTAGCTGTATAGATTCATTAGAAATACTCCTTACATAAATACTTCTAATATTACAGCTATCTGTAACTCAGGTTAATAAGCAGATAAAAGATTAATTCTAAACAATATAGGATCAGGAATTTTGCTCAAAATGTGAGTGAAATAAGGGATTTCCCAGGAAATGCAGAATAGTTAATGGTCCCCATTGCTATTCATGTGCTCTACCATATTGAAAGACACACACAAAAAGATATTTTAACTTACATTTCTCATTCACTGCAATGTAGGTTGAATATATACCCAAACTGAGAAATAAGTAAGTCAACAAGTAGTTGTTGTTGCAGACAATAATCCACAAAATATATTCTAGTGAAATTTAAGCAAGTGAAGTTGTATGAGAATTTATGTTTGACTCAAAACAAATAAAATTTATACAGAGTATTAATGTATAAATATTCTGAAGTTTATAATATAATGAAAGTTTTCATTACCTGATTTGGATTAGGAATCTGTTCATTCCAATTATGGCTTAGGTGAGCATTCATTAACTGTTTAAAGGGCTGGTGAACAACTGATGGACGAATGCGATAAAACCATGTACGTTTATTCTCCATCCGTGGTGCTGTAAGTTGAAATAAAGTTCACATATGTAGCATGTTGTTTATATTACTTCTTAGCATAAACTGTGATTGAAGTGTGCATCCTCTGTAACAAGATAACATTGTTAGTTTACAATAAGACAAAGAAGGTTCCACATGTCCTAATACTGCAAAAAAGAATCAATCTGTGCATTCTAATTTTCAAGTATAATATACTCAAGTGATAAGTAAGGGCTCATAAGTTTAGCCAGAAAAAATTAGGTCCTTGGAGCATAAAGCACAGATCACGGTTGTGAATAATGGACCTGTGAAGCAGGATTTCCTGGCTTCGACGAGAATAATTAATCTCAGATATTGAATAATTATTATTATGACTTCCGTAATTAATCCCGACCATCTGTATCAATCATTTGTATAATTAAATCAAAATTTTCCAGATATGTTTAAAAATTCACTAGAAGACATTTGTGCAATATAAGCAATGTAACTTTGGCAAAAATCTAAAAGTTTGGACCTCACGACCCTGGTCGCCCCCTAATAGATAAAGGGACAAAGAGCCGACCCTCAAGGTTGAAGGAAGCCAGGCCATAAAAATCAAACACTATGTACTGCTAGCGAGGGTGAGTAAAATCGCCTGAAGTAACCTTAAAAAAGATGCAACTCTGACAAAAGAGAACGGCACATGTTTGTTGAGTAAGAGTAACACTGGGGAGATTCAAGAGAAAAAGAAAAAGAGAAAAAAAAGTCACAAGATTCGTTGGTGGAAAAACACTATCCCCTCCAAGAAAAAATAGCGTAAAAATCTCCACTTATGAGGAATAACCGTAAAGCACGTGATTATTATGTAATCTATAGGCACGCAGAAAATAAATATGATGTTGCAGTTGCGATAGTTTAAATATAAAAAGATTGAACGCGCGGGGAGGACTGAACGACTGAAACATTAATAAAAACCGTGGGAGAACCAAAACCCCAGATTAGTAAGATGGTAGAACAGCGAGTAGTAAGAGAGAGTTGTTGCGGTCTTCATCTACAGTATTCAGTCAGTTGGTGGATAGTTTTAAGCAGTAGCATTCAGTTGCAGCTTTTAAGTTGTGATAGCTAAGCAGCATGTAAGCAGTTTGTGTTCATGTATTTAAGTGACCGTTCCTAAGAGGCAGTTGAGCATTAGCTTAGCGGAAAAAGAGATGAAATATTGAGTGAGTGAACAATTTTCTTTTTCTTGGTGATGAGATCGGTGATCGCGGCGTCCGCGCCAAATTCGAAGCTGCAGAAGGAGAGTTTTGTGTGTACAACTGCATCGCGAACAGATCTTCGTGGACTTTCAAGGTTTCATCCGGTGAGCAAAAACTTTGTATAGATATAAAGAGATTCCTTGGTCCATGAGTAAATAGACAAAATAAACACTATTTGGAGAACTTACAAAAATTCTTTAAGTCAAGAAGGTGATGTCCCCTTCCATTTTCTGTCTCCCTGGAAACGTTAACTTACGTTCATAAAATAAAAAAAAACAAAACAAAAAAAGTAGCTAACTCTCATGTGCCGGCGCTGTGATAAGGACTTATTGAATATCACATCACAGAAGCGGGGAGATCTAAGAGGGAGGAAGAGAAGGCAGATACAGCAACGAGAAGTCACCATCCAAGAACAAACTCGTACCTACCTGCTTCCTCCTTGCGCCCAACTTCGGAGCCAAGGACCGATGGGGCTCTTCTTTCTATGTCCACGTTATCACAAGTATTTACCTAAGACTCCTTTCTAATAAACCTCTTCTATAAATTAATCCTTCCTAACCAATTGTAATTCCCTTTGCTCTCATTAATCCCCTTGCATTCATTATTCTTATCAATAAAAACTGCTTCACCTGTGCAGAGAGCTTATGGTGCCAGAGATATAGTTTATTTTGCGCCTGGAATAGGTGCTCAAGTCTACCACTTTAAGGAGCACTGAATTACTTTAATAGCGATATAATGATGCGCAAGAGAGGACATTAAAATGCAGTGAAAGAAAATGCCATTTTATCAGAACATGCCAGTATTTATTTATTTTTTTTTTTCTGGTGAGAAGAATATTATTTGTAGGTTATGTCAAGCAGTATAAAGAAGCAGCTATTGCAAATACGTTCATCCTGCACAACTAAGAAATGCAAATAAAAAAATTGTTACATTGCAAAATGTAAAGAGAAAGAAGAAAATATTCTTTCAGCATATATAAAATTCCAACCTTGATGATGCATTGCAACATAAAGTAAGTTTGCTTTTCTAAACTTTTGCTTAAAGATGTGCCAAGATGGCGACCTGTGTACAGGTCCTGTGTGAGCTGCAATAAATACAGTGTTTTTTTTCGCAAATGCCTGCCAATCCGTAAAAATGTCTTAAAAAGGATTAGTTTGCAAGTCTTGTCAATGTAATTATCATTTTCGCTTCGGCAAAAATGACCTAGCATTACAAAACTTCGTTTTAAATGAGTGGACTTGTGTCGGTTACAGATATGACACTATACAAACCGACGGTAATTTGGGTAACTCTACTCCTCTAAATATAATTGCATTAAATAAGGAAAAAAGACGCTTCATACAATTGTTGAAAACCTAAGACAGAACATACTCCATCAGAAAGAAATGTTTTGGACAAATAAGTGCTATTTATTCACATTAAAACCTCAACTAATTGCCCTGACTTACCCATACAAGCTGAAGGTATCTGAGGGGGCAGTCCGAAACCGTAGCGAAGAAAGCCGACTGGTTAGGATACAATAAAATGTTATTATGGAGTAATATCACTTTTACATTTTATTTCTTATTTATTTTTGTTTGTTAAACTTAAATTAAACTAACCGAGCGTAAACATGAAAAATTTACATTCATTCGATTAAGAATGGTGTAGAAGGATTATGAATATTAAAAAAAGTAACCAGTTAGAATGGAGTAATGTTGTTTTTTATGTTCTATTATCTCTTTTGTTAAACTTAAACTAATTTAACCTAATCTAACGTATGAATTATTTTTTTATGTTCCATATTTTTTGTTAAACTTGAACTGAACTATCTAACCTATGAAATAAGTAGCATTCAATTAGAATAGTGTAGAAAAATGATGAAGATTAAAATAAAAACTAGTAAAATTTATTTTCAGAGAAAAAAAAATACACATGGCTAATCGAACTCACGACATTCACATCATTAGCAAGATGCTCTAATCTACTGAGCTAACAGGACCTTTGTGTTCGGTGTGGAAATTATTTGCCAATATCAGGCTATTACCACTGCGTTGGTAATCTTGACATCTCATTGAAAGGGAGAAATTCCAAAGAAAGGTACAAAATTGGCGCTGCGCTCATGGCGCAGTTTTTTTGACAAACATAGATGTCTCTCAATTACGATGATGACGCTACAACCGCAAATTTAAACCCACTTCGCTTAACAGAAACATAATTTTCATTAATATGTGCTCTAGAATTGGCAAATAGAAGGAACACCGAATAATTTTATGTGGAATCTCTTTGAAAGTGGTTATTTGCAGATTGGAAACTAAGAACTGTGCGTTGTCACGTCATGTGTTGATATCGGGGCAGTTGTTGAGATACTCGGGAACAGACGCAATATTACGAGTGTAACGGACTACGGCGGAAAATTCACCATGCATCATTATTTATTAAATTATACGTGCACAGTGGTAGGCTTTGATACCAAAAGGAAATACAATTGTTTCCTTTCCCGAAAACGCCTGAGCGGTAAGTGAGATTTCAGCATGTTTATTTGTGGTTATTTGTACTTGGTTTTTGAAGATAGAAATGCACGTTGCATCAGCTGCAATGAAAAAATCGTACCCAAATAACGTATATTTAAAGAGCGTCCAAATTATCTTTACGTGTTTTATTTGTCATTTTGTACAAAAAATGCGTTAAATGAATAACAAAAATTTTCACAGTAATTATGCAACAGCAATATCTCGTAAATTCCATGAATCTAGATTATTAACTTAAAAACTTTTCATTACATTGTTTACATGTTAGGAGATACAAGAAAAATAGTATGCTATTTTACTGTTGTGTTATAAATGGTACATGCATTCAATTGCTTATTTAATTTTAGATATACTCAGCAAACCTGCAGAAAAGAAAGAAAAACTGCATTTCTTAACACGAAATGTAATATGCTGGCAGTACAAAATGACAAAATGAGCCCTCGCATACAGACCTAAACAGAAGAATTACACGATGCCTTATGATTTTCCACCACCATTAGATTAGGTTGTAAGTACTGTAATTATTATAACTTTAATATAACTGAATTATGTGACGGTGCAATACAGTGAAATCTGTTCAAGATAGAAGTGGCAGGTGTAATATATTTTTTTTTTTATTTTGGAGCCGAAAATTACAGCTGCTGGATACTTTCATGTGTATTAATATTAGCATTAAAATTAATGTTTCATTGATGAATATTAGAGCTGATATTTTGTGCAAAACAGAATTCCTAGTAAAGACATTTTTTGCCGATATGAGTTAACTTCTCTGTAAGCCTTATGACGGGAGAAGGGTTTATTGGTTTTGTACAAGGGTTGTATTGTATCGGACTGACGGACTGTCCTGGGGAAGGCCGCTGAGTTCAGGTACATGGAGAAAAGAGAGATATGGGTTGAGAATTGTTCCTTAACATCTGTGAATGCATTAAAACGAACAGTGACATTAAACGAGCATTATTTTTAAAAAGGATCATTTCCATTTTCATGCTACATTCTGTAGCATACGGAGCTAAGGGTTTAAAAGAAGTGCAGAATTATGAGAATGCTTCAGAGTTGGAAAATACGAAATAGTTCAGGGCACAATAATACAGTTCGCCGAAAAATTCCCAGGAGGTAAAGATAGCGAACAGATGGCCGAAACGTGTTTTATCTAAAAGTAATAGTGCACAGATCTAAAGTGACCGCCACGAGTGGCCGAGGTCGTTAAGGCACGGACTCGTGAGCGGGAGGTCTGCGGTTCGAATCCCGCCAGGACCGTCCTCCCTGACTGGGGTTTTTTCCAGGTTTTCCTCAGTCTTCATAACTGGCAAATGCCGGGGAGGTACCTAAACCTAGGCCTGGAACGCTTCCTTCCCTAAAAAAAAAACATCCTTTCCCAATTTATCATTTCATCTCATGTATCATCAGTGTCCATCGCCTGTGGTGCCTCAGTAGTGAAAACGGGCGTTAAACACTACTCAAAAAAAAAAAAAAAAGATCTAAAGTGGTAAAAGGGTAAAACGCTAACTTAATGGAGTAACATAAAAGGTGACAGCCAGAATTTATGATAGGGAAGCTTCTTGGGAAAGGCTAGAAAGAGACACTAAAATTAAAACGTGTAGGCGGGGAGAGAAATGGGTAACCAATAAGCATCGTTCAAAAGTGTACGAATCAGAGCCTATAGGTACAGAAATCTATATTGAATAATGACCAATAGAAGTAGAGTTTAATTCATGATAATAAGAGAAGTATTTTTTTTGCCAAAGGCGTGGTTTATTGATAGTAAAGTCACAACCAGAGATTCCTGTACAACCTGTACACTCGAGACATACCCACAGACCACAAATCTAAAACCTTGTTATATGCCGACGACACTGCCATCTACAATCAAAATCCCCATCCCAACTACAACGAACTTGAACTCCAACGATACGTAAATAGATTCATGACATGGGCAGACACCTGGAAAATCTCCATTAATGCTGGCAAAAGCCAACTGATATACTTCACCAAAACTCGTAAAAAATCACAAATAAAAGTGCAAATTCAAAACCAAGAACTGCAGTGCCAACCGACAGTGAAATATCTAGGCACAATCCTAGATAGCAGATTAACATGGAATAACCACATCAAAACAACCGTACAAAAAGCCAAACAACGCATCTTTATGTGCTCAAAAATACTCAGGAGCAAGCAAATGCAAACAAAATCCAAACTGATTCTCTTCAAGGCCTTCATACAGCAATTTCTGCTGTATACATGCACGGCCTGGGCCCACACATCCAGAACTAATCTCCTATCCCTGCAGTCCTAGCAAAACACTTGCCTCAGAAGGCTATTAAATGTTCCCATTCTCACTTCCAATAATAAGATACACGCAGAACTGAACATGCCCACATTCCTTGAAACTCTCACACGCCGCTGCACTAGCATCTGGGCAAAAATACGACAACACAAAAATCCCTTAATAAACCAAATAGGCCAAAGAGAGCCACAACATCTGAAACATAAAAGAATCCGTACATATTAAAATCATTAGAACACCCACATACACGCAACCCTGCCCCCTGTACATATTGTAAATACTAGCCTCCACGAGTTAAGTAAGCTAAGCAAGAATTAAACAATACTGTATCAAGATAGGTAAGCTAAGCATAAAAATAACATTGTAAGTACTCATAGTTCTTAGGAAATCATACCCATCAAATGTAATTTATAAACCAAATGAAACCGTTCTCATGGGCGCATCAACCAGATCACCCATGCATGGGTTTCATTTACCAATAATTGTAGAAACTCCTTGACAATGTATAACAAAATGCTAAATTTGAACCTGTAAGGCTGTACAAGAAACAGCCAATGAGGAAATTGAACCAATAAAATCATCTGAATTTGAATATAAGTAAAGGCAATCGAGGAGTACGAGTAAATCAGTCAGTCAGTAAGTATGAGTAAGTCAGTGAGTCGAGGAGTAAGAGTTTGTTGGGCAGTCAGTAGATGGGAGTCAGTCAGTCAGAGAATAAGAGACAGTCAGTCAGTCAATAAGAGGTAAAGAAGGCTCAAGTGTCGTTTAACACTCACGTAGATAGAACTCAGGTCTCCGCGGACAGTTTTTGCAAGCGTGTATATAGTGTTGTTAATAAACTATAAGTTAAAGAGATTGTTGTGCTTTGCTCTGTAGCTGGTGTTCAAAACCTTCTTGTCCCGTTGGCTACAAGTCACAAACATCCAGTATAGCAAACCCTGAGATCCTAATATCCACGACAGAAACCCCATCAAGCGGAGCAGCAGAGGACAACTGTGAAACGACTACTTAGCGGTCAGCCGCATCCACCATACAACCCCACAACTATCTTACGCGCCTCCATTATAATACTGCCTCAAATTGGCTCACCATCGTGGGGCATTGATGTTAAACTTATGCCCCCAATCATCCCATCCTGCTTCAATTTCCTACTCTGGATATGTTTTCATATTTTTCAGGCATAAAGTAAAAATAAACCAGCTTATCATCTTCGTTACTGTGTAGACATTATAAATAACAATATAATTTATCGTGGTTAAAGAGAGAAATGCAGCTCAATGTTAAAATGAAAGCAGTAATTTTTCTAAAATTATTTCTGTTTGGGTGATAAGTGGGACTTTTAATGTAGCAAACTCGCTATTATGGCAAAAACTCATTTCTGTGAAACATTATTTTGCTAATTATTACCACGGCTATTATTATTATTTTATTAGGTATAGTTATTATTGTAATCATTATTATTATTATTATTATTATTATTAATAATAATAATAATAATAATAATAATAATAATAATAATAATAATAATAATAATAATAATAATGTTGTATTGATATATATATTACAAACCTGTAAACGCTGTCCCAGACAGTTGTTCCGCATATAATCCATAGGGACATTTTTGAGGATTGTTTTGCCCTTTTGGTAAAGAGTCGGGACATCGTGGATCTTCAGAAGTAAATTCATTGCCAAATCCAGACATATACTGAAATATAACACAACAGATATTCAATAATATAAATTAAAATTAATGCACAAAAATGAGATGGTAAAAGCCCTGTTACAATCGCTGAAATTAGAAACAATTTTAATAATTCAGTCAGAATTACTGCTTCTGACACAATTTTGCAGCATACTGATGATGTCAATTGTTTCTGAATGATGTGCAAACTGTTTTTCTTCTCTTGAAACGTATAAATATTGTACAAAATAATTTAATTTCTGTTAGGTAAAGAAATAGAATTATACTCATGCCTTATATATAGATGCCCTAAATCTTTCTCAGATTAATGTTACATATTTAATGTTAAAATTACTTAATATATTAATATTTTTATTTTTTTAAATATTGTCTTAATAAGTTGACTGGTGAGCTGCGTGTTTGGTATCCTTTAAAGAGCAACTATAAACATTCTGATTATCATCTCTTTTTAAAGTAAAACACTGTAGTTTAGGAGTGGAATAAAATTAAGCTTCTCATTTTATTTTGCAGTGTGTTTTAATAATATAAGGCTTGCAATTTAACAGTGTGTCGTGTGCGCATTATTTCTCGTCACGAACGATGGGCAGGTTATGGCTGAAGGTAAGCCAGTGGTAATGACGCAACGGAATTTGCCGCAATCTCGACAAATAGACTCTGCTTCGCTTTTACGTTAGGATTTTTGCATAATATAAAGCAGTTAGACCCCTTAAAAATTGAGAAAATTATAAACGTTTAAAATTAAAGGTCGATTTTAAATTAACTAATGTAAAAAAAAATCCTGAGAAAAGAAAAATAAGAAAATATACAGCAATCTTCGTCCTTGGCGCATTAAAGTACTGAAACTCTAATCCGTATGACTTACCGAGGTACAGGTTTAAAAACTAAGATATTCAGTTTCAAGATTACGCTTTCTTATAAGTAGTTTTTATCCATGATAGAAGCATTTATAGAACCACAATACATGTTTTTTGAGGTAATGCATGGTTTCACTTGAACGTCGTGCAAAACATTACGTTACTGGTGTTAACTGGAGCCAGCCATTCGTTATAAAACTTCACTATATGATCCGAATTATCATATTTGGTTCGCTATTAGTGCAAAAATAATAAGTGACTCAATGTTTTATATAAAGACACATTTAAACACAACTATATTCATATTATTTCCAATTATTCTATTTCCACACAGAAGTTATGCAAGAACTGGCTGATATAGTCCACTTTTGATTATTTAAGCTTTAGATTCGTCACTGAAGATCATGGAAGAAAATCATTGATTTTTTCATGCCCGCTGTTTTTATTTCTCTGCACTCCCGAAGATGGACGTCAGAGTAGTTGACACCCCGCATTGATCAAATCCAGTTAATTCCGCATTATCTGCAAGGGAATTTACTTTGCAGTTACCCTAAGATGGCATTGACAGTGTCGTAAGAAGAGGACGCTAGTGCTCATTGGTGATAAATATTGACGGGTCCCAATCGCCCAATAAATGAGCGTAATTTTTTATTGTTTTAATGTAGTATACAGAGGAAATACAAAAGAGTTATTGTGAATAAAATTGAGATTGCGGATAGAACACAATGTTTTATTGAAAAATATCATATTATGTAGAGTACAGATTAATTAAATAGGTGGTGGTAATAAAATTTTGTGATTTGTGAAAATAGGCATGCATACATTGTAAATAGTAAGAAATATTAAAATCACCAGTTTTGTTCAATGTAATCACCACAGTTTCAAATATAGGCATGCACTACAGGTAATAATAGACAATATAGTACAGCGATGTCTGATGATAATTTTGGAGAGATGGTGGGCGGTGAGTGGAAAGGTTTGACATCTTCAGTATCTATTTAACATGGGAGCAGGAGGCAGATGATGACCTTGGGTGATTCTAGTGACCAGGTCAGGTGGATGTACTAAAGGTGGTCACCGTTTTGTTCTCAGACGGCGGGCAGGTAAATGGGGATAATGTCTCCGACATTAAGAGTAGCCTCGTTTGGAAAGCATCCGTTAAGATGACTCTATTGTCGATGGCGGTTGTAGTATGTTTGCCAAAACAAAAGGTACATCTAGTTTAGGCGACCAAGTGTAAAAATGTTGACGTTAAGTACGTATGCACTGGAGGAGTGAATTTGGTTGTGACGATTTTAGCATTGTTTTGCTGGAAGACGACCTAATGTAAAGGATTTTGAAAGAGTATATTATCCGTCCACGTTAACAGTGTGTGCGACGTCAGTAGCCGGACGCTGAGATTGTTTTCCTATCCAACGCATGTCTTGATATACACTTCTAAGACCTACCATATTCACGAATGTTGCATTAAACTCACAAACACTCTATTTTTATAAGCGCACGATCAGATACACAACAGCTGGTGGTGAATCCCTCACATTGTTTCATTTTTAAGGCAACACGTAAATTTATCTGTACTAAATCAGTGTCATCTGAAACTAGAGCTACCCTCCCCTCCTTACGTAGAAAATGACCAGCAGTACAAACATACCACTAATTATATTTTCAAAAATTCAACGATTTTGTCCATTTATCGCATCTAATGTACACCACCGTTTTAGGGCCACATTTTTCTCTATGTCTTTTCAAACTATCACAATAATTCTTATTTCCACAAATCATCGGGTGACATGTTCATTTCACACCAAACGCAATGTTCTTTATTTCCACGGAACAGAACCCATGTGCGCAACACTAGCGGCATACCGGCAGTGCCACGTAACAGCAACAAATCATTCATTTGCTCCCATCACTCCAAATTTCTCACATTGCTGTTACTCTATGTCAATTACTCTATCAAAATCCCCCTCAACCTTTTCAACAACTTCTTACACACTTTCCATGTACATTCACTTTAACTAACACAAATAATGATCCTTTGGTTGTCATGTGATACTCATCCCTCCCGGTAAGCGGCCAGTATACTGAACATACACAATTTATATTTTATCCTAAGAAATATAGCTACACCTCAATTCCCTTCTTCTGTTAACTTACTCCATGTCCCATTTTTAACCGCATTCTTTATGAACAATCCGATTACTTCATTACTATAAAAACACACTCCGAATTAGTTTGTAAGAACATGTTGATTTTTCCGTCCCTAGTGCATCCAACGACACTGGCGCCCATGTTGGCAAACTCGACGTAACTCAAATTTCTCAATCTGGAGTATCAACGACTAATGAATGCAGTGAAGTCGAAACATTTAATTCTACAGTCAGAACAGTTTACAAGTCTCGTTACATAGTTCAGCCTGTCGGAGGTTAAACTCCACGTTGCCAAGATTTTCTTGCGTAGAACTATTCTCAGTGTAGCTATAGGTTATAACTTTAATAAAATCCTTTGTTAAATGCCTAAATCTCGTAATACTTTCTGTCTTTATTTATTTTTTTTTTTTTTTTGTCACAAAGTAACTACTATTTCAAAGCTAAAACTCCCGAATTGTTAATTGGGATTAATGGACGATCAAATAGAGTAGTCATTAGCTCCCAAACAAAATCAAACTTGACCAACGAAAATGGTAAAAGAGTTCAAGATCTAATAAAGGATCAAAATGTCACACTAATTCCCAAGGAAATAAAAAAAAATACCAGTACACTACCATAATTGGTGTTGGAAAGATTGTTAAGTGCACTCTTGAGGCAAGAAATATTTACAACTTCGGAAAGGAGCGTAATTCACATGTATGCGTCCCCAATTCGTTTCATTTTTCGCTCATCTTGTAATCATTCTATCTGTTAGACTAACTGAAATACAAATTTAAAGTCTAGTTAAAAGGTAGTGTTTAATTCATGCGTCCCCGCGACGAGCGTTTAAATATCGATGTCTTGAATGTTAATATATATATTTAATGATTTATGTATATACACATACTCAGTCCCATTTATTCCCTATAAACGGCATCGACGATTCTTCTTAAACAATTGTTTGTACCGTATTCATTCTAAAAACCTAGCAACGGCTGCTGAAGTAAAACGATAGATCGCAGTCTTCTCTAGCTCGACAGCGTTGTACAGCCAGCAGCGCAGACAGGGTCTGCGATGTTCCTTCTTCATTTTGTAATAGTGTTCAATGTCCGTTTTTACTAATGAGGTATCACAGGACATGGACACTGGTGATACATGAGATGAATTAATAAATTGAAAAGGAATTTTTTAGAGTACAAAGCGTTCCAGACATAAGTATAGGGTACCTCCTTAGCATTTTCCATTTATGAGGACTGAGAAACACCTGGAAAATAACTCAGTCAGGGAGGACGATCCTGGCGGAAATCAAACCCCAGACCTCCCACTCAAGAGTTCGCTCTTTAATGACCTCGGCCACTCCTGTTGGTGCCATTTTCGTGCGTATACTACAAGACGATGGGCAAAGCTATGTCGCCAAAGACTGTATGTGCTGTGCAGAAAGTCACAGTTTTTTTTATTCATTTATTTACGGACGCTCTTTAACATCTCAGGTCATCAGCGTCCCATTCAACTCAGGGCGTGAAACGGCCGACAAACTTTGCTCAGAGGCCTCTCTTTCAGGCTTGATGTTCTTTTTCGTGCCGTAAATGTACGACACGGGACCCACGGATTACTGCCCTTCCGAAGGAAGCCATACTTACGATTTTACGCCCGAAAAAAATCCATCGGTCCTGGCCGGGTTCGAACCCGCGATCTTGAGTTTAGGAGGCAAGTATGGTAACCACTACACCAGGACCGACATGTCACAGGCTGCTCAGGCATCTGTAAAGGAGATGAAAATGAAGCTGTGCCGGCAGTAGTCGAAACGTGTACCTTGGTCCCTTTCGGTCCACTGCTGAGGGCACATCTTTGTCATTATTCCTAGGTATGATATCAACAGTTTGCAACCGAAGTAGCGATGTAGCACTTCCACGTGCCGTTATAAAGAAGGACTTAACTACAACAATGTTGTGCATTAAGCGGGAATTCGTAAATCTCCACAAGGACTTAGATTGAAGTGAAAGTAAGTTTTTTTCAGCAAAATTACGCTTAGCCCCTCGTATAAGTATTGTTTAAAGATCGAGAGGGACAAAAACGAACGTTATCTAGCAACATGTGCTATAATTGAATGTTCTATACTTACTTGATGGGCAGAGATCTTGCCTGATGGAGGAGGTATGCTGGAATACGTTTACGAAAATCTTTGTAGTAGAGCATATATTATTATAACCTCTCAACAGACAGAAAGCAATTTTTGTAAATAGCAGTTGTAAGATGATTATTAAATGCCCCTACACTTCTACAGTATTCTCTCACCTGCAGACTGCCTTTGGCATTTCATGTCACAAGTTACGGCGATCGCCTTTCTTTAGAAGAGGACAATAACGGCAATAGAGGACACCATCTTGCGCTTTTGAATAGGTTAGACACGCCACCTATCCAGACATTTATTGTGAAATGCAAACGTAAAGGAAACACACAGGAATTATCAAGTTGTATATAGGTTTTCAACATATCATATCTAACATCCATAAAAATATTAATGCACTTTGTTAATTGCACAAACAGGCTGGTGTGTTTACCGCTATGAACAATGCTTTGGAGAACTAGTAACCGTATTTCGACCACGGCTTATTTCACACTGAGGTTTGGACTCATCACCAACAGAACAAACCTGGAAAGAAACTGCATCATTTAAAGAACCATTCTTGGCCACTTTATTTTAGGATTGAGGAAACTCTCGGTGTTTGCGCTACTCTTCCTATTTTCAGAACCAACTTTTAAATTACACAAATAAGTAGGATAGCAGCACGTAAATAACTTCAAAAGAAAAATGTTTGCTTACTGATACGTGCTTAAGATACTGAGGTAAAGAAGTTGTGTACTGTGTCATTCTTGTCTCAAAATCTTAAAATGAAGGTGCCTGCAGAAAGAAGACTTTCTCTTTTGTTGCGTGCAGTCCTTAAGACTGCATGACTGATGTGAGAATTTTAAACTGCATTCTTTTCAAAGAAGATAACATTACAACTTTAAAAATATTTTCTCTTATTACTTAGTTTATGTATATTAAACATGAGAACAAGTTTGTATTCATTGATTTATCTTTGCGGGTCCTGGTGGTGTAGTGGTAACCATACTTGTCTTCTAAACCCAAGATCGCGGGTTCGATCCCGGCCAGGACCGATGGATTTTTAGGGCGTAAAAATCCTAAGTATGGTTCCTATGGAAGGGAAGTAAAGCAATGGGTCCCGTGTCGTACATTTACGGCACGATAAAGAGCCTCAAGCTAGAAAAAGAGGCCTCTGAGCAAAATTGTCGGCCTTTTCACGCCCTGAATTGAATGGGACGCTGATGACCTTAGATGTTAAAGAGCGTCCGTAATTAAACAAAAACAAGTTATTTATCTTTGTCTATCCATGGCATAAATGGTAAGTATTATGTCAGTTTTTACAATTGTTTTTTTAATTTTATCTATTTGTTGAAAAATTAAAACAGGAATATATTTAGAAGGTTTGATTCGCCTAAAACCTCATTAACTACCTTCTTGTGTTGATAGTATTTTAAATAAATTATATTTATATTACATGGAAAATATTTCTAAGACATACAATATATTTTTGTATTCAGTCGAAGATGCTTTCACCAATTACAGACTACACATTCTGCCTTTACTAAATTGACAGAAGAAAAACATGTTGCGCTTGCTACGTATTGCATAATTTTACGAGCTTTGGGTTCAAACCTTTCAAGTACAACGTGGAATCTCTTGTTAATAAAAATGTAAGCAGATTTTTCACATCTTCCAAAGTTTCGCGCAAACTTAATTAATATTGTACATTTTCGCAGAGAGGTTATAGTGAAACATCATGACATAGTGATGCAAGATGACTATTTTCGTAATGATAATGTAATTTCTTTGCCTTTTGATGTAGCACGTCGTGATTGATATCATTTTCTCTCAAACTTTTTACTTTTACCAACGGTTTGTACTGAACATGCCAGGTCTCGCCCTGTGCTGGCGAACCTCCGTCAATAATGCTGCTAACTCATTCTAGTGTCGGTCCTGGTAGTCTACTGGTAATCATACGTGCTTCGTAGACCCAAGGTCGTGGGTTGAATCGCGGTCAGATTTGTTTGTTTAAGGACGCTCTTTAACATCTCAGGTCATCAGCGTCCCATTCTATTTAGGGCGTGAAACGGCCGAAAAATTTTGCTCAGAGGCCTCTTCTTTCAGGCTTATCGTGCCGTAAATGTACGACATGGGACACATGGCTTTACTTTCCTTCCAAAGGAAGCCATACTTGCGATTTTTACGCCCGAAAAAATCCATCGATTCTGGCCGGGTTCGAACTCGCTACCTTGGGTTTAGAAGGCAAGTGAGGCTACCATTACACCACCAGGACCGACAATCGCGGCCAGGGTCGATGGATTTATTGGAGTGTAAAATCTTAAGTATTGAATCCTTCATAAGGGAAGTAAAGCCGTGGATTCTGTGTCGTAGCTTTACGGCAGGTAAAAGAACCTCAAGCGTGAAAAAGAGATCTCTAAACAAACCGTATAAGTCGTTTCACGCTCTGAATTGAATGGGGCGCTGATGACATGAGAAGTTAAAGAGCGTTCGTAAATATACTAAATAAATATAATATCAGAATATAATTTACCTCTACACTGCAGAAACTACTGCGTTTTCAAGTGAAGAAAGAACAATTGCGTATCTCTAAAGACATATAAAGGCAAAATATAAGTTGCAACACAAAACAACCCGTACTATCATCATGATGTCAAACTCGAGCAGTTCTACCTCTGTGGCATAAATATTAGGTAGGTAAAAGTCTGATTATCTTGAGTTGGCGGCTCTTGCGTAGTAGAAGAGGGACAGTGTAGTATTAGTTCTCAATGCACACAGGATTTAAAAAGGAATGGGGAAAAAGTTGTTGCTTCTCAAGGGAAAAATGTTAAGCACCTGCTCAACAGATTTGCTAGGGACACAAGCAACGATATCTGAACAGGTAAACAAAATAAATGAGGCCGCATTGTCGCGGCGGAGGAGGGGGGGTAGTAAACGCAGTACACGTTATTCCTTAGCTACCATGGTTTCTTTTCACAAGTCAACACAATTTGAATTGTTGGAACGTATGTAAACTGGAAACCTTTGGAGTTGGATCAACACACGGCAGGTAGGTGGTTAAGAGACTCTTAAACACCATCGAAAGCGAAATAGAGGGGTTAAAAACAATCTCCCAACAAGATGCTGCAGTTCGTGCAATTGTTGAAAGTCCTTTCCGTACTGACTGTGGATAATGGAATCCCTGCCAGCAGTGTTACTTCATGGCGTCGACTCCATAGAGCCGGCAATCATTATCGAAGAACGAAGAAGAAAGAGAAACTTTTTCCTTTCAATTGGGAACTTCGACTGGGATTTAACCTGCTGGAACTCCCTACACCGCATAAAGTATGCGATATCATAATTTGATTGGATGAAAAATACGAACAGCAAACATAATTCCGGACATATTACGTGTACTTTATTAGAATGGACCAGTGGTTGTGAACCTGAAAGGATACTAGAACTATATCTCGCTTGGATGCAGCAGAGTATGAAGAAATATTTAGTGATGCAGTTCTTCGGAGCACCAGAGCATTATTCCCCCTCGGGGAATCCAGTTATTGGATTAGATTATTAATTTCTGATCACGCTAGCTAAGATCATCAAATCTTATCTTCCGCATTACCAGTATAACTTACAGTACATGTTACAGAAAATAAGTCGGTCCTGGTGGTCTAATGGTAACAATACTTGCCTCGTAGACCCAAGTTCGCGGATTCATTCTCGACCAGGTTGGATGAATTTTTTCGGGCTTAAAAATCCTAAGTATGTCTTCCTTAAGAAGGGAAGTAAATCCGTGGGTTGCGTGTTGTGGATTTACGGCACATAAAAGAACCTTAAGCCTGAAAGAATAAGTCTCAGAAAATTTATCGGTCTTTCACTCCCTGGATGGAAAGGGGCGATGATATCCTGAGATGTTAAAGAGGGTCGTAAATAAACCAAATCAACAATACACAAATAATAAAATAATTTAAGAAAACATTTATTTGAATAGTTTATATGTAAATCCATTGTAAAGTAATTTTAACTACCCTAAACACTTACAAAAATAATGACGATTACAATCAGGAAAAGGAATCCTCAAAACCGGTAACCAGGTTGGTGCAAGAAAACAAAATGGTAGCCCTAATGGAACACTGTAGACCGGTTTGGAAAGACCTTGGAAAATATCCAACATATTTTCAGCACCTAATAAATTCTGTTCTAAAATATCTGAAAGACGTATTAGACAGTAATGGTTCCTGGACTTCCTATTAAACATGTTATATTTTAAATATATTATTTCTGTAGTAATAATTACATTTGAAACATTTTGTAGCAATTAAAATGCTAACAGTCTCATGTTTCTCTACATATGTTATTGAATTTTATAATTTTAAACACTTATGTAACAATTTGAATTAATTTGGAACCTTTATTTTCGATCTTAAAAGCAATTTAAGTTATGATATTTCTTAGTAATGACTCAGATCAGTTTCATTGCTTAAGAAATCTATAATAAACACGTAATTTATTTTTCAATGAATAGCTGAATTTACAAAAATGATTTATTTTTATAAAAGTTTGTGATTTATGAATCTGTCATCAAAATATCTTATATCAATCAAATAAAATTATATAGGTTACAGGATATTAAAGGGAATTTGTTTGTAGTTCTTTCTTTGTCGTATTTTAATTAATTTTTGCTTAATGTTTTATAGTATTCATATATTTTATAAGTCTAACATTACTAACGCTGTATATTTCGTGACCTTAAATATGAAATTAAACCTGCTAAACATTAATTACTTTCTACATGAATAACCCGTCCTTCACTGTGCCTACTTCACCAGCTCATGATATCTAAACGCAACTGTTTTACCCCTCTCAATTCACATAGTGAGAATTTCAAGGCAATCTCTACTTTGTTTACATCTTTTGACCCTGCCTTTATAGCAAACGAATTTCAGACGCCATTATAAAGATGTTCATGAAAGGCATAACAGAATATACGGTAAATTACGCTTTCTAACCATTAAGTTCAACTCTATGTAGAATATTGTTTTAAGGTAGTATCACATCATTTATCTCTTTGCATATTGAAAACAACCTATTCTGTTCCTTGCCGCAATTCTTATGCCTGGAATGGGCTTCAAAACTGCAAGAATTTAAGCGTAAGCTGCAAGGCCCCTCTATTAGCACCGTTGAACGTTAGAAGTTTTATATTTCAGAAAATTTAATGATTGACGGTTACATGGCTGGTTGGGAGATTTTTTTTTTTTTTTTTGATTAGTGTTTAACGCCCGTTTTAACTACTGAGGCACCACAGGCGGTGGACACTGATGATACATGACATGAAATGATATATTGGGAAAGGATTTTTTTTTTTTTAAGGAAGGAAGTGTTCCAGGCCTAAGTTTAGGTACCTCCCCGGCATTTGCCAGTTATGAAGACTGAGGAAAACCTGGAAAAAACCCCAGTCAGGGAGGACGGTCCTGGCGGGATTCGAACCGCAGACCTCCCGCTCACGAGTCCATGCCTTAACGACCTCGGCCACCCGTGGCGGTCTGGTTGGGAGATAGCCCGCTCTTTAAAAGCATTCAGTGATAGGGAAATCGTAGGGAAATATATGATTCTGGTTGCTGGGAAGATATGTCCCGAATATAAAAAATGTTTCGAAAAGATCATATTATCCAAACTAGCGTAGGAAGGAGAGTAAAATCCATAGCCGATAAAATTCAGTTACCAAAAATGTATTGTTTTTTCTTTTGCAATTGACGATTGCTCCGCCTTAATGATACAGCGCCACTGAGTACTTTTTTCAAGGAGTAATGTAAATTTGTGAATAGTTATTTAATTTGATACCTCTAAAGGAAAAAAAACCGCAGATGAAATTACATTGAAAGCAGTGCAAACTCTTGCAATCAAACGTTAAAATGTGTTGTGACCGATGGAACTTCAAATAAAGCAGGGAAATCAAAGGGATTAGCTGAACCTAACTCCATTTTTATATGAAAGACACTATTATTAAAAATTAGTTCATGTTTGTTGCATAATTCATAAAGAGCACCTCTGTAGTAATGCTATAAAAATGGTATACGTCATAAGCGTGGTAGTAAAAACAATAAATAAATCAAGTATAATTCCCTGAAATATAGGTAGTTCATGTATCATCTTCAAGAAAACGAGGATTTAATCTAGCACACTGACAGGCGATCCAGTCGGGGCAGAATGCTTTGTAGCTTTTTTGACTTGCGTGATATTATTTCCTGTAGTAGCACGCAAGGAGAAATGAATCACTTTTACATTAAGTACTACCTAAACTCAAAAACTATTCTTATTTTCGGGACATTACTATTACAGCGTTAAAATCATGAGTGAGTTAATGGATTAACTTTTTCCGTTGACATATGTGAGCATTTAAATGACAAATATTTATCCTAAAGGAGGAATAAAATTATAATTAAAATGTATCATGCAGAGAAAGCATTTTCTGCAAAGCTTGAGTTGTGGAAAACACATCTACAAGACAAATGATTATTATCACTTTCCTTATATCTCTTCAGCTCATTATCATACATGCGTCGATAAACGTGTAGCAATATTAAATTATCTTATGTTCAGACATGGTAGTTTTGTTGACTTTAAACATGTGAAAAAAGGATTTCAGATCATTGCAGATCCAATAGAAAATTGGTGAGGGGCGTCCTCTTAGTGCAAATATAAAAGTTACTGGTAAATTTTGGAGAAAGAATTATAGTAAAATTTGCATTTTATTTACCTTAGCATAGTTAATGATTCAGAGTCAAGAAAATTAACGAGATTGTTCTCTTAATGGCCCTCCAAATCGTATTAGTCATTAGCTTTAATATCATTAGTATCAGTGCATATGGAAGACTCGTTGCCGAGCATACCACATCAGTGGGCGGGAATTTTTACGCATGTTAATGCTGCGCAAGCACACACTCCTTATTCTGTACAATGACTAATAGATTGCCTATGTGTTTTTTTTTTTTTTACCTAAAAAGTAAATATCATTTAGGAGCCATGATGAGTCTACTGATTTCATAAATAGAGAGAATAACATATAAATTGTTAATCTTCTTAGAGAACATAACATAATGCCTGCCAATCATCTGAAATCTAGTGAACATTACCTTATATTAAAAATGATCTTATAAATATTATTTCAAAAGTTCTTATTTACGCCATTAACAAAATAGACTTCTCAGTTTGTTTCAATCTTTTTAGATGGAACAACTGGTGGAGTCAATAACTCACATTATCTACATGCCTCAGATCATAAAGGAGAGCCTCAAGAAAAAGTGTTAAGTTTTTGTGATGTAGGTGCAGCACGTTCTGCTGAAGAATTGTTTAACATATCCAAATTGCAAAAGATTTCCGTTTTGAATTCAAACTAGTCAGAGCAGCAGTTTATGGCAACACAAATATCTAGAGTACAAGAAAAATATTTACAAGTCATTTTCACATATTGCTACAGCAACATCTTAAATTTTATTTTACAATAGTCTGCTTTCGCCAATAAAGTTTGCGGTTTATTTTTGAAAGCATTGTCTGGAATATCTTCATTTTCCTCTTATATTCAAATAATGCATTTAAACACATCATTGAAAAGAGTATCTTGAGCTGTGTCTAAACGTTGGAACTTTTGTTCAAGATTAGTGAACACGGTACAAGAAATGTAACATGAGATGATTGTGTCTTTTGAAGACGTTGTAAGAATTGTGATAATTGGGGTTCCTACTGTTATCACGGACTCATTGGTTAGTTAAATTTCAGTCTGAATAGAGACAGTATGTTCTTTTGAGGTTTTCTTAAAGATATTTAACCATTCAGACATGTTTTTGGGAGAGTACAAAAACCCCTTGATATTGTTTACTGCGATAAACAGATTGCAAAATTTCAACATATTCTTACTTCACAAAGAAATTGTTTTGAAACAGTGTGGGGAAAATGTCCGTTAATAAGAGATCAACAATTTGTCCTTGTGCTTCAAAAACTTCTAGTCATGTTTAGCCTCATGAAAATAGTAGTTACATCTACTCTTTTCAGGAAGGTTCTTATTTTTCCATTCGGGGGCATAGCAACCTTCCTACAGACCGCAAGTACTGAGAATGAATACCAAAGTCCAGACGCGATTACTGTACCATTAGAATGCCATGCGATAGTAGGAAAGCGTGGAGTTCCTGTTTTTTTTTTTTTTTTTTTTAATATTGTTTAACGCCTGTTTCAACTACTGAGGCATCACAGGTGATTGACACTGATGATACATGAGATGAAATGATAAACTAGGAAAGGATTTCTTTTTTAAAGAAAGGAAACGTTCCAGGCCTATGTTTTAGGGTACCTCTTCGACATTTGCCATTTATGAGGACTGAGGAACATCTGAAAAAAACCTCAGTTAGGAAGGACGGTCCTGTGGAAATCGATTCCCAGACCTTCTGCTCACGAGTCCGCGCCTTAACGACTTCGGCTAACTGGCGGTTTTCTGGTTTTGGGCAAAGGCTGGAAGGCATTTTATATTTAATCCAAATTTCATGAAATTTTTAAGAAGCTACCATTCAAAATGTTTGACGTCCATATGCTGCATTAAGTGAAGGAGCGAGTATTTGTCAAGACAGTTCATGGAGGATAAAAATATTGATGTTGAAGCTTTTAAGCCAGTAATAAGTAATGCAAAGAAGAATGACACAGCTGTGGAGCTTGGGTTTGTTTTTCGTGTAAGTGAAAGAGAGTAATAACATAAAGAAGTTATTTAAATATTTTAACTAGTTTTCAGATGAAGTTAGAATATTGTATGAAAACTTATTGAGAATTGCCAGAAAAAGGATGAAGACAATGCTGCGTCTACATATAGCTATGAAGCTTCATGTTGTGTTACAGTGCAATGCAGTAAACAATGCTTGTTCTTCTTTTTGCGATTTGATTCAGTATCATTGAACAATATTGATAGGTGAAACAGAACAGAAGAATTTAAATGTCTAATAAACATTTTTCCTGCATAAATATTTGAAAGAGGGTTTTAAACTGACAATCTCATGAATGGATGCTGCTGTCTTTTTTTTTTTTTTTTTTTTTTTTGGACAGTTTGATTTTGTTAAAGAAATTGATAACAAACTAAATCAAAATGAAACAGTGTTAATAGAAATTTTCAGAAGGCATTCAGTAGCGAAATATTATCGAGAGATTTGGCTATAATCAAGGCACCTTTGCAAAGTTGCCTCAAGTAATGAATAATTTAGAAACGTGCAATTTATCCCTGACATATCAATTCTTGAAGCTATGCGATGTAAGGTTAGGTGCACTCCTTTAAAATATATTGAAAATTGAATGAAAAACTGAGAATTTTTTTTTCAAAATAATGCTAATTGTTATATCTTGTGTTCAAGAAAACAAGGTAACTGTGCGAATCTTACCGAAGAAGTTTCTCCAGAATTTGCTGCTTACTTTCAAATTATGCTTAAAAATGCTTGTATATATGGAAAGAGCGTTCCCATCAAACACCGTTAAGCGACAAGTGATTAAGCATTTGGAAAAGATCGTTGTAATCCACTGCAAATCACAATACAACCAACAGAAGGACATTTAAAGAGGAGTGAGTATATTGATCCATCATATGATGTTGATAATGTTTTATTTTGAGGCATGTTTTAGCATAGTTTTGACATATTATTGCATTTTTAATTTTTTCTGGAATAAATGCATTTATAGTGCATACATATTCACTATCTGCTCAGAAGTACACATATTGCTTGTGTGAGTGAGACGGAACCAATAAAAGAGCGAGAGGGGGTGAGGGATACAGAATCCGACAACGGTGTGCAAATACTCGCATCTTATTCCCTTTTTAAAAATAATATAGTGCGTAATCCAACAGTTGGAGAGCTTTTTAGAATTATACCGCGCTTTATGAAACTAGGGGAACCAATTATATGCACAGTTTTGTGATTTAGCATATTATACAACACTGGTGCATTTGTGTGTGTTTGTTTGTGTGTGCGCATACATGTGTGTTTGTGCGAATGGCGTGTTCATGTAATTGTTTGTGTTGATATCTAAACGAGAAGTAAAAAGTTAAAGGAAAGTACTGCATTTGCAAACCCGTGAAGTTAATAAGTAATGTTTATAAATTAAATGAAAAAACATGCACAGAGTAGCGTTCTGCACATCAGTGCGAAACATGCTGAATAAGAGACCATGCGCAGCGAAGGGTGGACAAAGGGCAGAAAAGTCATTAATTTAAGAGTTGATAGCAGTGATTCAACAACATATTCTTCAAGTGAAAATGAAGGGAAGGACGGGAGAAGTGGTGGAGAAATAGAAGAATATTCTACGAGTTCAGCAACTATTGTCTGAAACCAGCCACAAAGTAGTTTTGTGCGTAGATACCCTCCCTCCAAGATGCATGTGGCAAAGTGCATACTCTTACATTAGTGACAGTTTGGGTATTTAGTGGGATAGAATTGTAAGTGATCCTGTCACATAATTGAGCGTTACCATCTTTTTCTCCCTCAGATGACTCTGCATAAATAAAGGGACGGTATAATCCAATATAAATCGAGGATATTTATTGCTATATTTTATCAAATGAAACAGCAATTAGGCATGTGTATGCCATCAAAACCCTAATAACAGTTATTGCCGAGAGTATCCATTCCGAAATATTTACTATTAAGCTAAAGTTTGTCATAAGGTTGGTGGTGGTTGGCGATTATGTTGCCAGTATCCTATCCCGATAATTAAAGCCTGCTTATTATTTTGGTTGCAATGGCTGCGGTAATAATACAAACTGTGATGCAGAATTGAATTTTTCTGAATAATTCTCACCAAACTATACTAAAACTTCTAGGTTCATAATTTTTCACTATTGGAAAATATAAAAATCACCGGAAAGGGTTCCACCAAATAATAATTAATACTGATACTAAACACTAAAGCAAACCGCGTGATCCTTTCTTCGTAATTATTATTTTAGGTTATATTAGGCCATTGTAATGTGGTGAAATAGGGCCAAGAAACTGAATATAGCAATATTAACAACTCCAGGTGGTATTTGTGCAGTGAAAATTGCTTTTGGATAATGGCTTATTTTATACAGTACTTTTGCTGAATACCACTCATATCACTTTATGCTGTTCACCTTCTTTACGATAACGCTATTTACAGAGGTGTTTACCTGCTTGATTTTCGAATAATGAGTAAAGCTACTGTAAAGCGCGAAAAATTCATATATACTTTTCAGAAATCTTCATTTACGGTAATTATACTTGTACAACTAAGCTATGCTGCCAGCTCCTAAACAGAGTTTTTTTTTTTTATCAGAAACGTTTCTTTACTTGCTCAGCGAAAAATAAAGTAGGAATTTAGGAGAAAAAGAAAAAAAAAATAGTGCCTAAAAGTACTTGACCGTTATTCAGAAACCATCAATAAACAACTAAAAGCAAAACCGGTTTACAAAGAAAGAGAGAGAGACCGAGAGAGAGAGAGAGAGAGAGAGAGAGAGAGTCATTTTCTCATTTTAATTAATGTGATGTCCTATATGTTTACCTTTTATTTCACTATCAAATACGGGGCATTCATTTATGTTATGAAAAGAAAAAGTGAATTTTCATTACAGTTATAATAAATGAATTCATAATTTCTACATTTATATTCAGTTGATTGCTAAAAACAGAACAAAAAATATTCTGCAGTGATAAACCGCAGATGGATTTATGAGAACTGCAACCAACTCGCAGCCGGATTTTAGGGGCACAAACATCAAATATGTCGAACGCCAGAACAATCACGAGCCGTCTTGGGATGTGGAGCTTGTCTAGCAGGACTCCGATGTACTTCGCGCTTGTGACACGTGGGAACACTCTGCGTCGCAACCTGAGAGGCTGGTGAAAGTGGGGTGCTCCAGTCTTAGCTAGAAGGGCGGAGCTCTTCCTCGGGCTGTTGGCCATAAGACATTTCTCACCCCACTCCCCGATAGCTCATAGCTGTCTTTGAAGTGGCTGGTAACAGTAGTGTATATTTTTGCTCTGTGCAAGCAATAAAACGTGGTCTACATCACGTCACGTCATGGTTTTCGGTGCTGTTGGGAAATCGGTCATACAAGCAACGAAGAATATCTGGACATCATGTTGCCCTCCACGAAATTTGGAAACTAGCTATCAGTAAAATGTAGGGGGAGGGCTGTGAACTTTCAGAAGCTTGTAGAGCAACCCCTCCTGTCGCGTGTTCGAAAAGGCCTTTTCCACTGCTACGGTTTTGGCCTTCTCTTGGAAGCACAAGGAAGATTTTTCCGCCTCTCTCAGTAACTGATGGGTAATGGAGTGCCCATGGCGAAAACCAAACTGATGGTCCTCTCCTCGAATAGAGTGGAGAGACGGGCCAGGGTCAACCGCTCAAAGAATTTTGAGGCTGCTGGAAGTAGACTGGTGGATCTATAGCTAGATGGGAAAACTGGATTCTTGCCAGGTTTTCAAATCACGCCAATTCCTTCCATACATTGGGGAAATCACAGCTTTTAAAGGTGAATGCTGGAGCATGGGACGCTGTCTCATATCCAGGGAATATGGTGGGCTTTAGACCTGCATGAGGTATTTAATCTCTTTCGGGGTTGCAATAGGAAATTGGGTGTCATCTTGGGGATCGGTTGGCTCTTTCAGGAAAACTTCCACTCTCTTTTCGACGATTCCAATAAAGTTCTCGTCCTGCGGGTCATCTTGGGGCTCGAATGAGTATCCGAGTTGTCTGCGAATGCCCCGGCTTTCTCACGGGAAGCAAAAGGGAGTCTCCCACGAGTGTCATGAACTGCGTGTGCATGTACTGTTTTGTCTTTCCGGAGACTCTGGATTTACGCAATGATTTTCTCTTTTGGAGGTCAACCCCCTGTATTTTATTTTCCCAGGCCGCAAAGCGGTGCCCTGAGCAGCGTTCTCACCAGGGTTTTGAACCGCCAGTATACTGCCCAGATTCTGAGGTGACATAAGTGCTGCCATAGATTTCGGAAGGCACCATTAGTTTTTATAGCTTTTATACTCTTTTGGAATGGTCATGGTAATGCGGCAATTGCTGGCGCGAACCCTGTTTAGGATTTGGTTCAAGAATGCCATAGCGGCAGCCTCGAGAGTCTTAATTACATCAATTCGGTAGCTGGGGTCTACAATTTGGGCCAAGTGAACTGCTGCATCCCAGTCTACCTCTTCACTCCACTCCAGGAAATGCAGAGCGGTCATGGCCAAGCCTGTACCTCCCATAACCGTGTCATGGTCGGAGTCCAGTTCGTTGATCACCGAAAGATCCAATTGCAATGGAACGATTTTGGTGATCATGATGTCGTGTGCATCCGATCTGCCGCCTTGGGACGAATGGAACGTTGGACCTCTAGAACCATGCGCATTGAGGGCCAGGTCCCCTCTAATGGGGCGGTAGAGTTCTCGGCCTCTTTTGTTCATTTGTAGACTATGTTACCGCTGGTGTTTTGCATTGAGTTCTCCTGATATACAGACAATTGGATGCAAGTTTCATAGCGCGGTATAGTAGCGGCCGTTTGACGGGTCGTATGCCACTACCAGTAACAGGCCCTGGCCCCCAACATTAGTGTGGGCATTATGGAATTTGAGGAAAATATCAGTACCACCCCCCAGTCGGCTGACGCGATGGACTCGGTTGGTGACGTAACTTGTCAAAGTGAATTGCACATCATTAATCAGATGGGTTTTGCAAACCACCACAACATAAATTCCATGGTACTCTACCAATTACAGCACTCATGGTCAACGAACGTATCTGACGGCCAATATGATCAGATATTAGGGAACAATGTTTCCATTGTGCGAAGTAGCATTCTATTCTTATCAGCTGGGGCCGCACTGATGTTCTTATACACAGGCCTGTAGTCTCCTAGGGCTGGCAATTAGACTTGGATAATTTCGAGAAACCAACGCATTAGTGTCTTACCATATCTGCCTCCCAAATGAAATATAGCATTTGTGCTGGAAAGTTGGTTGCTCACAAAGGCGCGCGTGGGAGGACATAATGGCAAGACAGAATTTGATTGATGATGACATGTGGAGGATAATCAAGAACCTCCGCTGCCAACGGGACAAAGGTTCCCGTCCCATTCACGACACCCAAGGCCTCGTTTATGAACCTTATGCTAAAGCCAATGCTCTAGCTGACTACCTAGAACGTTTATTCAGGCCTAGAGACGACCCCTAGGACGATACCTCCTCAAGTCAGGTTCGTCGCGACGTCCGTCGATTTCTTTGATAGAGGGATAAACCCCTCATGCTTCGCAACCTTCCTTTCAAGGCTGTGCTCTTTATCACCACAGTCTTCAATAGCCTGAAGCACTTTCCACGAGAGTGGAGGGAGGCACGGGTGATCTGCACATTGAAACAAGGCAAAGACCCAACCCACCTTTCCAGTTACTGATCAATCAGCCTCCTTTCCACACTCTCGAAAGTGTTTGGATGATTGCTTCTTGCCCGTTTGCTTCCCTAGCTAGGAAACATGCAAGCCATTCCCCCCTGCCAATTTGGTTTTGGTCCTGGGCGTTCTACTACCCAACAGCTACTGAGGGTTGTGGAGGCCTCAGCCCTGGGTTTCAGGAGAGGTCCTTCACCCCAGCGGTATCATTGGATGTAGAAAAAGCCTTCTCGACGATCTGGCACACCGGACTCCTACACAAACTCATACACCTGGAGCTATCCTAAACCTATATACACCTGCTACACTCATACCTCAAACACCGCACTTTCAAAGTCATCCAACACTAAGACACATACGCGGTGGAGTCCCCGAAGGTTGTTCTATCCCCAATACTTTTCAACATTTACATGTCAGACTTCCCACACACAACAGACATAAACATCGCTCAATACGCAGATGACGTCTTGGTATACAAAACAAATAGAAACCTAAACAGAGCCATCCTCCCCATACTACACCTAATCGAAAGTAGCTGTACGCGTTGGCGAATGTCAATTAACCCGACAAAGAGCAACGCCATAATTTTCACAAAACGCCGCGTACCCGCAACCCCCCTAACATACAAACAGCAAATGATAAAGTGGGAAAATTCCATAGTTTACTTGGGGGTGCAACTTGACAAAAGTCTAAC
This sequence comes from Metallyticus violacea, assembly GCA_030762175.1. NCBI lineage: Eukaryota > Metazoa > Arthropoda > Insecta > Mantodea > Metallyticidae > Metallyticus > Metallyticus violacea. The sequence continues at coordinate 241,099,988 of CM060846.1, forward strand.
CTTCAAGGGACACATAACCGAGACTGCTCACAGGGCGCAGGAAGCAACAGCTCAGCTGTTTCCTGTGTTCAGCTCCAAGGCGATGCCAGTCCACTTGAAATTGCATCTTTTTAAAGCCTTGATCATCCCTGTCATGCCAAACGACTATGAAATCTGGAGTATGGTAGCTGACAGTTGGCTCGCACTTCTGCAAAGGGTACAGAATAAAGGACTCAGGATCATTTACTCTGTAAATCGCTGCTTTCCAGTTAGGCCACTACATGAGACCTCCTCCTTCCCATATATTGAGGAAATTAGACGCCGGGTCAGAAAACTATTCGCCCATTTACCTCATCATGAGACCACTCCTGTTCGATCACTCGGCAGAAATTCCTGTTGCAATAGGCCTAGGCCAAAATTCAAGTGGCCACGCCTAGCGCCCGCCACATCTTGGATAGGCTTTTATAAGCACAACCCCCCCAAACCAAAACAGCAAAATCAACCTACACCCCATCCCTTCTCTGCGGTTAAACTCAAGCACAGGGTAGGTACGCAGCAACCACACACAGGCTGAGCACTAACCTCAGTCTGCCAGTTTTCTTCGGACTTCGGACTTGGTTGCTATCTCTGTAGTTAGGTTTGTTGGTGCTGGCTGGACATCTCTCGATGACTGTGATTGGTCTTTGTCACTGTGGCCGCCCTTGCATGACTGCGGAGAACGACACACAGTTCCGTACCGGCGCTGGGCTTTGGTGTCTTCTGGGTTGATTATTTTCTTTCTCACCGGGCATCATCCATAAATTCCCACGTACTGTCATCCACTTTCGGAAAGACACTCTTTCACAGGGTGGGGTCCCGCACATAGTAAGCATGCAAGCCATCCTAGAATGATGGATCTCAGGCACCTTAACATTGTGCCGGTCCCTCTCTCCCATCCTTTCTATGGTAATGCGAGTGTTGCTCCATGGTACCAGAGGCCTGGTCTATGAACCTCAAGCCAAAACTAATGCCCTCGCAGACTACTTGGAACTGCTCTTTAGGCCTAGAGAAGACCCCCCAGGACGAAACATTTTCACGCCAGATCCGCCGAGACATTCGTCGTCAGCACCTCAGACATCCGAGAAGCATACAATGCAATTGTATCCCCATATTTCCCCTCAGTAAAGTCCATGGTGCACTACAGCGTCTGCATCGGAAAAAAAGGTTGTTGGACCAGATGGGCTTGCCCACGTCATGATTCCCAGTCAGCCATTCAACGCTGTGGTCTTTGAGACTAATGTCCTCCGCGTGTGTGCTAAACCGAGTCATTTTTGCTAGAGTGGAGAGAGGCTCGGGTAATATGCATATTGAAAACTGGCAAAGACCCAGTAATTCCACAAATCTGCCGTTCAATTAACCCTTTCTGAAAACTTTAAAAAATCTAAGACTGTCTTTTGTGAGCCCGCTTGCTTCCCCTAGATAGAAACATTCAAGCCACACTCCCTTATCGCGGGAGGTCTGCGGTTCGAATCCCGCCAGGACCGTCCTCCCTGACTGGGTTTTTTTCCAGGTTTTCCTCAGTCTTCATAACTGGCAAATGCCGGGGAGGTACCTAAACTTAGGCCTGGAACGCTTCCTTCCGTAAAAAAAAATATCCTTTCCCAATTTATCATTTCATCTCATGTATCATCAGTGTCCACCGCCTGTGGTGCCTCAGTAGTGAAAACGGGCGTTAAACACTACTCAAAAAAAAAAAACTCCCTTATCAATTTTGTTTCCGTTCTAGACTCTCTACCATTCAACAGTTGCTCAGAGTGGTGAAGACTGCAACCCTGGATTTTCAGGAAAAGGCATTCATCCCCATGGTATCTTTGGATGTAGAAAGACCTTTTCTACTGCCTGGCATGCTGGGCTCCTTTACAAACTTATTACTCTTGAGCTTCCACTGACATACACATAATTATTACACTCATACCTCAAACACCGAGCCTTCACAGTAATGGTGGAGGCAAAACACTCTACACTCAGAACTATACGCGGCGGAGAACCAGAGGGCTCTATATTATTCCAATCCTTTTCAACATTCACATAACTGCCTTTCCCCCCACGCCAGCTTTCAACATAGCTCAATATGCAGATAATCTTCTGGTGTACAAACAAACACTTATGCAGAGCCACAAGTCCCATTAATATATTGCCACACCAAATCGAAAGGTGGGGATGGCACTGGCAACTGTCAATCAATCTGGTGAAGAGCAACGCCATTATATTTACAAAACGCCGCATTCCCGCAAATTTTCACCACTTACAAGAAGCAAATGATCCAGTGGAAAAAGTTTCCTAACCTTTTTAGGATATAAACTACATAAATAGCTAATGTTTAAGGAACATGTCGCTAGAGGTGCTCACAGGGATCAGGGAGGAATTGCTAAACGGTCTCCTGTATTCCGCTCAAAAGTGATGTCTGTTCATTTAAAACTTAACCAATTTAAATCTCTGATTATCCCTATCATGTGTATACTGCAAAATGTGGGGCTTTGCAACAGACAGTTAGCTGCAATTTCTTCAAATTATACAAAATAAATAGCTAAGAGAAATTTATTCTATATGCAGATGCTTCCCCACCACTTCTACACGGAGCTTCCTCGCTTCCATACACATAGAATGAAATTAGATGCCAAGCCACAAAATTCTATGATAGATTATCACACCATGTAAGTGCTTTCATTAGTTCGCTAGGCAATTATTATTGACAAGAGGGACCAAAATCAAGATTAAAGATACCACGTCTGGCCTATGGGCATCATGGATAATATTAGCGCTAACCCATTCAACAGGAATAACATTTCAAAGGTTTTAATGTTGCACTTTAATAATTCTTAAAATGTTAGCAATATGGACATGTTAATGTTCAAACAACTGGTTATTAGGACATTTCTAAATTCAGCATCCCCAAGACGCTAGAACCACTCGTTCTAGTGGGAAATGTTTAGCATTATTTCCATAAACTGCACTCCCTAAGCCTAAAAAAGCATCCTACACTCATCGCCCTGTTCTGCGGTATAGACAACTCACAAGCACGGGCGCAACAATGGTACACAGAATGGTTACAACCCATCCTGCCACAGTTCTTATCTGGTGTGGTCGGACCGGCTCCTTAGCTGTTTTGGAGCCGGGTGCTGGGGAGCATCTTGTCACTGTGTAGCTTTACCTTTGCTTTGGGTGTCCACTGACACATTAGTCTGGTATGTCCGAGAGTTGATGGATCGGAGTGTAATATTAATGCCACCCCTAGCACTTACTTGCTTTGCCAACACTCACGGTTTTTCTCATTTGCTCACACATTTTGGAAGGACATATGGCCCCCCATCCAAGTGTCGATCACATCAAATTTGGTTTAACTTAACCTGCGGTTCCAAAATGTTACTGCTGGAGTCAGCCAGTCGATTAGTTAGGTTTCGACAGTGAAGGGAAACTGTAGTTTAATGATCGATTATACGGACTTTTTTGCCAAAGCGGATTTTTTTAACTCCTTAAGCTAATCCTGCAGGTGGTGAGCCATGCACTTGCGATTGCGACTTGGATTATAAATACTAAGGGCACGTGTGAGTCTATTAGGGTGACTAACATAAAGCATGTAATGTTTTCAATGCCAGCCTCCTTATGGTACAAAGTACAAACTCGACACCGGAATTTTACATGTACAAAAAGAGACGGAAACCTAGAGCCTGTTCCGAAAATGCTCCTTAAGGCAATGTTTTGGTCCTTCTGTAAGTATGAAATATGAGATGGAAGCTCTATAGCCCCAAATCTCACTTTCCCAGGCCATAACTTACTGGAAGAATAAGTATAAATTCTCAGTTTAACGCGGAGTGGTACTGCGTTTAACCTAAAAAAAAAAAAAATGGAGATAATTTTCAAATGGCTACTCAGATCTCCACTCCTTGATTTCACGCATGGTTGAAATGTCACCCCTGGTTCAGTGTAGCCCCGAGGTATTTGATACGTTTCCTCCAGGGAATTACCTAGCCTTGCAGACTCAAAAACCCCCGGATTGGGTGGTCTGCGCCGCTTGGTGATAAAAATGGCTGCAGTCTTTTCATCACTGACATGTATGCACCAATTCTTACTGCTAATGTTAAATTTAAATTCCTACTCTTGTCCAGAATTAATATTTCATCTGCACATTGAAAAGTCAGAGTAAAGATTTTAGCTAGAAATAACAATATATATATATATATATATATATATATATATATATATATATATATATACTCAGAAGAAGGTAGGTGAAAGTACTCAATCTTCTGGCAAGGCACTCTTTATTCAACTTGTGTCAGATTTGCATCCTTGTACCTGATAGAAAATGTGCGGCACAAAAGCTATGTATTAACTTCATAACTGCTCGGGGCAGTCTAACACATATGAGGTTGTATATAAATCTTGCATGCCAGTCCAAGCACAGCAGCAGAAAATTTGCGCTGCAAAAATCCCAGGACTACCCTTTCCAGCAGAATTATTCTGCGTTCCTGGAGGCCATCCACGGGGTCATCTATTGGATGGTATTTCCAAATCACCGGCCAGCGCAGTGGCCTTTAGGGTCCCCTATTAGTTTATGAATAGTTTTCCGGAACAGCTTATCATTTAAATTAATTTTTAACCATGATCTACCAGGCTTCAGTTCCATACTGCCTAATGAGACACCTGATCCTCGACTGGATGTAACATAGACTATGGTAGAGTCTATGCAAAACGGGATGGATATATGATATGTGCCAGCCGTCGCAATCTCTTAGGGCGTTTGCGTTGTTCATGTATGTTCTGTGGCCATTAATATTGATTTATGTCTTCTGCCGTGAATGTATATGTATACTGCTTAGTTGTTTCGTTTACAATTTCTGAAAAACTTGTAGTAGCATTATTCAGATCTGCTGCTGTAGTGAATGGTGAATTGAGCTGCAAGGAAGCGTCCAGTTACAGCATCCACATCCATTTCATAAATCCAGTTTTTACGGGCGTTGCCTAAAGGACATGTCAGTAGATCACCTATGATTGCATCATCATCTGAATGTAAATCACTTGAGGAATTCAGATATAAATAATATGGAATACATCTTGACATGTTTATATCAATTAAACTGGGCCTGCGAACCCGAGGTTTGAAAGTAAGGCAGCGCTGTTGCTCTCAACCTTCTGCCTCAAATTTCGTACGATATGCAATGATTCACCGATAAGGTGACCAAACCATTGCATATGAATGATGTACTCTCTCAAAACCTTCAGGAGCACAAATTCCATGGAACTGTTGCCTCGTATCGAAGATACGACCCGAGATATTGTTGACTTCTGGGTGGCCTTGTACACAATTGAATAGGAGGGCCCCGCCTTGTTCAGCTATATTTCCTCTTGTTTCATGTGCTCTCCGCAGGGACTGAGGGGCGAAATAGGGTGCAGGGCCAAGAAAGAGGGGCGCTGAAGAATGTTTGCTGCTACTGTGTTCAGAGGGTGGAGCGCTTTGCGCAGAACTTTTAATCTTCTTTGGAATCCGCGAAATTTTGGCTGGTGACGTGGTGGACCTCTGCATCCGTGGATTATTCTTAGGAGTACCAGGATTAGCTGCAGATGTTCACTACCTCTCTGATTTCATTACCCACCGCGTCGTTCCTCTGGAGCGGTGAAGCTACAGGTGTGCAGGGGGCTCGGTCACTGTTAATCAATCGTAGCCATCTCAGGATATTGTTTATGAGTTACCACTTGCTCTTCGTGGCAACGTATACATTTCAGTGGTTCAGCAAACCTATCAAAATTTGCAGCAGCTTGGTTTGAACACTCTTTAAGCAACGCATCCCTCTCGTAAAATTGGTGCTGGTATGTCCTTATGTCAAACATCGGAAGCACTGCGATTGGCTGTCCCTAGCATGTACCTTGTTCCAAGGGTGTCTCATCAAGAGAATGGAGCGAATGTCATCAAGCTGGGAAAGTTCCTCAGGTGTGGCGTGTTCCACAACGATGTTTACAGACAAAGGTGTCATCTTTGCCGGGACCCATTCTGCTCCTGGATCAGTTCAAGCCATGTGGTGTACTGCCTTAATTTTGATGCCCTTGTCATTGAGGACCACGATTATTTTGCCCGGGGATGTCTCCGGTTCAAGACTTCTTAATTTCTGCCATATTATTTTGGCTTTTCCACTGTATAGCATATTGCTTTGTGTTATTCTGTTTTAAGTGTCTGTGGAGTATCACATTACATGGCGATACTCCACAGAATATGTTTGTAGTCATAGCAACCATGTACTTTGGAAAGACATCTGCAAAAGTTGGAGACAACTTCTGTCCTCTTGGAGCAACATCACGCTGTGGTTCCTCATCTTATGTAGAAGCAGGGTTTAGGGCTATATGCGTGTATTGAGACACATACCTGCGCTGGTTGGATTAATGGTTGTAGGTGGTTCCCGTTGTTTGGGGTGTAAATGTTTGCGTACTGATTGGGCAGAGATACAACTCAAATCTTCAGCAACCAATTAGCGTCGACTGTCAAAAAGACTTGATAAAACTTACCTAACCCCCATGGCAAACAAATTCTACAGTGCATGTCTAACCAACGACCGCAAAAATCGATAAAGGAATGCCGAAAGAACGACCAAAAGCATCAGGGGTTTATGGAGCCCCAACATCGATTCTTGTAGCTGCAATTGTAGCCTGAAGTCCTCCAAAGATAAATCTTCTGACAGACTAATTTCTGCTCAACTGACATCAGTGACGACATTTGGCAGGTCGTACAGGATTGCCCTCATCCGCCTCAGACCTGCTGGGCCGTAAGGAAAGATGACTCCTCATTGCTGCACGCTGTAGCGCGGTGAAAACTTTCTTCTTTGTCGAGACGTAAGACGAACTTTCGTCCTTTACCCGCATCTCTGTCGCCATTTTACACTACATTTTTCTACTCCGCGGCACCATTCGCGCAGTCACTTAACCAGGCACTACCTTCAAAACGAGGGACCACTTGCATCCACCAAGAATGGAGACATGTCTACTTGTATCCAAAAGCAGGGTGACGAATATGAAGACCACATTGTTTTCAAATAAAGAAACTCCCAGCCTGCAGGAATAGGTAACTGGGTACGACGGTTTCACTATCGTTTTCCTCTGAATATAAGGCCTGTGTCACGAGACACCTCTCATAACCTGAACGCTGTTTCTGCCCAAGTTCGGACACCACAGTGAAAGGCTACTCCAAGAGGTCAAAAAGTGGCCCCATATTTTGCGTACGCCTTTTCAAACTACATGGCTATTAAAAATGAATAAGCTTTCACCAAGAATAGTGTACAGGCAGTACAGGGAGGTAGTCATGTCAGATTTCAAATGAACACTATTGATTATTACCATGCGATTACGTTTTATCAGAAAAAGAACATAGAGTACTATATGTACACAGTGAAAAGCGAAAATAACATCTACGGAGTGCTAAGAGGTTAGATTCAGAAACAACTCCGTAATAAATAGCCATAACCCTCAAAGACTAGGGCATCAAAGTCAAAGCATGTTACAAGATGACTGGAACTGTGCCAGGGAAAGGAGGCCCGGTAAAGAGGATTCCTTTGCATTCTGTCCTCTGAACGAGAATCCGGGGATAGAAGGTACATGCTAGAGCTGGCCCCTATAGGTGCTTTCGGTACTTAGCATATGGATATACCAGCAGCAATTGCGAGAGAGGGATGCGTTGCTTAAGATGTAGTGGGAATCACACTTCTGCAAACTCTGAAAAGCTAAACCCTGAAATATATACATTACCATGAAAAGCATTTGGCAATTTATAAACAAAACCCTTAAAGGCTACAAATGAGCAACAGTAATAACCCGTCGTGCACCTCCTGCAGCTCCATTGCTCCAGAGGAACGATGTAGTTGCTAATGAATCACCGAAGCAATTCATCATCTACAGCAAATTCTGGGAATTCCAGCTACTCCTAAGAATAGTCCATGGATGTAGAGAGGTCTACCTGACACCAGCCAAAGATCCGCAGACTCTGAAGAAGAGAAAATTTTCTGCCAAAAACATCCCCTCTGAACTCACGCTGAAGTACATGAAAGCAAGAGAAAAGATACAACAGCAGTGGCAAACATCCTCCAGTGACCCTTCTCTTCGCCCCTCCTCCCCATTTAGTCCCTCACTGTACTCCTTGCGGAGAGCGCAGGAAACAAAAGGAAATATAGCTGAGCAAGGCGGGGGTACCTCCATTTTTTGGCTCGTATCTTGCTTGGATACAAGGGGACAATTCCATAGAATTTGCCTCCCAAGATGTTTTGAGAGAGTACACTATTCATAGGCAATGGCTAGGCTTGGTGACAGTAGGGATTCACTGTCTATCCTACGGGATTTAAGGCAAAAGTTTGAAAGCGATCTCAACCGTGCTATAAGGTCTCAAACGCTCTCTGAAGATGATTTAGCTCTTATACGCATCTCCAACTACTAGTGGCACACGTAGACCGCAAACATTGCAGTTTTGCATATTTCAATGCTAATGGAATAATTTCTCAAAGGAAGACCTGTCACTAAATGATGTATGTGAACTCGATTCTGTGCTAATATGTGAAACCCATCTCTGTAACTAGCAAAACATTAGACTTTTCTAGGATATGAAGAACCCTAGATGATAACTATCTGAGCTCGAAATGTCAGCGAAAGTACGACCTAATGTGTTTGCAATGTCTGTAGGAGTATCAATTAACACGTTGTTGTACCTTGAGACCGGGTATGGGCGAAAAACCAGGTAAACATTCAACGAGGCGAACCTTATATCATTCAACAGACGAAGGCGTAGACCGATTAAAAGAAGAGGCGAAAGCAACCCAAGAACCTTTTAATTGTCCTTTAGCACTCGACGGAATTTGGCGCGCAGATGTTTATAATGAATCATATTTTCCAAATTAGGGTGACGACAAAAAACCCTCAAAGCACCTTGGCGTGCACCTAATGCCTCCCGGCATTCATCAGTCGACCAAGGTACCGGAAAGCGTCTGCGTTGGGAAGACAACCGGGGAATAGCCTGATGTGCGGCTCTAAGGAGTACCCTATCGAGGTGCTCGAGCATGGCATCAATAGATACAAATGTACACCCTGAAAATATGGCGAGAGAAATGAATAGATATCAAAATGCCTTGCAGATAAGCCACTGGCGCGCGCTGGGAATATACGTGGGAAGGCACGATGTATCCGGCACGAAAAATGATCACAGGAATATAAATCAGAGATGACGTTCCAGGTAAGATGCACAGAAAGTGAGACAGAACAGATAGATCCAAATGAAAGAAACTGTGTGTACTATCGTAAAGAAAAGCAGGCTGGCCTGTATTCAGCAAGGTAAGATTGTGGCGATGTAAAAAATGCGCTACTATGCTCCCCTCGTACACTTCGAGGAAGAACCCCATAGAAGAAGGTGCGCATTAAAATCCCCCAAAAGTAGGAAAGCGGGAGATAGCTGAGAAAGACGATTTAGATCGGCCAACGTGATAGTAGTAGATGGAGGTAAGTATATGCTGCAGGCTGTAAATCTAATGCCGGAAAAAGAATTGGTAGTTGCGACAACCTGTATAGGAGACTGTAGAGGCAGTGGAGAACTATACACACCATCTCTAATTAACAGTAAATCTCCGCCATGCGCATGAATGGCATTTTCCGCTGGAAGATCGAATGTCATCGAAGAGTAACCGCGAAGAAGGTATGAAATCTGTGGTCTAAACTTAGTCTCTTGGAGACACACAAACAGAGAGTCAGTTGACTGTAAACGTAACTCCAGCTCAAGTCTTCGACTATAGAGTCCATGTACATTCCACAATAGGATAGCCATTGTGAATATATAAGGAAATAAGCTTATCAATAGTCGTACGTTTTCACTGGAACAAGCAGCCGCCCTTTGTTAATACGCGTGGGATTAGGTGGCTTAACGGCAGCAAGCACATCCGGCTCCATAGCATCATCAGAGGAAGGGCTCTCCCGGTGAGAAAAGGCAACCGATTCCAACAGCTGGAATCGGTTGGAAATGGAGAGAGGCGCTGACGGTGATCGCCTAGCGGGCTTGCTCCCAGACCCTTCATGGGAGCTTTACCTCCGAGAAGAACGGCTCGAAGTCTTCTTCTTTTCAGCTGGAGTGGACGTCTTCAAAATGTCAGTCTTCGTATATGTCGTTCTGAATGTAATTTCTCTAGAATTAAAAACTACTGGTTTGGTCTTCTCGGTAGAGCGCCTGGTGGAACTTGGTGCATTAGGGACCAGAGAGAAAACAAGGTCGCAGGACTGCTGTCGCGCTTCCGAATTGCAGCAGAGGCTGCAGAGCTGTACGTACCGGTCTTAGGTATCACAGGCTGGGTAGCTTGAAAGCGATTGCGGGCCTCATAAATCGTAACCTTTTCCTTCACCTGGATCTTCTGGATACAGTGCTCTTCGCAATCGCGAGGACAGTCGCAGGACGCAGCTGGATGATTTCCGCGGCTGTTCACGCAGACGGGAGGGATGGATTTGCTCCTTCATGACTTTCTTAATGCAGGTGGCACATACGGAATCAGCACTCTTACAGAACACGCGAATGTGACCAAAACGTTGGTATTGAAAACATCGCATGGGGTTGGATACGGGGCACTTCCATAAATTCGTAACCAGCCTTTATTCTCTGCGGCAAATCAACCCCATTAAAAGTGTGGAAGAGATTACGGGTCAGCTGTACTTCTCCTTTTCATCTACACACGTTAAACGAATATGACGCCTTGCTCCTCCAGATAACCCTGAATTTATGTATTAGTCATGCCGTCGAGTATATTGATGTTAAATACTCCGCGAGAGGAATTCAGGGTTTTATGCTGATCGACAGGGATTGGGTATCCGTAGAGAATAGTCGCCTTGTGTAGTGAATTGGTCTGATGAAGACCCAACGTCTCTACCAAAAGAGATCCATTTCTAAATCACATACAAGATTTGACAGGGCCAGAGATCCTATTTATATCGTTCTGAATAATAAATGGGTAGACGCAACTAAAAGACCGATCTTCTTCTGTTCTACTTATTACCAAAAAAAAAAAAAAAAAACGTGGGAAAGACATCTCCGGTACTTCTTTTAAATCCACTCTCCTTCTCTTAACCTGAAGGTAAGAATTATCATGACCATAGCGAGTTCTTCCTCCACCATTGCAACTGTCTCCATGGCAGGTAACTTCCTGGGCGCCACCCCGGTTTAGGTGAGTGGTTCTGACCTGAACAAAAGTCACCTCAAAGTCACATCTCCCAGGTTATTGACAGAGGGACCCAATCGCCTTCAGGAAGGTAACAGAAAATGCAATGGACCCTGTCCTGTATGATAACACAGTGCTGGGAGTTCCCTTTTACCGTCAAACCCTTGGCCATCAGAGTAAGAACAGGGAGAGAACAACAATAAAAATGAAAAATTGGACGAAAATAAAATAGTGAAACACGCTGAGTGTGGACCTTTGGGGGAAGCTCGGGTACCTCAGGGTCGCTAAGCCCCATACTTAATATGTGGGCCCTTGAGGGGCCTCCCGACTGTATCTAATGTGTTCGGAAGAAGACTTTAGGTTCGTCTGGGACCATTATTTGAACAGCTGCTACAGGAGTACCAGTTTAGCTTTTAAAAAAAATATGCAATCTCTCAACAGTTATTGAGAGTGGTGGAGAAGTCAGCGCTTGGTTTTCGGATAAAAAGGTTTTCCGTAACAGTGCTGCTTGACGTACGAAAAGCATTTTCCAGTACATGGCGTTCAGGGTTATTGTGTAAGGTAATTAGCTCCAGCATCTCTCGACCTGTGATTAAACTGATTCATAGCTTTCTATCGTCCAGGGAAAAAAAATGGTGAAATTGGAAGGTCGTACATCCAACCAAAGAACAATAACTTTTGGGCTGCCGGAGGGTAGTGTACTATTCTCAACGTTGTTTTCAGTATATGTCGGATTTTCCCATTAGGGATAGAATTACAACCTACCAATATGCCGACGAGTGCTTATTTTTGCTCAGCACAGAAATCTCGAATACGTCCTTGACTTAATCCGCTCTTATGTGAGTCAAGCGGAAGAGTGGAGCGAAGCTGGCGCTTACAAAAAAAAAAAAAAAGCGGATAGAAAAGTGACGCTATTCTTCTCACAAAACGCAGATGACCGACGAACCCATGATTGCTGAGTCTCAATGATAAACAGTCCGCTGGAGGACACAGGTCAAGTATTTAGGAGTGATCTTGAACAAGGGACTCACCTTCAAGCAACATGTGCATATTCAGGATACTAAATCTAGAGTGGTAATATTACAATTGTACCCAATTTTCAAGAATAACTCTGTGTGAAGTTGCAGGTCTATAAAGCTGTACAGGCAATCATGTTGTATGCATACGAGAGTTGGGGATACATTGCTCCATCACACATTTAATATTTACAGAAGGCACAAAACATAATCCTTAGAAGCATTTTGGAACTAACAACAAATTCACGTCCGAAATTTTGCAACCAGATTTCCGGCCTAGAACAAGTTCTGGACACTGTCAGAATTATGCCCATAAGACATATAGTGCCATGGAACATCTTCCGAAAAGATTAATAATAGCGTTCATAAATTATGATGCTGAGAGAGCTATTGGACATAGAGCTCACTCTTTCGGGAGGTGCTGGGTACCGACTCACATCAAAGAGCCTAAATTTCCCCCCGTAAGCGGGTTTGGTTTCCAACTTTCCGTAATCATTCTGTTAGGTAGAACTGTGTTAAACCCCCACCTGTACGCCTCGCCTAACGGAAGACGTACTCCCGTGGTTCTATTGGAACCGCAGGTTAAGCCGCTTTGGACATGGTTGACACTTGAATGGGAGGTCAAATGCCTTTCCTTGCATGAAAAACGAAATTACATGCTTCAGCAAATGCCCGTAAGTGCCAACACTTACATTCCTCTCTTAGCCACATACACTCTCCGACTATAAACATTGTTGACAAACCTCGGGTAACTAGGAGAAGCGGCAAATATAGCCACGTTTTTGTCAGGTGCTGCCAACAACCTGACTCAGTGGAAGAGTCGGCCCGAAAAGACGAGCCAGGTTTTTGGCAGCACATGGCCATATGGTGGTTCTATCTGCCTATTCTTCAGTTGCCTGACGTCAGTAAAAGGGGTAATCAGAGAGTTGATGGTACTGTGGAAGGGATGTAAATGCTTCCCCAGGCACCTACGGGCGTTTGCTGACACACGCAGTTTGCCTTGTCATACGATGGAAGGGTATCTGGCCTCTCACCAAACACCCAAGATCGCGGGTTCGAACCCGGCCAGGACCGATGGGTTTTTTCGGGGCGTAAAAATCCTAAGTATGGCTTCCTTCGGAAGGGAAGTAAAGCCGTGGGTCCCGTGTCGTACATTTACGACACGATAAAGAACCTCAAGCCTGAAAGAGAGGCCTCTGAGAAAAAATTTGTCGGCCGTTTCACGCCCTGAGTTGAATGGGACGCTGATGACCTGAGATGTTAAAGAGCGTCCGTAAATAAATCAATCAAAATAAAAAACCTCTCACCAAGTGTCGACCATGCCCAATGTGCCTTAACTTAACCTAAGGTTCCAGGGAAACCACGGGAGTACATCAGCCGATTGGCTAGGCGTCAGCTGAGGGTTACTCAGCAGATTATAACAGAAAATTTTAGTCCAAATTTTAGTACCCGCAAACGCCCCGACATTTACATACAGACGGCAAATGATCAGATGGAACAACTCCATAACCTACTTGGGGGTGCACCTAGATAAAGGTTTAACCTTCAGGGAACACATTGCTGGGACCACCCAAGGGCACAGGGAGCAATCGCTCAACTGTTCCCTATGCTCAGTTCCAAGGCCATGCCAGTTCACCTGAAATTACACCTTTTTAAAGCCCTGGTCATCCCTGTAATGCTATACGCCTGTGAAATCTGGGGTATGGCAGCTGACAGTTGGCTCGCACTTCTGCAAAAGGTACAGAATAAAGGTCTTCGGACCATTTATTCTGCATTTCGCTGCTTTCCAACTAGGTTACTTCATGAGAGTTCTTCGCTCCCATATATCGAGGAGGAAATCAGACGCCGGGCATCTAAATTCTACGCCATTTTACCTAATCATGAGAGCGCTCTCGTTCGATCACTCGGCAGCTATTCCTGTCGCAATAGGCCTAAGCCCAAATTCAAGGTGCCACGCCTTGCGTGTGGCCCCCTTGGATAACAAAGGAGCATAACCTAGCAACAGGAAAACATTCCAAATCTCCATCACCCTCAATAGCAATACAAAATAGCGGATAGCGGTATGCCCATGCTGTTCTCAAAACAGAGAACAGCATGCGCATAGCAAGCATACTCCAAGGATGTCATATCCGCCCGCTACAATTAGGATAAGCTTTAGCTCAATCCGTCTGCCTCACAACCAAAACACCACAACCACCCTACAACCTTCATCCCATCTCTGCGGTTAAACCCACACAGGGTAGGTACGCAGCAACCACACACAGGCTGAGCACTAACCCAGCCTGCCATATTTGCTCGCTCGCTCGCAGTTTATTTGATTTATTTATGGACGATCTTTAATATCTCAGGTCATTGGCGTAAGCCAGCAGTTGCAGAGGTGCTTTATGTCCTTAAGTGTCAAACTTGACCCAAAACGTCCCAAGGGAGAGGGGGATGGGTCATGCGTCCGTGACCGCGCTCAGCGTTGTAATTGCCGAGCGCCCTTATCAATCTATAAGGATGCTGTGCAAATGTATGGTATGCTTTATGGGCAATCTATCTGCAAGCTGTTCCTAGTTATATACTGTGCATGTAATTACATTCCTCCCACCATTCTTAATGGCCACTCTTCTACTGCACATAGAGCTGCCCCCTCAAGTCAGGTTAATTGGACCCGAACTTACATTACCTGGAAACAAAGAACTGGCGTAATACATATTTCATTCACTCTCAGCTTGCTTATAATATTCTAGCTCTTGGATTATGGCTGAAACATCTCTATGAATGATCTGTCGATCTTCAGCATACCCTTAGACAGTATTTCAACCTTTAGAATAGACGATTATCTTTCATGTGTCATTTGACATAGGCGAGTGACATATTAACAGAAATGAAAAAAAAAATGATTTCAAGCCAATGGAAATAAAACTGTTTATTGGAAGTCACCACTAGCAACAGTAAAATGTTCAATAATCGGTGAGTAGAACATTAACGGAATTTATGGATGATGCTTATAAAGTTGAATGTTTAAATTGTAACCTGAAACAAATATCCAATTATTAGTAATGACAGCAAATCATTAATTTACTATAAGCACGAGCTAACTACAGTGTTCTAGAGGCGAACTTCACTATTGTAAGTACCACAGAACAAATTTGACCACTGATTTTAAAGGTAACCAGCAAGCAGTTGTGAGCGAACTATTGCTGTGTAATAATAAACAGACTACACGAATAAAATTTCCTTGCCAATACATGCAGTCTCCACATACAGCGATAAGGTGTGACAACGTTTGTTTGTTTGTGCATTGTGATTTTATTCCGTTTTATAAAGAAATATGCAACTCGCATTCTCAAATATACCAGAAAAAGTATTTAATATTCAGATGTGGGATTTTTTCGCAATATGTGTTTCTGTATGAGAAAGACTAAATGGATAGCATTGTCAGAATATAAAAAGAATTAATACAAAACATTTTATTTGGCGAACCTTTTGACATTCCAGAGAAAACATACAATATCCCAAAGTTTGTGATAGCTATAGATGATTTTGGTAAGATATTATTGGATGTTCAAATTACAACTTTTATTTAAATGAAGACATAATACCTACAATTTCAAACTTATTTATTAGATTAAAGGAAGGTATGAATTTCAAGATTAGCAGCACAAGTTTAAGAAAAGAAATAAAAGAAATTGAGAGAGCTGCACTAGTGGGAAAACAATATATAGGATGCTCGACATCACACATGTACAGATTTCAAGAGGAAGGTCGACGCATCATACAAGATATAGATGGCCAAAATGTGATTCAGATTATGATCGGGAACTTGTGCATAGATTTATTGACTTTCGTTCCCCCAACCCTTCGATGAGATAGTGACCCATACTTATTCTTGTTTCTGCTGCATATATATCTGGAAAAACACCAGAGCTTGCACTTCTTTCAGAAAAAAAAGGACCTTTCAAACGGAGCGGAAAGAAACGTTCTTTTATACAAAATGTGCAGATAATGAGAAGTGCCTTATTTGCTCAAATGTCTTTCATGGCATATTATGCAATACATCATCACTGCAATAAATATCACCCTGAATATGTAAAGCTGAAAGATATCATCACCATCATCATCATCGTTGTTGTTGTTGTATAATTCAATTTTAGAAAATTGGCATTATCTCTATTCATTCATGATTCCAGGGTTTGAATGAGCGACGAGACAAAATTGAGTCTCTCTTCCCAAAGTATAACTCAAAGTATAACTGAAGATACTGGCAGGCAAATGGATGTTATAATTCATGACTACCAAAATTATGCTTTAGTTGTTGATGGGAGTTTTGATTTCATGGACACAGTTCAATTGGCCATTTTTCGTAGTTTGTTCAGACTATTTCCAAGTTAAGGACTTTAGAAACAGGAATAACTGAGCCACGGTAAGTAGCACGTTCTTATAAAAGAAAACATTGACTAATTTGAATGAAAATATTGTTTAGATTATATTATAGTCTGCATGTTTGTTGCATTTTGTAGTCTGCTTATAACATTTAACATTACTGATTTGGTTATTTTATTATATGCTTATATCAATATATTATGATATATTAATAACCACCAGGGGTGGTAGAGGTTATTAAGGCATGGACTCTTGAGCAGGAGGTCTGGGATTCAATTTCCACCAGGAACATCCTCCCTGACTGAGGTTTTTTCCAGGTCCTTAGTCCTCATAAATAGCAAATACTTTTTCCTTCCTAAAACTTCTTTTCCCAATTTATCATTTCACTTCATGTGTCACCAGTGTCCACAGCCTATGATGCCTGAGCAGTACAAACTGCATTAAATACAATTAAAAAAATGTTAATTGATATCTAATACATGTAATAATGCATAAATGTATGGAATATTTATTCACAGTTTTTGGCCTAGTGCAATTCCTTCATAGTCACTTCTTGATAGCAAGGTAAAAACACCTTGACAGGGAATATGAAAAGATTCTGTAACAGTTCCAGAAAATGAGAATGAGAATTGGAGCAGTATTTCCTAGCTCCAGAGATTAGGGAGAATATAAAATTGTATGTTTAATTTGATGAATCCTGAAACATTAATAAGACATTATCAACAGAAATTAAAGCAAAAGCCTCTGAGAATATGATACACACATTTTGTGCAGTAACTCTGCAAAATCATGTAAGTCAAGACCCTCCGTCCGCTATACAAAGAATAGTAAAGTCATAAAAATTCCAATCCCTAACATACTGCTAGGCTACGGATGATATTGTAGCAGAAGACCTTGAAGAGATGCAACTTGAACAAAAGATAACGGGACATGGTTCTGACCCGAAAACTACTTGGAGGGAAGAAATGAGAAAAACAAGCCCAGGAGTTCGTTAGTAGGAGGACTCTTAACAGAAATCGGCGCCAAATAGCAGCCTATAGGGAACGAACCGGGAACCACGTAATTCTCATGTAGCCAACCTAGGAGTAGAACCTAAACGACGCTACAAGAATTTGAACTCAAAATTAAAAGGATGCACATGAGACAGACCGACTGTGAAATTAATAAAAGTTACGGGAAAGCAGAAAAGCCCAGCAGTTTTTGAAGAAAGCCAGGCAGCTCTAGTTACGCAGTCTTGTGAAGAATCTTGGAGCACGCCGTCTTGAAGGAGAGCCAGGCAGCTCTAGTTACGCAGTCTTGTGAAGAATCTTGGAGCACGCCGTTTTGAAGGAGAGCCAGGCAGCTCTAGTTACGCAGTCTTGTGAAGAATCTTGGAGCATGCAGTTTTGAAGGAAAGCCAGGCAGCTCTAGTTAGGCAGTTTTTGAAGAATCTCGACGCAGTCTCGACGCAGTCCTTGATCAGTTTCGGAGCATTTCCCAAGTAGTTTTGTGAAGAATCTTGGGGTAGTTACGTAATAGTGTGACGAATTTTAATCAGTTTTGATGAATTTTGAGCCAGTTCAGGCAGTCCGCAGTTAGCTCCCCTATAGCTCAAACAGTCCGAGGTTCTCTCCTGGCTAAAAATTAGAACTTATGTTAATAAAAGAAGTTCATCGTCTCTGCAACTGTGAATAAACAATTCTCAAAAGGAATTTACATGTGTCTTGAAGTGAAGGAGAGTGTGTCCCCCATTCCCATCCTGTCTCTCTGGTAATGTGCATACGTTCCAAAAACTAAAAAACAAATATAAACCCTGAGATCCCAAAAGCTATAAATAAGTAATTGATTCTCATACGCCGGAGCATTGGTTATGAGATGGTGAACGACACTTCATAGCAGCGGAGCGTTCATCATCATCCTCAACGGCGCGACCGAACGACCAGCTGACGCCCCCCCCTCATTAATACCGCTGCAGAATGTGGAACCTCTGTTAAAGAAACAGGGTTGTCCAGAACTAAAACTAAAGCATAACATCTCTAAGAAATTATGTTGCAAGTACAAAATGTTACAAAATTGAGAGGCAAAATTAATCAGTTCAAATAAGAACAAAAAAAAAAGAGTAATTGTATAAAGAATATTACCAAAAATGAGATTGCACAAAATTTTATTAACTCACAGATTAAATGGTATAATTATAAGGTAAAGAGGCACAGGTATTCAAATCAAAACAAAACTATTGCCTTAGCTTTGCATTATTGCTCTGCCAAATCATATAGGTTTTTACACAAGTTTGTTGTCTTGCCAGATGCCAGATGCCAGTTCGGGGCACCTGAGAAATATATTTCCCAGGTAGGTGTCAAATGTCAGCAGTACCTAGCCGCGCGCGGCTTTACCTGCTCGATGGACGTAGGATGTTCTTAATAGCACAGGATGAAGGATGTGCTTTGTTGTTGCCAGAGGCGAGTTCAGTGCTCGGGCGGCCACCCATCCAAGCGCCGACCACGCTCGAGGCTACTTAACCTCAGCGAGTGCAGCGCCCGGCGGTCGACCATCCAAGCACTGGCCATGCTCGATGCTGCTTAACGTCAGTGATCGGCCGGCGTTAGCAGCATGGTTTGCCTCTGGCAGGTGTCGGGATGGGATTTAGTGAGTTACTCAGACTCAGGTTCTAGAGATGGTTTGAGGGTTCAGTTATAAGTCCCCAAGGGGTCCCATGGCGTCCTTGGGGAGCCAGTAAGATTTATATCGTCTAGGGGCTCTATGATCGTAGTCCCCTAGAGTCCTGACCAGTGTGTTGGGATGATGCGGGAATGTATCATAAAGCGTCCGGGCCCTCTCCCGTATGACGTCTATGATGTAGGGTATGTTGGAGTGTTCATGGAGTATGTAGGCAGGAAAGCGGCGGTCTGTGCCGTACACGATTCTTAGCGCTCGGTTCTGCAGGGTCTGGATTCTGCGGATCGTGGTCGATGCCGCGACGCCCCAGATCTCACAGCCGTACAGAACCATCGCCGGAATGTGGCACGATAGACGCGCAGCTTTTGGGTCAAGGTCATTGAGCGAGAGCTCAGGATTGGGTACAACTTCCCGAGGGCAGCGTGGCCTTGCCGAACTTTAGCGAGTATGTGCTCCCTAAAGATCAACGAGTGGTCCAGCGTGACCCCGAGGTACCTCGCACTGCGGACCCAGGGGATCCGCCGGCGATGCAACACCAGGTCCCGCCGGCGCCTCGGACGTCGGCCCTTAGTCAGGAGAATAGCAGAGCTTTTCTCCGGATTAATGGCCATCCGCCATTGCTCGCTCCAGGTCTCCACCGCTCGGAGTTGGTTCTGAATTGGACACAATGCATAATTTTGATTATTATTCTGTGCCAGAATCAGCAGGTCGTCAGCATATTGACATGTGGTCGTTCTGTCATTGATGGGGAAGTCGGCCATGTAAGCATTGAAGAGTGTCGGGGACAGCACGCTGCCCTCCGGCACTCCCGCGCCAATGGGCCGTACTGTAGAGAGTTTGCCATCTACTTTTACCCGGAAGCTGCGTTCTCTGAGGAAGCTAGCCACCAGGGAAATGTAGGGGGCAGGGATGTCGTGTTCGAGGAGCTTGTAGACGAGGCCATCATGCCACGTGGTTGAGAATGCTTTTTCCACGTCCAACAGAACCGCTACCGACTTAGACCTCGATTGGAAGCCAATCGAGACCCTCTCGGCCACTCGCAGTAGCTGCTGGGTCGTGGAAAGCCCAGGGCGAAAACCGAACTGATGGTTTGGTAGGAGTTGCTTCTCCTCTAAGTGAGGGAGAAGCCGGGACAGGAGAAGTTTCTCAAATATTTTGGAGACTATGGGAAGGAGGCTTGTGGAGCGGTAACTTGAAGGAAGGACCGGATCTTTGCCGGGCTTCGCAATGCAGACCACTTGCGCCTCTTTCCATGAAGAAGGAAAGTGGCGCAGATGTAGGCAGGCATTGTAAATCCGCGTCAAGTATATCACGGCCCGTCTGGGAAGGTGCTGGAGCATTTCCGCTGTTACGCGGTCTTGCCCAGGGGCTTTGTGGGTATTTGGCGTTGGATCAGGAAGGCCACCTCCTTGGGGGTGGCGATGGGGATGTAGAAGTTCTCATGTTGGCCCCACCCACCTTCTAGGAAGGCTGAGACGGTGTCCTCCACGAGCTGAGTGTGGTCGTCGTCCTGGGGTTCCTCTCGTGGTTGGAATTGAAACTCCAGGTGGTCTGCGAAAGCCTCCGCCTTTTCTTGGGCCTCGTATACCAGGTTACCAAGAAAGCGGTTGTGCACGGGGTGGTTGTGTTCAGCCTTATCTCTCCGAAGGCCTCGGACGATCCGCCACGGTTTCCTCTCTTGGAGGTTAGCGTGCCGAAGCGTGTTTTCCCAGGCCTCAGATCTGTGTGCCCTTAGGAGGCGTCTCACCAGGGTTTTGAACCTCCTGTGGAATTCTCCTAACCTGGGGTGCCGGAATCTCTGCCATAGCTTCCGTACGACGTTTTTGGCTTTAATGAGTTGCCTAATGGGTCGTGGGATGATATGCGGGTTCGAGTTCTCGTACGGTATGCGGTAGGTGTGGGCACGGACCGCAAGAAGGACGGTGCTGGAGAGGTGTGCTGCCGCTTCCTCCAGTTCCTCGATTGAGTCGACTCGGGGGGACGGTTCTACACACTGGTTCAGTCGATGAATTACTGCATCCCAGTCGGTCTCATTTGTCCAGTCTGGTATGGCCAGAGCTGGGAGCGTGACGCTGGCATCCACCACGACCGGGTCGTGATCGGAGTCCAGCGCGTTGACCGTTCTGAGGTCCAGATGAAAGTGAATGTTTTTGGTGATCAGGATGTCAATGACGTCCCCCCTGCCACGGGGGGGACGATGCGTTGGACCTCTCGGACCGTGCGCGAGCAGGGCCGGATCCCCGCTTATGAAGCGGGCGAGCTGGCGGCCTCTGCGGTTAGCAGTGTGGCTGTGCCACGAGGCGTGCTTCGCGTTGAGATCTCCTGCGATGCAGATTGCGGGATGTAGGTTGACGAGTGCTGTATAGTCTGCTTCGTGGAAGCGACCATCTGGTGGATCGTAAGCCGCAACCAGCACGACGTCTTGGCCGCCTAAGGAGAGCCTTATGGCGGTCGCCTCGACGTGCTGTAGGGGCGGGAGTGGGAGCAGGGAGTGAGCGATATGTCTTTTAATGAATATTGCAGTACCATCGCCCCGTCGGCCGACTCTGTCAGTCCGATGGGCGACGTAACTTGGCAGGTGAAAGTTTACTCCGGCATGGAGGTGGGTTTCGCAGACCATCAGAATATCGATTCCATGGTCCTCTACAAACTGCAGGATGCCTGGCCTCTGTTCCCTGACTCCGTTCGCATTCCAGAATGCGGCTCGTAATGGTCTCCGGACTAGCCGAGGGGCCATTACTCGCTAAGGGAGTCGGGGAATAGGTGCCCGAGCGTCCTGAGCACGATCTGGATCTTTTGGGCTGGTGATGCCGTTTTATTGAGCATGACCTGCTTGCAGCGCCGCAGTAGGGGGAGGGAGTTTGAAATTAGGTCCGTGAACCAACTAGAAAGCTCCTGGAATTCCTGTACGTCCTGAGCAGATAGTACAGTGCCTGTGAGGGGGCGTCTGTTGCTTGGTCGGCCACGGCCGATGGAATAGCCGGCGTCGGAGCGGGGGTGGAAGCCTGGGCGGCTGCCACCTGCTCTGCTGGTTTCTCTGCTTGCTTGCCATTGGCCCCTGAGCTGGGCGTGACTGGCTTGGAAGGAGGGGCGCTTTTCTTCCCCTTTGATTTTTTCTTTTTCCCCTTGTTGGAGCCCGAAGAACTGGGCTGGGGAGGTGCGGACTTCGGTGCTTCTACGGCCGGTTCCTTGGCCGGGGCCGTGCTGGGCGCCGGTTGGGCTACATCGGTAGACGGCAGCTCCTGCGCTGGTGTCGCCTCCTCCAGCCTCTGCTCCTGTCGGCTGAGGGCGTCCAAGAAGGACTCCCCCGGCCGTACGGGTGCAGAAGGCCGGCGCGGCTGTTCCCGGTGCTGGACTTTATGCTCATTCTTGGCCCTCCTGCTCTCGATTATACGGAGCCTTACGGGGCAACCGCTGTAGATGCCAATGTGGGTCTCCCCACAGTTGGCACACTTGCGGTCCTCCCTGGCCACGGTACAGTCCTTCACGAGGTGAGGACCAGCACAGCGGAGGCATGCAAGCTTCCGTTCGCATGCTACGCTAGAGTGATGGAAGCCCAGGCACTTAAAGCACTGGGCAGGTCCTTCCTTGCCCATGTAAGGTTCTATTTTCACTCTCGTGAAGAACAGGCTCTTCACGAGATCTATATCGGGAATGCGGCCAGCTTCCTTGTTCACTACCACTAGGAACAGAGGCATGGGGGCCCTGGATGTCTCTCCGGCCTCGCTGAGGACAGTTTTCCTCAGCTGGAACACGGAGAGCGCCACAATTCCGTGCTCGGCTCTCAGAGCTTCCCGCACATCTTCCGGGCTGGTCTCCGAATCCAGACCCCGAATGATACGACGAGCCACGTTCGGCTTCTTCAGGGAGAAGGTATAGAAAGTTATACTGTTCTCCCTGAGTACCGACCTAGCGGCCTCGTGGTCTTCCGGGGTGCTGGTGTTCGGCTTGACATGCCGGGGCAGGCGTGTCGCCTGGAAAGGGGCCTTCAACTTGGAGCCCAGGGCCCTCATGATCCTCACATGGTTTGGGAAGGGATCCGTTATGATGACAGGCATCTTGAACTGTGCAGGAGCGGGAGTGGTAGGTGTTTGGCGGGGAGCAGGAGCATTCTGTGGCGCCGCCACTTTCTGGGAGGGCGGCGTTCTGCCTGCCCTCTTTTGCCGCTTTGAGCGGACCAATTCAAATCCCTCGCAGTCCGAGAGCTCAGATTGGCTCTCGGGAAGAGGGGCAAGAAGCGGGGAGGGTGGTGATGCTGGTACAGGGGGAGGGACGGGGGCAGCTCGTGCCGCCGACGCACTCCCAGCTTCCCGGTCCGGGGACCGGTCGAGCCTTGCTCTTTTGGAGCTAGCCCTGGCTAGCTCCTTCCCCTTTGCCTTAGCAACGGGTATCACAGGAACGGGGTCCTTGGCGGACGAGGTCGAAGGCAGGGCAGGGAAGTCGTCCATCGTCGGACTTACCTGGCTGCTGGTACTGCGGGGGGGTTTGTCAGTGGTCCCGGGTGCCGTCCAGCTACTCTCAGAGGGCCGGACGTCTCCAGGGGAGCACGCGCCTTTAGGAGGTCTGGTTAGCCCCAGGTCCGGACCGAAGCCCGGACCCCTGCTGGCTGTGACCTTGAGAGCCCGGTTATGTGTGGTCCTGTCAGTCACAGTCGGGTCGGGGGAGGGGCAGCTCAGGAATTCAGAAATCGCTTTCTTCAAGACCCGATTGACTGCCCCTTTGTCGCCTGTCCTGGCTATGGCGCTCCAGACGACGGTAGCGGGAGGCTTAGGTGAAGAGTGACGCCTCGCCGGAGCAGGGTCCTCTTCCTTCAGTTCCAGGCCGCTGGCGGGCTGGACTGCGGCTCAGGGTGGGGCAGGGGGGGGGCACGACGTCAGCAAGCTAGCAGGGGAAACTCTGTCCACGGCGATTGCTGCACGTGCCTCCGCTAAGTAGCGGCAAGATTCGGGCTCGGCCGGCTGGAAGGGGGCCAGTGCCCACTGCCGGCCAATGACTGAGCGTCGACCCTCTTTGCAGGCTGGTCCGCTGGTGTCGGCTGTCTGCGCTGGTGCCGCTTGCTCAGGGTTGTCTGTTCGCCTCGAGAGCTGGTCTCGGAATGCGCGCGCGTTTGTTGTCTTGCCAGATGCCAGATGCCAGTTCGGGGCACCTGAGAAATGTATTTCCCAGGTGGGTGTCAAATGTCAGCAGTACCTAGCCGCGCGCGGCTTTACCTGTCTTTAAGAAGGCAGCTGCAATATGCTAATGCTAACCAGAGCTGACCAATACAGTTCTTAGTTTGTTTTCCTTGAAAGCAGAAATAAATTAAAGATCATGAAAGATTTATGCTAATAACTTTTGATGAAATGTTTCCAAAGTATTTCTTGACTTCAATCTTTAAAGTGATGTGCGTTTTTAAGTATTTGAAGATCTAGAATCTAATGTGTCTACAGAAGCCAGTGATTAGGTGTTATGTAATCAATCCATGCTATCTATGAAAAAGGTTTGTACAACAATTACAAATTATCGGATATTTCTTAATGCCATGTAAACATATAAAAGAAAAATTTATGAATGATATTAATGAAATTCTGATCAAAATGTATAGTGTGTGATTAAGGGGCAAATAATAGGAAAATGAGGAATCTGCTAGAAGTGTCTTCTGAAAAACCTTTCAGTATAATCATTGTGAAAACAGACATTTATTTCTTTTATAATGCACCTCATTTAAATGAATTAGTTAGAAACAACCTTAAGAAATATTATTTTGAATTAAGTAGTAAAATATGCAGTAGGTCCTATATTGAGCAGTTTTTACAAGAAAGATAGCACCTGGGTTTACAAAACACATTTTCATCTATGTCTGCTTATGCATGTTCTTAGTCACTCTATAGATACCACTTAGCAGTGCTTCTAAGTACTTGCAGAAATTGGATGAGATTGAGGCAAATCTTAAGAAGCTGAAAGTACTAAACATAACCAAGGCCAATCCATACAGGGTTTTATAAAAAACTTCACTACTCTGTGAATAGAATCAGGTGGTAAGTATAATTTTATATTTTACCGACTGGCTGACTTACCCAAGATTGCTTTGAAAAATATTTTCCAAATCTTAGAGCTAAGGAAGGTAGCAATGTCAATTCTGATACTAGCAAATTGCGCAATGCCATAAAAACTGTAATGATAAATCATTCACTTCCTTGTTCAGATGGTAGTATGTGTGAAATTAATACTATGGAATTCATCTTGTTGAAAAAAGAGTTGACAAGATATAAATTCCAATTTGAAATCAGTGAGCACAGTTAGGTTTTACATAAAGATTTGCAAATGATTTTCAAAAATCTAATGCTGAACATTATGTTTTGGGTTGGTATGCAATAAATTACTACATAATCACTGTAAAATGTCTTTATCATCTGTTGGGAAAAATCAGCTTCCAAATCAAAATGTTCACATTGAAATGAAAAAATATGAAAACTGTCAAGTGCTTTTCCCCAACAAGAGTGCTAGCAAAGTTTCTTGTGCAATTTCAGAATTGTTTTATGATAATATTCATAAGTAAAACATCGTTATTGTAAGGAAAACATTGATTTATTGCTTTTTGGAAAAATAAAAACAAGTTGTGGAAGGTGTTTGCAATGAATATTACATTATGTTTGTCAGTAAGTATATAAATGATCTCCTAAAAGCACTTTTAAATAAAACAAACAATTTATATATCTCAAATCCGAAAACAAAGAATGCTAAGTTGAACATTGTTTTCATATGTAGTTCTTCCAACAAAGGAGAACCTTATATTTCTCAAATCATTGGATTTGATTTATTAGTATTCTCTTAATCAAATGAAGAATAAAATAATGTTAATACTGTGCTTATTTGTTCTGAGAATGTGATAATAAATACAAAAAGTAATACATCATAAGAGATTGTTGTTAAAGTTTACCCTTTCCCTTCTTTTAACAAACAATCAATTCTGTTATTAAACCACATATTTCTTACCCCTAAGAGAAAATTAGTGCCATATTAAAAATGTTAATGCAGACGGTAACGCGGAGTCTAACGGCCGGCCCACCAAACATGTATCGAGATACTTTTAAACTGCTGTCACTGTATAAACATAATATAAATGAAAAATAAAACAAAATTTTGAGCAAAGCAACTAAAATAATTATAACTAAGGAAGCAGAAAAAGAATGAAACACTTAAATATTAACAGAATTTCGCTCACTATATTTCGAAATATATCGAGCGATAATTCTGTGAACATTTATGTATTTTATTCTTTTTTTCCCTGCTTCTTCATATGTGTGTGTGTGTGTGTGTGTATGTGTGTGTGCGCGCGCGCGCACGTACATATACACCTATCGACTTATTATAAACTTTTGAGAGACACTGTATCTGGTGTTTTGACAGTTAAATTGTTGATTGTTTTTTAGTTCAGATGTAGCAGAAAGAGCGCATTGGATTGGTACGAACGGAAGAGTTATTTTCGGTACTCCAGCTCTGTTCAAGGATTGGCCGGTTGTGCCTATACCCCCATTTGGGGCACCTCTGGAAGAAAAGGATGAGATCACCGAATGATCACAACCCAGAGGGGGTGAGACACGGACTTAGATAAGGATAGAGTACCCTAACGCCGGCAAAAATAGTTCCAAAGTGAGATTCACCGTCACACCGCGCACAGCAGCAGCCCAAATTTTTTGGCACTTATTACTCCGTAACAGAAACAATGGAATTAAATGAGATGAAATGGGGAGCGGAAAATTATGAAAAAGAAAGCATTCGTCAAAGTAATGGAGAAATCACGGAAGAAAAAAAAAACAATTTAGTGAACGATTTGAACCCAGGTTCTCCTGAAAAGAAGTACCAAAATTATCGTCTGAGCTCGGCAAGAGAATACTTGAGGTTTAACCATCTAATGGAGGGATTGTGAAAAATGTATTGTTGAGATAATCATAAAGTTGAAAAAATCATCAAGCGAGATTTTCAGGTTTTTAAAAAGCTGGAAATCTGCAGGGTGTTTGTTCAATGCTTTACTAAGACCAGTACTGTTGAGGACCGTTCGAGTTCCGGACGTTCGCGCACTGCGAGAACCGTAGCTGCTGTCAAAACAGCGTGGCCGTTTTCGGGAGAATCCAGTGGGCCCCAAAATGAACATATCCATGAGCTGGTGTCCACAGTGCTTAGACAAGACCTAGGACTGAGGACATTTTACCCGGAGTACTGTGCATTTTTAACTGCAGAACTAATGCAGCAGAGGGTGTTGATATGCAAAAGATTGTCAGCGTTATGCTAAAGGCTATCTGCTGAAATTATTTTTATTAGTAGATAAATATACAGTGTCAAAGAAAGCTATAACCGTCAATATGACAGAGTGTTGCTCGAACTCCACGATAGGCTGTGGGGTCCCACAAAATTGAAAGAAGTCACCATTCTATCTCAGAAATGGTTTGGTGCAAGGTGAACTGTGATGGTGTTACCAAGCTCCATTTCTGTCAAAAAGATTGAAGGCAACCACCAAGGTGTATGAAACTACTCTAATAGAACCTGTGGCGAAGAACCTGATCATAACTTCTTCAAGAACAGGCATTGGATCTTCCAGCAAAGCACTCTCTTCCTGTTTTTTCATTGTATTACGACAATCAATACCTAAATGTAAAAACAAACTTCAATGAAGTGTTTTATATTTACCCATGATCTTCACACAAAGCAGCATTTCATATCGGAGTTAGATGGGTAAAATTTGAGGCCGCGGCCGGGACTTAATCCACGCATCTAAGCTTACCTCGTCGTGTCCAGTCACAATTGCGAATTTCTCTTATCTGAGTTTGTATATTCGTGAGACCTCCAAGTCGGTCCTGATGGTTTAGTGGTAACTATACTTGCCTCCTAAGCCCAAGATCGCGGGTTCGATCCCGGCCAGGACCGATGGATTTTTCGGGCGTAAAAATCATAAGTATGGCTTCCTTCGGAAGGGAAGTAAAGCCGTGGGTTCCGTGTCGTACATTTACGGCACGAAAAAGAACCTCAAGCCTGAAAGAAGAGGCCTCTGAGCAAAATTCGTCGGCCGTTTCACTCTCTTTATTGAACGGGACGCTAATGACCTGAAACGTTAAAGAGCGTCCGTAAATTTAAAAAAAGGTCAATCAATTGAGACCTCCAAGGCAATCTTGTTGCGCAGATGTTATCCCTAGGAGGTGACCTCAAACATTCGAATGTTTATGGTATTGAGATCAGTTGGCCAGTTTCCTATTTGATTCCGCTTAGAAAATAATCAAGTTACTGGATTTTTGAAACCGACATAAAATTTGCGTATCATGGCTCAGAGTGCTGCCAACATGATGCATTAACGACATATCGTCTTTTCAAGGACAGTGAAAAGAAGGTTGATGTATTCTAAACTTTGAAAATAATTACTAGTTTTTCATTAAAGAATTTCTAGGAATTGAGGTAAAGAATAATGGATAAGCAGCTGCGCACCAAAAGACTGGGGCAGTAGAAACCTGCCAAAATTAAACTTTATACACTAAAGACCAACGAGAGAGAGAGAGAGATTTGTTGATTTGGTTTATTTGCGGACGCTCTTTAACATCTGAGATCATCAGCGTCCCATTCAATTCAGGGCGTGAAAGAGCCGATACATTTTGCTCTGAGGCCTGTTTTTTCAGGCTTGAGGTTCTTTATCGTGCCGTAAATGTACGATTTGGGGCTCGCGGCTTTACTTTCCTTCCGAAGGAGGCCATACCAGATTTTTTTCGGGCGCAAAAATCCTAAGTATGGGAAGTAAAGTCGTGGGTCCCATGTCGTACATTTACGGCACGAAAAAGTACCTCAAGCCTGAAAGAGAGGCCTCTGAGCAAAATTTGTTGGTCGTTTCACGCCCTGAGTTGAATGGGACGCTCATGACCTGAGATGTTAAAGAGCGTCCATATATAAATCAACCAAGAGAGAGAGAGAGAGAGAGAGAGAGAGAGAGAGAGAGAGATAGAGAGGGGGGAGCATTTGGAAGATGAGATGTGGGAGATAAGATAAGAATGCAGGAATGATATAGAAAATAGATCATGGGTGTAGGAAGATGTGTAAAACCTGAAAATAAATTGAAATATTAAAAAAAAAAAAAAAAAAAAAAAATCTCGGATATAATAAAATTAAGCAATGAAAGCTCGTACACAAGAAGTAGTCAGTCAGAGTGCCAGTTACCTCTGTGGAATTTATGAATTACAATTAGCAGATTTTGTACTTTCCTTATGTAGATTTCTGTAGTGTTACTTTTTAGTTAGTGTTAGTGTTAGTTTTTCTTTAACGTTAATGATTCTCTCATCCACATTACTTGAACTAATTTTCTTTTTTCTTTTTCTCATTTCAGGTTTAGTTTTGTTTGGTCGTAATATAAATAATATAAATACCTTCGTGTTACACTACATCAATGAACCAATGATTGAGAACTTTAAATAATAATTCAATTTTTCACTGTAAGGAACATCTTCCTGGACCAGCTTCAACTAATGCAGCCCATACTCCTACATGAAGTCTAATATCTTCCTTATAAACGCCATATCAAGAGCCTACTTTCCTGCAATTTCCTCTATAGGTTTTATTAAAGCTAAAGTTGCATCTACTTTACGTGCATCTGGAAACTTGAATAACTACGGTTTAGATTGTATGGTATGTCCATTTCATTTATCATTGGTGAAAAGTGTTTTATAGATAGTACTGTCATATGTACGGCTACCGCCACGGGTGGGCGAGGTCGTTAAGGCGCGGACTCGTGAGCGGGAGGTCTGGGGTTTGAATCCCGTCAGGACCGTCCTCCCTGACTGAGGTTTTTTTCCAGGTTTTCCTCAGTTCTCATAAATGGCAAATGTCGGGGAGGTACCCTAAACTTAGGTCTGGAACGCTTCCTTCCTTAAAAAAAACCCTTTTCCAATATATCATTTCATCTCATGTATCATCAGTGTCCACCGCCTGTGGTGCCTCAGTAATAAAAAAGGGCGTTAAACACTACTAAAAAATATACGGCCGAGGGGTGGATTGATTTAGCAAATATTCAAAATTATTATGAGAATAGTTAGTTTTATTCGCATAAATATTTTATACCTTTACATAGCTTAGTTAAATCAGAAAAGGCTAAATTATTTAAATCCATTTGGTATACCACTTCCATTGACGACTTACAGGAATTTATCGTGACGCAATCATCCGCTTAGCAATAAGCGGAATCTTGCTGAACTTAGGTGCCTCCTAACACCTACCTACTCCTTTTTCATCGGCCACTATAATCAAAACCTACCATAATTGGTGAATAGTGCAACATAATATAAAGACCCTCTTTGGCGGTTGTGAAACTACCAGAGCCTTAAGACGCGCCTCTACTTTCTACCCTGTGCTGCTACTCGTCCCTCTGCAACCCCGTCTCAGTGACATTGCCTCTAAGGTAAGGGCCCTGTCGGCCTCAATGAGCCTGCTTATAATTATTACTTGCTAACGTAAGCCTTCAGCTACCCAGGAGACTGTAATGTGTTATTTTACAACTGATAGATAACAAAAGAAATAGCCATGGCAGTAACGCCTTTAATTATATCTGTGAGCACCCTCTAAGCTTCCCTAACTCACGCCTTAAGCGTTACAGTACTGAGAGTTATAAGATATATAAACGCAATTTGTAAAAAAATGTGCTGTAGCATTAATAAAATATAGTAGGGAAGACCAGCAGTTCCTTAAGACACGATGTACTACGAGATAAATATGTAAAGCTATCACAGTTAGAAAATAATTCCGCGAACTCTGATGAACAAGCTGAACTTCAAATATTTAGACCAAGAGGTTGGAGGATACCGAAAGAACCTTTTAATAGAATTTTGAAAGGGATGTAAACACTCTAAAAAGGCGATTAATGTCACCGTTTCTAGTCCTACCAGTCTAGAAGGTCGCTGTGAGAGTATTTTCAGTTTTGTGAGAGATTGACTCCGAATTTATGAACGTCAGGAAGAACTTACATTCCCTCTTCGAGAATCCGAATGCTGCACGTCACCCAGGGCAGGGCTCGCATATCTGAACATGCTGGGACTTACCGGATAAACCTGCAGGAAAACCTCTCCCTCACACACAGTATTCGCTCAGCCAATTCAACAGAACACTCACGTAAATCTTTATTTATTTATTTGAAAGTGCGCATAGCAAACATTTTTGCACAGATGCCTTGTTCCAGCAAGCTATGTCGGCACGAATAATATGTATCTGATAGTAATGTCTGTTGCAGATCTTCAACGGTTCATCCCGATGAAAGCAACTTTTTCCTTGTTAGAAGTTCCGATAATAGAATTTTGATATTTGCTAGAAGCAAAGAAAAGTAGCGATGGCAGAAAATACAGATACTGTATCATTAGCAATGTCAATATTTAAGCTAAACTTTATTTGAAATATATTCTGATAAGAAATTACACTGTTATTCAAAGTAATCTATTAGATATTATAGTTTTGAACCACCTTTCAGCGAGGTTTGTGAGCCAGCGACGGAACTAGTTTCTGGAACTTGAGGTAGAGAATTTGGTGATACCCACTTCCACGACTTCAATGTTTTCTAAATTTCTTCCACCCAGGAAATGGACCATGGAACAAAACAGGTACTACTCTGAAGGCGCAAATCGAGTATATATTTTGGATATAGAAGTAGTTCTATCTCTCCCAATTCATGAATTTTTTCCATGGTTGTTCCACCGGTATGTGGTTTCGTATTGCCCTGCTGCAAGAGAGCGTTTGAATTAACGAATGCTGGGTTTCTCTGTCTCAAAACTTAATGAACTCTTTCCAGTTGTTGAAATTAAAGGTTCGCACCGACATCACGCCGTTTGGAATAAACTCCCAATGAATCACAACCTCAGAATTCCACCATACACACACATTACTTTGGGGTTAAACCGATTTTGTTTAGCAATGACCAAGGCAGGCTGATGGGAATCGAACACTGTTTTGATGTTTCAGGGTTTCCATAATATACCATGTGACAATTCTCTGATCAATTTATTATCCATAGGGTTTGCAATTTCAACTCTTTGTTGGGCCTGTGCAGGTGTCAATTCATGAGATGCATATCTACAGCTTCTGTATGATTGTTTAACTATCTTATAATGGCGATGTATGGTATATTTTGATGCACCAAGTTCTTATGGCAGCCTAAGAGTACGTTTTTGAGGATTTTTCTTCCAAACGTTTTGTGTATTTTCAATATTCTATACTTTCTATCTTCCAGAGCGTGGTAAACTTTTACGTTTCCTTCTCAATTATGAAAAAGCTGAAACCACCGTTGCGCTACACGCTCACTAACGACACTTTCCTTCACTTCACATAAACTTCGAATCGCTGTAGCAATTTTATAATCTTGTTTTCAGTAGTGCTTTAGAAGCACTTTAATCCCAAACTTTGTTACCTCAAATTTATGAGGTATGCTCACAATATACACAATAAACACCAAGGCATCTTGTAAGGAACATTTCCAAACAAACAGAAACCATTAAAATCTTGCAAAACACCAACATTAAAAACAGAAGTTTCTTATGAGACAGTGTATATAAACTTTAAGATGAATAAAATGAAAATAAATATTCAAATATTCTACAGATGTATCAAAAATCACAGGGAAGGGTTCAGGTTAGAAATTAGAACACTAAAATCGTTTAGAGTTAACACGAAAAAGGGTTTTGCTCTACATATGGTGAAGAGGAAAATGAAGCTTGTTTCTTGTTTAAATGTTGTGAGACCACGAGGTGAAGAAATTAGCCATTTACTGGCAAAGGTATTAAGTTTAGAACCATGCCATCGAACAAGTAAATACCTAGGGATTATCAGCAGAAGGGCATTGGGTGAATTTTTATTTAGAGTTAAGAATAATAACAACAATAAATAACAATGAATTCAATTTCAGCGTAGTATGAGCAGTAAAATATAATGAGCTACTGGGGAGCTTTGTGTTATCTGTAATTCCTAAGACACCGAATCAAGTGTCTTCTGAAATGACGAGGATATAGACCCAGTCAGCATTAGATTAATATTTAGTATAAGGTTGCATTATAAATTATGTATAAACCTAAGCCTGAGAAAACTCCTAATTGTTCCACTTGTCACCATGAACGCTGTTACTCATCGGGAAACATGAATGGAGCCTATAGCAAACATTATGGAACATGGAGCGCGCAAGACTTGAGCGGAAATTCGTGCTCATCCGAGTTTAACAGTTCGAAATATGGGAAGAGGCTCGCCAATTCGCAGGAAACATAAGTTTAGGCCAAATAGAATAAAAATATTCTAATAAATTTCAGACTGGCGCAGCGTCTAGAAATGCTTTATATACTGTATATATACTGTACCTATTAGTTTAGGTTAGATTAGGAATAGAATAAGCATTAGACATTAGTTGAACTTATGTAAAAAAAAAAAAAAAAAAAAAAAAAAAACGATGCCCCAAACCCAACAACCCTAGTTCCTAAGTAAATTTAACTAATACATCTTCACAGGTAAATAGTTCTCCTACGCCCAGGCAGTCGGTCCTTGTGGTGTAGTGGTAACCATACTTATCTTCTAAACCCAAGATCGCGGGTTCAAACCGGCCAGGATGGATGCATTTTTTTTTTCGGGCGTAAAGAACCTAAGCATGGCTTCCTTCGGAAGGGAAGTAAAGCCGTGGGTCCTGTGTCGTACATTTACCGCACGAAAAAGAACCTCAAGCCTGAAAGAAGAGGCCCCTGAGCAAAATGTGTTGGCCGTTTCACGCCCTAAATAGAATGGGTCGCTGATGACCTCAGGTGTTAAAGAGCGTCCGCAAATAAAACAAAACAACAAATCAACTCCCAGGCAACCATACCTGGAATTTGTATGAATTTACTGTCACTATTAAACAATCAGCCACAATCATAACCACAAAGTGTAGATACATGTAAACTTTACCTGAAAGGCCATCCAATGTAGACCACAGGTCAAAATTGTTAATAAATTAATGTCATTATCAAATTATGTACAATTTCTCTATAGTCTTTCTTGTGTTATTAACACAACGCGGCTTGAAATAGAGACAGAGTTGAAATCAAGCCACATTTTTTGATTACTTAAAGCAAAATAAAAAATATAATTAGAAAGTTACAACTTACGATTCATGCTCTCAATACTGCTGATTCCGTAGTATTACCACCAACCTCCTTGATTTTCTCTCTCTTCTTCTTTCTTTTCTTTTTCTACTGTTGTTCTCTAGTTATTTGATTTTCCTCCCCTCTATACTCCCTTCTTTCCCTATATTTTTGTTGTTGTTAAATTGCCTCTACTTATTCCTAAGTCGTCACCATGAAACATCAGCATTACCAGCTGCCTATGACAATCATTACTTTCGCAGGCAGCAGTAGCAGCAGCTATTGTAGCAAGCAAATGAAAGACTTACTCTCTCTTTGTTAGTCTGAAAAGCTAAGAGTCGACAGAAACTGAATTTCATTAATCACGATTTGACCTAAGGCAGCCCACATAGTAAGTTAAAAGTGTAATACAGGGGGAAAAAAGGGGGGGGGGGAGAGAAAAGAAAAAGCAACAGAATTCGTTATTAACTTATTCGAATTGTATTCCATCTTTATATTCGTGTTTTACGTCTCTGTGTCCTCCACTAACTCTTGAAGACAGCCAAGAAATGAAAGAAAATTCAGGAAAATCAAAATCTGTTTTTAAAAACGCTAATATGGCATAAGTTTTTAAGAAAATTGCGAAACATTGCTTTAGGAAAAACATATATTAAATTCACATTTTCTTTTAGTACGTATGCCATAAATTTCAGAATGCAATTTTTAAAGAAACGTTGCTCAATGGGGAAAATACAACCAATAAACAAAACCTGTTCCGGTAAATAAAACAAAATGCACCTGAAAACCCAAACATTGTTACAAATAAAGTTCTAGTAATGTGAAATGTAAGCTTTTTTTCAATCATATTTTGTTAAATAAACTGAAACGAATTAGTGATATGATAGCGAGCAATTAAATGACCTGTTTGTTGCACCTAGTAGCTGGTTTTGAAATATATTAAAATTTAAATATATACATTCCTTTTCATACGAGTTGGAGTGTGTTCAGGTGAGAATGTGAGTGATTGAAATGTGAAGGATCGTTTTTAATAACTATATTGGAAGTAACAGTGTCGCGCAACTCACACAATGCCTCTCTCCGTCTCTGTTTAGTAGCCCTATTAATGTGACTATTTACAGATATCTACTCTTCCTTCTTGCTGGAACCAGCACGTGAGCTGCTGGGACTATCGGTGAGAAATCTATAATGTAATGGTTACTCAGAAATAAAATAATGGTGGTTTGAAAGTCCAA
Source organism: Metallyticus violacea (assembly GCA_030762175.1). Taxonomy (NCBI): domain Eukaryota; kingdom Metazoa; phylum Arthropoda; class Insecta; order Mantodea; family Metallyticidae; genus Metallyticus; species Metallyticus violacea. Next base: position 241,135,531 of record CM060846.1, read on the forward strand.
AACTACTTTCGCACAATTTGCTATGGAAAAACATATTTAGACATCTTTTCTCTAGAACACAAAAGACTATAAAACAAACTTGAGTTGGTTTTGTAAAGATTATGAATAAAAAAGGGGGGATCTCCTCATGAGGAAATATGGACTTATGCACATTACCTGAAAGTAGCTGCTTATCGGCTATCACAGGAGGGTTTAATGTGTTGATTTCACCTGATTTGACAATTAAACTCGTGAAAAATTATTCTTTATGCATTCCAAGTATCTAACACTACAAGGTTCAAGGTTCAAGGTTATTTATTACTATATATGAACCTGTGGCCTACATGTGACGGCCTGTCAGGTTAGATTTACATTTGTCTACAATTAAAAATGGTTTTTGTGGATAGTACATACATAAATAGGCAAACCCATACATTTGACCGGTGTGGGTGCCGGCCAAAAGAGAACGATTAACCTAAGATAGATATGCATATTCTGGTATTTAAATTTTTAACATTTTCGAGGTCAAAAATTTGAAGTGACTATAGCATTATTACTTTTAAAAGAGTCATAGAAGGCTAAATTACCTTGGCAACTCTAAAATGACTGAAAATTAATTTGCGCGTTTACTATGAAATATATATTACCTCCTATAATAACAACAACAACTACAACAACAACAGTAATAATAATAATAATAATAATAATAATAATAATAATAATAATAATAATAATAATAATAATAATAATAATAATAATAATAATAATAATAAGTTTAATTTATTCTTTAATTTTGGCAATAAAATAAGCAATTTCAGTGTTTCTATACTAATTAAAAGTTCCATTTTTTAGTCTAGAGTATGATATTATTTTAGAAACTGTCTTTTCGTTGTTTTACTGAGGGAATTCTAATGAACGTGGAGTAAAAGCTAATGACATAAGCTGTAACCCAAAATATTTATATAATCAATGTGTTTTAATTCTCTTTAAATAAGAGAAACTACTCTGCAAAACAACCAGTGGATGGAATTGTATGAATCACTCTCAACAGTCTGCATGCATCTGTGAACACTTCATTCAAAAGATTTTATTTAAGATATGCAAAGTTCTTCGGTTGATAATTTCATCTAGAATTATAAAAAATAGTTAAATGTTTACTCTTTCCGTTGCAGAAATTCTTCTGAATAACACGCTTTCCAACTATCCAACGCATCACTGCAAAATATTTCTGTATATGCTTGACATTGTGAAGTATTGGCAAGGTCTTTAGAAATCTAAACTGCTTGTATGATTGAAGCATTCATTCATTTCTAGTTCACATTACCCAGCATTCCATAAAATAAAAGTTTTCGGTTCTGAAAATGTTGTTACTCATTTCAGAAACTAGAAGTTTGCAACCCGCATTGCTTCATTTCCGATTGGTGATCAGCAATGCAGAGTCGTCATAACTTAGGGCATCGATCAATAACGCACTGAGATCCTCAGCTGTTGTACTTCGCGAGCATATGTAACTCAGAATACACTCGGTGTACTGACCCCTGGTTTAATTCACATGTTTCACTTGCTTTTTGAAAACATCGTTAATCCTTTTGTTAGTTAGCATTCTTGATGCATTTTGATCATAGCTATGCAAACGCTGTCTAATTTTTGTACCACATTGAAAAAAAAAGTTATGTAATTCCACACATGTTTTTGAACACCATGGATATAAAAATATTTCAAAGCATTAATTTTCTTATCAGCCCGAGTAAGTGTTGCAGCATAAGCTTCTATAAGATGTTTGGAAATACTCAACCCACAATAACCTTAGAACCGTTATAAAAAAGGGCAAATTAATTTGACAACTTCCATGCATTATATGTGTTTTCACTTATCACGGACGTGAAACACGTGCACGTTTAACACAGCTCTTTTTGTCAAACCGAGAGAGGTGACACAGGTAGTTACGCTTGGGGCTCGCATTCGAGAGTTACCGGGTTCAAATCCCTTGGGGCAGCCCGTTCTGATCTTGGGTTTTTCCATGGTATCTCCTGGTTGCTTAGACAAATATTAATTTTTACTTTCCACGAATTTTCCGCTTTCCCATTTTACATCATTTAATTCTTTTGGCTGGCTTACTGAGTCAAAAGTGCCAGGGGTGAAGCAGACTGGCACGGTTCGATAATGGCTTGCGCTTTAAAAGTTTTTCCCCCTAACGTCTAGTATGGAGGCGGGCCTTCCTAGGAGCTCGAAATCCTTTGGTAAAGGATTCCACTAGCGTTGGAGTGTTCTATCTGAAAGGCATTTTACTGATCCAGTCTACTTTCGCGCAGTAACCGCCCATAGATTCTGGTCACCCGGTGTCTCCCTCACATTATCCCTTCCTTCCGGAAGTGCCCCCATTGGAGTGTATGCACAAAGGGCCAGCCTGGGCAAGGCTGAAGTTACGAAGTATCCTTCTCCGCCACAAATATTCCAATAGAGCAGCACAACAATATGGTTCGTCTACGCAGTGGCAGCGTGTTTGACAAGTCTTATCACTTCCCTCTTTTGTATAGATGGATTGTCACTCTTAATATTATAACATATTCTAAATTTACACATTTTGATGCATCCTTAATAATTATGGCTATTTTTTCTGTACAACCGGTAGGCGCTAACTTTTTGCCTCTAGTATGAGGTGCGAGAATCAAAATACTTTTATGAACATAGTGAGTTCATAGTGATTCAGGGACTGCGGAAATATTGTGTATCTGAAAGCGTACTACATAACCTTTTAATGGTTACACTGTTCGAGAGGAAATTGTGTTATAAACGTAAAGAAACCAGCATGTGCGCTTCTAGCTTTTAAATTCGTTCATATTTTAACATTCACCAATATGCAAAGTGTTATTGGTTAGGATGTAAATCATTAGATGAATAAATTAATTTTGATGACTAGGATTACTGTTTTTCAATGAGCGCAATGTATAGAATAAAGAATCCCCTAGGAGCTTCTTTGGTTTGATTACCTAGTTCTAAGATAGGGGCCGTGATCAGCAAGCGTAATAGTATACAGAGATTGGCCTGAATGGGTATAACAGATGCGGTGCGCACTTTTCCACATCTTCCACCATTGCACCTGTATGCTCAAAAACTGGTGAGGGCTGGAGCGTTTCGCATCTGGAAGTTGGGAAAATGGTTATTTTTACAACGGCTTAGTGACCATTCCTCCATTCACAGACTTTAAGTGTCCAGTTATGAAGCTAGGATGATTGGGAACCTGGTGATGCTTTGCTTTCATGTAAGGCAAACATATACAGTAATTTTACCTACCCGGGTGAATTAGACCCAGAAATCCGGGACCCGGTCCAGAACTGGAGACCTTGTGTGGTTCACGTATGACTCCCTAATGGAGGCGGGGATCGGCGCTGGTTTCTGTCAACCTTCTACAAGGTGCTATTTGTCTCTTGGGAGACATTGCAATTTTTCAGGCAGAGTTGTATGCCATACTGGCCTTTGCATGATACATTTTAGAACATTTTCCTGGTTACAGAGCTAAACTTAGTGTGTGCTGTGATAGCCACACTGCAATATAAGCTTTGAAAGTAGTGAAAACAACGTCTAAGTTGTTGTGTCAATGCCAGAGGACGTTTTATAGGCCTAAGAAGAGCAATTTACTTTCTTAAAAAGAAGATGGTGTCATGAAAAGATCTCGTGACAGCATCCCTCAACCGTACGTTATGCGCCTTCAATACTGGCGCAGTTATCTATTGCTATAAGGCATGTCACCCGCACATTCCTGTGCGTGTATTTCCTAACATTGAGCCATCTACCATAGCCACCAAATGGTTAGCAATAGCACTTCCTCTTGAGAGCACTTTTTGTGCACAGCCCCCCTTAACTCAAAATTGTTGAGGGATACCAGTGCCTAACAGATCTCCAGCATGCCAACATCCAATCAGTAAGCAAAAACCACTCAATTCCATTCTCCTAACACTATCTCTAACGAAGGCTATAGTTGTACGATTAACGATGTCTAGGAAAACACCCATAGACAGCTGTGGTTGATCTAGCGCTCTTTCCTAACAATGAACTGGTGGAGTCTCATCTCAGTGCACTTGTCGGACTGGTTGGAATATTTGTGGCTGCGCAGAGGTCGATAGGTCATTACATAGTCCCTTAAACCAGTCTTTTCAACGTCTTCAACAGTAACGCTGATGACCTGAGATGTTAAAGAGCGTCCATAAATAAAATAAGCAAGGAAGTAAGACTAATGGGCCAAAAATCTCGTTTTGTGTAGAAACAGCACTTTGGCTACTTTCCAAACAGAGTACATATAGTACATAGCGGGGCATGTTTTGCAGATTCTAGTCAGTAGTAAAATACGGATCCCCTTCTCTCCCAAAAGAGAGCCGGAAAAAATTCCATCCGGCCTTGAATGGATTAAGTGACCCATTGAACGGTAGAAATACGAAGTGAACGACTTGGGATGGAGGGTGTATGACTACAAGAAATTAACTCCATGCAGCTCAAGGAAGAAGCGCAGTTGACGGCTCGTGCATTTCTTCTTCAGTTAGAGGAGGAATGATTAGTTACGAAAGTGATGCTTAATTGTTGACATCGTGTACTCTAATGGTTTTAGAGTTTTTAGGCTCGTACCCGTGTGCTTTATTCAACTTAGCAATAAGCCAGTTGTAATATTTTAATGTTTTATTATATCACTTAATCTATGTGATTATAGGTGTGTATGTATACGCGTGTGAGTTTGAACAAATGTTGTTTTCTTGTGTTTGTATTGATAGCTTTGCCACTTTCAACGTGAAAAGTAAAATGAAAGTAAAAGTACCGCACTCGCAAACCTGTGAAGTAGTAACGCACATATATATGAAAAAGCATGCAGAGAGTGGTGTTGTACACATTAGCGTGAAAAAAAAAACATTAAAAAAGTATAGCTGGGGCAACAGGGGTAAGAAGAATAAGATGAAATATTAACGAAATCAAAAACATTGACAGGGTACTTCCACTTTCTTCCTCACGCCACATTAAAAGAGACCTTAAAATCCTACCAAACCAATTTGAATAGTTTCAATGATGCAATAGTGCGCCTAATTGTAACGCCCTTGAAGTCAGTATATCTACGATATAGTAATGAAATTACCTTGGTTAGAATCTTCGTTACACTTTAAAGACATATATATTTATTTTTATCAACTTACTGAAAGACTTACTATACATTGATTCTATTCCTAAGTTAGTTACCTTTTTCGTATAACATCTGCACGATATAAAACGCATTACAATTATGTTATAGGGCTCTTGCAGCCTCAGACATGGTAATCTATAATGTTTACTAATGAAAGGATTGCTCTTGTGGTTTCGTCTTTGTGTGTGCGCTCAGTCATATCCATACCTTCTGTAAGATGTGCGTTCACGAACACGCCAGTGGCAATGATAACCGAAGAATGGGGGCAATTGTAGAGGTAGATGTTTTTCCCTTCCGACTTTAATCTGACTTATATTTTCTTTTTCTTTTGTCACTTTGGATGCATTTATAATGTGGCACTTATTTTGAAGAAAAAAATACAAGTTTTTATATACGAGTATAAATACATTAAAATGCAAATATGTCTTGTTCGTTAAATATGTATTACTGTGCTAATTAAACATTAATTTTATTTGCAAAAATATAACAAATATAGCCAATGCATATATGTACAAGTATATTGCATTTCCACTGGGTGGTACTTAAACATCTTTTGTACTGCATGATAACGAATAGTCTAGATATGTTACCCTGAGGTCATTGTATTGTTGTGCTGCTGAGAAAGGCCTCGCTAGCCCCAACCGAAATGTTCATCACGAGTCGCAACGCTCTCTTTTCGGCGGGTTTGGAGACAGTTGCTCTCCGTATTGGAAGGTACCAAAAGTGACAGTGACTCTTTAAGATTACTAGCAAAGTAGCAGGTAAATGTATTTGTACCCTTATGGGTAAGTTAATAATGAAATATATCTTGTTCCTATAAATTAACATGTGTTTCATTTGAATAGCTACTATAGTTTTTTAAAATGAACGAATCAAGTTTGGAAATTGCTGAAGGTGGTTTAGTCTACCCAAGAGTCTTACTAGAGACCACTGGAAATTAATACACAGATGATCCAGATTGGATAAAGATTTGCGGAAAGCACGGGGAAAATGTTTCCTTTTTTTTTTTTTTTTTTTTTTTTTTTTTTTTTTTTTTTTACAATAAAGGTTGGGAAATTGTGAAAAATAATTTTAAAGCTGTAACTGTTTTCTAAAATTGCAATTATTTTTTCTGTTTCATTAATTCCCTACACCTTTAAGCTCTAGGGGACTTCTGTGTGTCTGTGGTGTAAAACTGCTTCTTACATTACTCAAAACGATTCTCACTAGGACTCAAGTTAATTTATAATAGAGGAAAACATGACACTAGGCCTCAAAAGTTAACAACTTGTATTTGGATGCTCGCAAAGGAACACTAAAGAAGTTACTTTAGCTAAAATATTCTGTTTCACTGTTGATTCTTTTGATGAAATATCGGACTATAATACGATTACCATTAAACGAGTTAACATTAATTTGCTATTGTTGCACGAAAAGCAGAAACCTAACAATGTTATTAACGGTGGGCTTGTAAATGCAATATTGGCAATAAATTGATAATTAACATTAGTTAACTAGGTTATTACAACGGGAAATTGGGTTTAATTGAATTAAATTAATGGTGTATAAATTTAAGATTCATGTTAGGTCTAAACTTTAAACAGACTGTTTTCTGATTGTATGCATTTAATGTGTAGCAGATGAAAAGAATGACGACATTCCTATGATTAACACCAGACTGGGAAAGGCTTTTGATACACGCTGACTGCTAATTTGAAATTTACGCTTTGTCTGTCCATTTGATTGAGTACATAAATATAGAATAAAAAGTCAAATGTAAGAAATAAATAAAATCCATAGCATTGTCAGATATTACAACATAATTAAAGAGTGAAAAAATATACCACAACAGTTACATAAAGTGAATATAATAAGACAAGATTTACATGCTTTGAGAAACAAAAAAATACGCATTAGAATTAACATAACATTGAGCTATGCATGAAATAAAATTTTTGAGACTAACCATAAAATAATTGTGAAAATTAAAAACAATAAACAAGAAATGTCAATATTACGGCTTATATTAAAATAATCACATCAAACAATTGTACCAACATATTTAAAATGCTTACAGTCAGTTAAATTTAAAATTTAGAAAAACCATTATTTATATAATAATTATGCATATAAATAACAGCAAGAAAATTGCAACACACTTTATGGAGCGTAATAAGTTACCCACAACGTAGTTAGTTACATGTGTATATTCATATTACATTTTAATATATATTTATTTTTTGTATTGAAGCTTCTATAGAAATGAGTCTATACTATAACCACAATTTTGTCATAGAACATTCCTCCCAGCACTTTTAAACTGTAGCATAGGTATATTCTTAAGATAATCCGATAAACATGTACAGGCGAAGAGCAGTATATATGTAGCTTTTCTATATAATCTAGTGGTAGCGACCCGGCTAGGACCGATGGATTTTTTCGGGCGTAAAAATCCTAAGTATGGCTTCCTTCGGAAGGGAAGTAAAGCCGTGGGTCCCGTGTCGTACATTTACCGCACGATAAAGAACCTCAATCCTGAAAGAAGAGGCCCCAGAACAAAATTTGTCGGCCGTTTCACGCCCTGAGTTGAATGGGACGCTGATGACCTGAGATGTTAAAGAGCGTCCATAAATAAATCAATCAATCAATAGTGGTAGCGTGTTATGATCAATTAAATGTACATACTTTTTTGCCTTATGAGCAGCCAATTGTACGAATTCGCCATAATTCATCGGCCATTTTATTAGATATTATGTGATTTGCCCAATATATTCGCTTTGTTGTATTAAGTACCGAATACATATATGTTGTAAATTGAAATGACAACACACACACTCACTCACTTGCAGTTATATCGGAGATACGAATGCGTTAAACGCTATTAAAAAGAAGAAGAGATACGCGTACGTACAGAGTTTGAATCATGTATCAATTTATCTGAATAAATCTTTGTTTTTCACTGATAACTGGATGTCGCCGAAACTCGACTCTCCGAATAAGTATAACTTCACTCCTTACTGTGAATTCTGAATCACTAAATCACTAATCACGAATTTGAAGAATGGTATGGCGGGAAGGACGATACTTTCGGTACTTGAGCCTTGCTCGCCTGCGCCCCTGATGGGGACACCTCCGGGAGGAAGGGACTATTGTGAGGAAGACACCGGGTGGCCAAGATCTACGGGAGGTGCCTGCCAGGACGCACATCGGATCCCTAACATGTTTCCAGATAGACACCCCAACGTCGGTGGAGGCCTGCCTGAGTGGTTTGAGCCCCTTACAAGTTCCGCTTCCATTCCAGATGCCGGGGCAGAAACCTTTCCAAAACGCAAGCCACAACCAAACAGCGTAAGCTCACCTCGGCCCTGGCACTTTTTATTCTGTAACAGAACCAACGGAATAAAATGACATGAAATGGGAGCGCGGAAAATTCTTGGAATTCGCCTAAGCGACCAGGGAAGGTGAAAAAACCCATGATCAGGATGATCAGTCTACTTGGACCTCCCGAATGCAACGTTACCGTCTGAGCTACCCCGCTCAACATCACTAATTTGATAGAGAAATGTCTTCACCACGAGCCTCAGTCAACCATCTGCCGGCCTTGAACGTGGGCCGCGACGGCCAGACGACCGACCGGACCCAGGTCTTAGCGCTTAATCTCCCTATATATTAAATGCTGATATAATTTTGATTAACAAATGCATGTAAGTACATATTATTTTTTACATTATAATGAGAACTAACCTAGGTTATAGCAGATGTTCAAATTGATGCCTGTCTGCATTCAGGCATTTCTGACATATTGTGATAAAATTAGAGTTCTCGCGCAAAAGTTTTGTTTCCGAAATTCTTTGAAATTCTGTTCTTATATAGCCTTTCAGTTCATAAATAATGTGAATAATTATTTTAGAATATATTTTTGGGATAACCCATAAATAATAATCGCACACGGTAATAATCTGCCAGCTTAAGAGCCATTTTACTCTAAAATGATTGTAGGATTGCCCCTTAGAGCCTCCAAGGAATCACGAGCAGTATGGGCCATGGTAGAATCTTTCAAAACATTTATCTCTCCCTAAAAAGAAAAGTGCTAATATTTGTGCTCGGTAACTCTCTAAATTTCCCGTGCACTGGAAAATATGGGCTCCATTGTTTGACTTGGAGCTACAGAATACCACAAACCATGTTTATTTTTAGTTTATTTATTTTTTTAATCTTGCAAGAGAACATGAGAATTTAATCATGGATTTTCTGTGCCCCAGTGACTATAGTTCTGCGAATAAACAGTCACGTAAATGAAACTCAGCCTCTTTGGAGTAAATTATGAACTGCGGATCAGAAATATTCTGTAAAACTCAATAACAGAAAAAGCACGGCTTGCATCATGAAGTGTTTGTTGTAATTCTTGGACTATAACTGCATGTAGCATTTCGCAATTTAGTAGATATATGGGCTGAGCTTTTTGAAATGCCTAGTTTGCTGTGACCTGCAGCATAGATATTTGTTGAAGATTGCTGTAATATTTTCCAATGCAATTAAGTGTTTGTGCTGTTAGATCACGTTTACGTTTAAAAATTCTATCGTTTATCATACCTGAATTGGAACACTAGGACATTTCTCTACAAATAGTCTACACACTGCTCTACAAAATGCAATTCTGTTTTCACATAAGTGTAATAAGCAAACAGTTTCTATTCTAGTGTTAACCTCTGGGGAGGTGTGGTATTTCAATATACTAATTTTAAATCACGCATATTATCATTACTACTACAACAACAACAACAACAACAACAACTACTACTACTACTACTACTACTACTACTACTAATAATAATAATAATAATAATAATAATAATAAT
>CM060846.1:241148011-241270511 GCA_030762175.1 Metallyticus violacea
GCTATTTCAGAAGTGATTACGTCTCGTGGTAAACAGCTTTTTATACCCTATCCATGCCAGAGAATAACACGGAATCACATATGTATCTAGACAAGGTCGACAGGTTACTCAGCTTAGGAGAGTGGGGATGGGAAGGCGATCAGAGTCTCCTTGCCAAGGTCATTGGTGACAGTATAAATTTACAACTATATTTTCATCGCTTTAAATAGTGTTGTTTGTAAGGTAGGAATAATACGATCACTAAAGTAATTACTTATAAGAAAAACATGTTTAAAAGAAGTATCAAAAACAGATTCCAACATGTTATAACAGCCTTTCACTTAATTGACATTATTATGTTTTCTGGAAGTTCTACAAATCCTATGCAGACGCAGGAGTTTGGATTTGATTCCCAATAAGGTACTGCTTCTGGGTTAGGCCTTCCCTAGAGTCTTCTGGGTAAGACCTTCCCTAGAGTATTTTCGTATCATGAGAAAGTAAATATCAGTTAAATGTAGTAGCGATAGTCTCAGAGCGCATCTGCACCTTCATTTGATACTTATCTTAATCAGGCCCAATGCATGATTGTGGATATAGGACGTTAAAAGCATTAAAATATAGGAAAATTAAATTAATATTTCCTGGGTACCAGGTTAGGATAAGTTATTCCTTCCAGGTACAGTATATTACTACATTTATGAATTATGTTAAAATGTCTGATTTAAACGATAGTTCATGAACCTAGATTACGCTTGTACAGATACACTAAAATATTGCTCTTATTTCTATATTCCTAATTAACACGACGAAAGTGAGTTTCCGAGTAATGGCATAGTGCTTTAAGAATGAATCCACAATCAATTGAATCAATTTGATGAGCAGAGGAAAAAAAGTAATTGATTTCAGTTAAACAATACAAACAAACAAAACAAAAAATTGGTATGGTATTACAACCTCTGCGTTTTATACTGAAGCGCTTAAATCAGACTACGGAAAAGTCAGGTGCTTAATTGTGATTAAATTAAGAAATAGAAAAACTGAAAATAGATATTTATATCCTTGTTATATCCTGTATTCTTGTTCTTTTAACGTTTATCACAAAGAAGGTATAGTACAAACGCATTTGATACAGAGAACGTTTATTTGCAATCATTTATGCTCATTTCAATAAATCCATTGTTTGAAAAAAGTAAAGATTTTATTCTCTTATCTGATTGCACATTTTATTAATCTGAATTGGAATCATGCTGAAAATCAGATAGCAAATTATACCTATCAGCTATACATGGGCTTTGGTACTGCGCATTTTAACAGTCCAATAGCAAATATTTTATATAAATTGTTTGCTTCTTTTTCCCAAACAAAAGATTTAAATGGCAGTAATACATGTTTCAAAGGCTTCATTCAAACGTAAACTAAAAGGTTTCCATATGCTGTTAGCAATTATAAGCACTGTGATTTGTTATTCTATTACCGAAGATTTTGAAAATATGTTTGACCCAAAAATGTACAAAGAGCTGTCGTAAAATCATAAACAATTCTTTTCAGAGCTTACCGGCACTTCCATATTTTCACTTTTGCTCTCAAGTTCTGTTTTATCATACCTCTTTTGATTGGCAATTTTAAAAATATTTCTACGGCCAATATGGACATGTTGTGAAAAATATATCTAATTCGAAAGTCGTGTTCACACATCCTAGTATATTGGGATATATATAAATGTGCTGCTTGACCGCCTCCTCAGGTAGTGATTAGTATTGCTGACTGATGACCGGGAGGACCCAGGTTCGATTCCCGGACTTTGTAATTTTTCTGAGTTAGGGAGGTCTGGAACGGGATCAACCCGGCCTCGTGAGGATAATTGGGGAGCTGGCTGATGGAGAGGTGGCGTTCTTCGATTTCGAAAGCCATATGATGAGCGACCGGCTGGGTGGCAGAATAATCAAATGCCACCCTGCAATACTGCCCTCTACCAATGAAGTCGTAAGACGGAGACAGATGAAGCAGAGGTCATGGCGGCAGGCCATGGTCCGATCTCAGGTTGTGGCGCCATAGAAGGAGAAGGAGAAGAAGAAGAAGAAGAAGAAGAAGAAGAAGAAGAAGAAAATGTGCTACTTTCATTTTTAATTCGTAGCATGTGATTTCTTAGATCATATTGGTTCTGTTTAAATTGGCATCTTTCGTCAGCTTAAATATTTTTTTTTTTTCCAGTGATGTGAAGGGAAAACGTTTTACAGTACCTAACAGCAATTCATGTTTGTATGTATCTTGATATATTTATTAGGATCATTGTATTAATTGAAGAACAGTTCTTTAATTTACTTCAAGCAATAACATTTTAAGTGTCAAGACACTTAAATAGACATGGAAACTGGCGATTTCATATACTCGCTGATTATTCGCAAACGCATTGTGATAATTGCAAACGGCGACCTCAGAAACACTTATGAATAGGAAATGCAATATGCAACATTTATACGTAAAGTCATGCATGGTTTTGGGCTTTTATCTAATTCTCAATTACAACTAATTTAATGTATTGTTATTATTATTATTATTATTATCATCATTATTATTATTATTATTATTATTATTGTTGTTGTTGTTGTTGTTAGGTTAATACAACGCACTAAAATCACCAAGGTTTTAATTAAAGTATTGAAGGAAGGTAAAACAACAAAAGAGATTTTCCAAGAAACACATTTATTTGCAACCGAGGACTGTAACTATTAGTTCATTTGAAGTATAAAAAACATAAAAAAATACATCTTGCTTAAAATTTGTATGTTGTATCTTTTGTTTCCTACACTGAAAAATGAAGGAACACAAAGAAATATTACAATTACTGTACGTAAAGGTATATCATTACGTTATTTAAAATGACTTTTCTTCATCGCTAGCATCTAGTACTTCTGCATAATTTTGATGTTTTCATTTCTTTACCATGTACTCCATAGGCACCAGAACCTGGGACCTTATGCCCTTGACCCCTCTATAAAATGTGTCAGGATTTATTTGCAAGTCAGTCTACTCGAAGATGCGTTTTCGTCATGTGTATAGGAATATAAAAATAAGCACAATATTTAAGTGTTTCCATACAAGCATAAGAAATGCAGGTTCATAGTCTGTCGATAAAATCACATATTTCACAGTAATATGTTGCACAATCAATGTATAATCATGCTGCAGTGGCGGCTCCTTTAAGAATCTGCTGACTGGCTGTACTCCCAAGAAGTTAAAAATATGTGGTGGTCTAGTTGTAGCGTTTTCGATTACAAATCCGGAGGTCCTAGGTTTAATACTTGGTCCGGTCAAGCTATCTTGATATGGTTTATACGAAATGTTTTCTTACACTCAGAAGGTGAATACCAGGCATCTTTAAGACCCTAGGGATTTCTAACTCATTTGAGTCAATATTAATTTATTTCATTCATTCCTACAGAATACAGACTTATATCTAAAATTAATTTATGTTTATGTTGCGATAACACCAACGCAGTCAAAGCGACAATAAATAAAGAATTAAAAAATGTAACATTTGACACACATTGAAAATAATAACTGAGGAGTAGAGATTTATGCAATGATTATATGCATTGAGAGTAATCATACAGTAATTATGGACATTAAAGCAACAAAACAATACATATCAGTATCACAGCTTATATTTAAATGTTTTTAAAATACTTATAGGCATTCAGAAAAACAACTATATCATAATAATGCACTTGAATAACTTCTTTATCTTTTGCTGTGTTACTCTCCTCGTCTGTAGGACTTACACCCCTGGAATTTAATTCTAATGCCCGGATCGATTGTCTTTGGGAGAGTTAATTAATCTTGATGCATATAGATTACACATTCAAACAGACGACTCCCTGAATGGGTAGTCAATCCAGTTTCAGGACTTCCTCCATTACATCACAAACACAGAAGTCGCAGACACAGAAATAGATTGAATGAAGGTAAACGGGGAAACGGAAGATGGTAGAGAAAGACTAACTTGACATTTTCCCTTAAAACGGACTTAGTAAAACCACAGAAACCTCAACCAAATTAGTCGGCCGCAGGATTTGAACCTAGGACGTCCCAAATACGAGTCCCAATCTTACCGCCTGTCTAACCAGTTTGGTGCACTTGAATAATAGCAGGATAAATTTAACATTTAACACCCACAATTAACACAGTTATCCATGTACATTGACATTATATCTTCTAGATTGAAGTTTCCCAGATATTCATACACACAGAAAAACAATTGTTAGAGAATTTTCCTTATATCATTTTTAAACTGTAGTATAATTCTTGGGCAAAACGTATATATGAAAGGCAGTTTGCATTTTGCTTTTCTTAATAATTTAGCATTATGAGCTATTAAATGTGGGTTTTATTTTTTATATGAGCAGCCATTTGTTCGTTAAACTGCATCGGGACATCAAAGACTGTTGCATAGTTGCTGTATTGGCGTATAAAATAAGCCGCCTTCATTAATGAGTTAAATGTTGTCCTAAGTGACTTGGAAACAAGGGAGGGAATTTGGTTAAATTCAGATAGAAAATATTTTTGTCGATCGACAGTCGTTTCGCTGCTACAGGAGACAGTCCACACGGACTGAAACTATTGCTGAAAACCCAGTAGTCATAACAGATTCCATGGAGTTAGCATACGTCTGGTTATTTCTCGTGGTATGCCGATGAAAGTCAAAAGGAGTTCTTCTTTTTAAATAGTGTTTAACGCCCGTTTTTACTACTGGGGCACCACTGGCGGTGGACACTGATGATACATGAAATGAAATAATATATTGTGAATGGATATTTTTTAAGGAAGGAAATGTTCCTGGCCTAAGTTTAGGGTACCTCCTCGGCATTTACCATTTATGAGGACTGAGGAAACCCCACCCCCCAAAAAAAAACCCGTCAGGGAGGACGATCCTGGCCGGATTCGAACCCCAGACCTCCCGCTCACGAGTCCGCGCTTTAACGACCTCGGTCACCCGTGGCGGTCAAAAGAAAGTGATTTTTTTATGCATTCTCACATTTGTCAGCGTTTATCGAAGGACCAGTTTCATAAATATACACCTACTTTCAGAGCTCATTCTATAAAACTCTCTAATTATTTTGGAATGTACATTAGCTGCTTCGACGAACTTCTTACTTTAGTTGCACCAAAAACTACATCAGACCACAAATATAAGTCTGTTGGCTCAGTTGAAAGATCAGCAGTAATCATTAAGTAAATATTTTTATTTAATTTGTTTTTAAAATTAGGTCAATTGTTTATATACCAGACAAGTTATACTATACTAATATTTACATCCATTTGACACACTATTGAATTAAATAAAAAACATCCATATAAATTTTATGTGTATAAATGAACAGAATACTGTGAACGGCAAATGATGGTGTTACACATATTTTAAAGATTTCCGTGTTTGTACTAAGCAATGATTATTTACAAATGCTGGGGTGGTGGAGTTGGCCTTGCATTGCTGCCTGGAATCCGACAAACTGGTTGGGTCTGAAGTTTATTTTGTATTTTCCTCATTGCATTCAAAAATTCAACTTTACGTTAATTTATCACCATCATTAATTGTTGATTTGGCTTATTTACGGACGCATTTTAACATCTCAGGTCATCAAGTCCCATTCAATTTCAAAATTTTAATAGTTGGAACTAAAGAGAGGAGAAAAAGCTT
The DNA here is from genome assembly GCA_030762175.1 of Metallyticus violacea. NCBI lineage: Eukaryota > Metazoa > Arthropoda > Insecta > Mantodea > Metallyticidae > Metallyticus > Metallyticus violacea. The sequence continues at coordinate 241,153,689 of CM060846.1, forward strand.
ATCTTCACCATCATTATTGAATGTATTTTTATCAAGAACACAAATTAATTCGCGTTCAAGGTTATCAACAGTATGTTTGCGTAGGTTACCATGGGCTCTCAGAATAGGTTGCGAAAGTTTCTTGGTTAGATAATTCCGTGCTTATATTACTGTTGGTTTCGTCAAAATTGTTATCAGGAAGTGTAGAGAAGGAAAGAGATATGGTGACCTTTTCCGTTGTTAATTTGTCGAGACTACAAATTGCAGTTCGGAACATTTTTATTAGCGTCATTGCCAGTGGGAGATCATTTTGTATGTCATTTTATCTCCTGCCACAGTCTTTTACATTTTCCTATGCTTTCTATATTTCCTTGCCTGAAATAAGAAGGAAATGCAGCAAACCCTTTTTGTATTTGCAGGCTCTGATGACTGAAATAGCTTTTCTTCAATATGAATATTTGTTGGGAAAAGCAACTGTAAGCCAGTATTGGAGATCTCGGATTAAGCAATTGGATGAATGAAATCCTGTCGTTAGTAGTGCTGGTTCACTTTAAATACGCCGTAATCAATTTTTGTGGTGAATTTGAAAAAAATGAATGGAAGTATCGTTGATCCAGTGATTAATCCGAAACGCAAATATTATTTATTATTATTATTATTATTATTATTATTATTATTATTATTATTATTTTTTATTTATTTATTTATTTATTTATTTATTTATTTATTTTTGCAAAATTTGCCATTTTGACTTACAAGTGACTTGGAGATGGTTGAGTTAGGCTGTGCGCGAGCTACCGATGGAAAGTATGTGATATACTCTAGAAAAACTAGAACGGGAAGTGATGTGTTGCGCTGTGATGTGAAAATAAGGAGTGTAGTAAATAGTAAATAAAGAGAGGGATAAGATTGGATAAATTAAAACGCATAGTGATTGGTAAAATGAATTGTGTGAGGTACAAAAAACGAAGTGCGGTAGACATAAACTTATTTGCAAAAATTTGTTATTGGTATAGCGCAGATATTATCGGCGATTGTGAGTGCGAAAGATAGTATGGAAGATGTGTGTTTTTGGTGGAAGAGTGGGTGGTAATTTCAATAATGCGTTGCTGTGCGGGTGTGCTTATAAATGACGTAACTCGTAATTTGAATAATGCGACGTTGTGCGGGAGGGTCGTAAGTTGATTTCCAGCTGTTCTGCATGCCAAGGAATGGGAAGTGTAGAATTATATTTTTTATAAATAACAATTATAATTTTTATTTTAATACACATTAAAAAGTAACATTTGCGCAAGAACATTAAAAAATTATATTGTAATACATATCTATGCAAGAGCATTGAAAAAATATGATTGAATATGTTATTCTTTATATAAATATTTTTTAGCAATAGTAACTATTTTAATAATTAAACATAACAAAACCTATACGAAAAAATCATTATAAGTGCCCCGCAAACACGATAATGTATGTACTTATGCAAAAGCATTGAAAATGTGTTTAAACGTGTTATTTTTTTATATACAAGCACATTTTTAAAATAGTTATATTAAAAGTTAAACATACTTAAACATATACGAAAGAAGATCACTATAAATGTACTAAATGCGTGAACACTTGCACACATATTTGCGTACATGTGAATATGGTGATGGAATATTGTGAAGATAGCAGGCACGTAGTGCTTGACAGTAAAAACATTTTGGATAAAACGCTAGATTTTTTAAAGCAATTTTACACACTCGCTTTGATCCATAAAAACATTTAAACATTTTAGTCGTTAAGTGAAAAGTTATAAATGAATGATTGAACAAATTGGTTTTCACAAGAAACTATGAGTGATTATATCCACTAAAAGGACTTTTACAGTCTGCACTGAAACCTAGATGTCATTTCTTTTTAAACTGCTGTGGGGCTATACACAAAGCAAAAAATTAAAATATATATTGCAGCACACAGACAAACATTAAATTGAGTAAATATTAAAATAAAATGAAAATTTTACAACGATGACATTCATAAGGTGGTTTTAAAGTTTTTTTGTACATGTGCGTACATATTAGGTATATTATATAGTTTGTAAGCACAATGAGCCTCTGGCACTATAAGGACGCAGAATTATATCTACCTAATGGTTTACTGTCTCTAGTTTTGAAAAACCATTTAGTATACGGCTTCCAAATACAACCACAAAGGGTGTTTTTGTGTACCTACAACTGTCAAATTGCTTGCAATGATAATCACAGTTATTTATACTCATTTTATAAATACTACAAAGAAAGAAAATAAAAAACTAATCATTTCAGAAAAAAGTTATCATTTTACAAGTTTGCGCTTGCAAGTGAATGTTTGTGTGTATGGTAATGAACATTAATGTTACTACTACATTTTTAAAAACACAATTTTATTTTAAATGTTAACTTCCTATTGCATCTGTGCCCAAATATACGCCCAAAACCTTGTCCTGGAACCCACGATATTCACAATGTTGTTGTATTTTTAAACATACTGTCAACTTTTAGTGCTGATATTCAACTATACCATTTTGTTTTAACTAGTTATACTTATTAAAAACACAAATCACCAATAATTACTATTTGGTGTGCTACAAAAGCATTACTCCTTTTTTGGCACTAAGTTATTTTTTCTTAAAAATATTCCTTGCTTTCACTGTTAATGGTAGTAGAGTAGTGTGGGGCAAAAGTACGTGCTGGGTAAGAGTACGCACAAGGGATATTTATAAGAAACCGCCGTGCAGTTGGTAGCACTACATGCTGTTGGATAGCTAACATGGCCGATAGCTTCTCTTCTTAGTTTCGTCGCGCTGATGTATTTCATATTTAAACTATGAGGTAAGATTGAATATCACACATCTCGATGTTAATTTTAGGAGTTTTGGAAGTGTGTTTGGCCTATGTAAAATCTAAAATCTGTAATGCAGTACTATGCCAATTTATTGGCTATTTTCTGTAATAACATGTCTTACCTTAGTCATTGAATGAACATAAGTACAGATGGCAGCACAACCTGGGAAATGTTTCAGAAGACAATGGGGCAAGAGTACGAACTGTAGGGTGGGGCAAAAGTACGCATGCGTACTTTTGCCCCACTCTTGTATTTGTATGTGTAATTACAGAGTTCATAATATGAATGAGTCAGGAATCAGTACTGTCCCTAACAAGACTCCTAAAGTTGTCTCACCTACTGGCAAGAAAGCCGTTGGAAAAATAGTTTCTGCAGAAAGAGGAAATTTAACAACTGTTGTTTGTGCAGTCAGTGCCAGTGGAAATTATGTTTCCCCAGGCATAATATTTGTAAGAAAGAGAGCTAAACAAGAATTTATGCATGGAGCTCCACCAGGTGCGATCATGATGTGCTCAGACAGTGGATACATCAATAGTGATTTATTTGTTGAATGGCTGACGCATTTTCAGAAGCATGTAAGGGGAAACATTGAGAACCCAATACTTCTAGTGCTAGATAATCACACGTCGCATTTAAACTTGCAAACAATACAGAATGGGATTCATCTTCTGTCTATTCCTCCCCATACCTCACATAAGTTGCAGCATCTCGACAGATCGTTCTTCAAGCCATTAAAAGACCTTTATTCTGCAATGTGTGACAAATGGTTACTAAATAACCCAGGACGCGTCATAACGCAATTTCAAATTGCAGAGTTGTTTGGTGAAGCTTATGAAAAATGTGCTACAATTGGAAAAGGAATTAAAGGATTTAAGGAGTGTGGGATATATCCAGTGAATAGGCACATATTTTCAGAGGAAGATTATCTGCCCAGTTCTGTTACAGATCAAGAGCCTTCAGCCGTTATTACAGAGGAGGCAACAGACAGTGAGGAGCAGTTTTCAGTTGTCAGGAACAAAATCTCCGATGGGAATCTTCCACTCAAGGAAATGACTGTTCACCTAAAACAAATTTTAAGGCCAAGGAAATTATTCCTTTGCCAAAAAGAAAAGGCAAACAAATAAGAAGGAAGAGAAGTCAAAGATCAGAAATGCTGACTAGCTCACCCTTTAAAAGGAAGTTGGAAATTAATCAAGTCATTAAATTATCCAGTGTCTCAAAGCGGATCAAGTGTGACTTAACAAAATCACATGACAATATGAGGTCCAAAAAAACCAAATGGCATTCAACGACACCTAAAGCCTCAACTTCAAGTTTGAGAGACAAACTCCACTGTCCAGGATGTTGAACCACCAAAAGAGGACTGGATTCAGTGTCAACATTGCGGAGAATTGTGGCATGAAGCCTGTTCCAGTCATGAGGGAGGCAACAAATTTTTCTGCGACTACTGTAAGAATGATTAAGACTATGAGAAAATATCATATTTTTCATTCATATTGTTTAGATAGGTAAATTAAGTTACTATAATCCTTTAGTTTTATATTAATTATGTTTAATATAAGTCAGACTATGGTCCTTTAATGTATTCTTATATTGTAATTAAAACATAGTAATAAGCAGCAAAATTTAAAAAATGTGTTTTCTGCGTACTTTTACCCCATATAATGCGTACTTTTGCCCCACATATGGGGCAAAAGTTCGCATTTGTCACATTTTAATTAAATATTTTTAAAATGTTCTTTTGAATGGAAAGGTATATTTTAACCACTGTTTCTGATAAAATATAGAATGCAAATTTCATAATAAATAATTCACAAATATCAATCAAATATATACCATTGGAGAGGTCTTTAAACCTTAAGTGCGCACTCTTACCCCGCATTACTCTAATGGTGGTGGAGAAGGAATTTTGTTGATTATTGAGAACAACAAAAACGAAAAAGGAAATGAAATATTAAAACTACCACCAACATTTAGAATACATAAAATTACGGAGGAAATAGGAATGGTGAATAAGAAGTAAATTAAAACACTATAAAGCAATAGCAGAGGATATAAGTGCGGAAGAGGATGAGAATGAGGATGAATAAAAAGAACAGGAGGGCAATATAAGTAAAAAACAAAAATTGCGCAGTACAAGTTTTTATGGAAGAAAATTACAATTACAACATAGGTTACAGGATACAGGTAATAATTACAAGGTAGGGAAAGAAGCTGAAGAAGAACAATGTAAATATGCAAACAAGAAATGGAAGGAAAATGTGAAAAGGAAGGAATAAAGGAATTCGGTTTAGATAAATAACTACACACATACACAATAGATGAAGAAAACAACACCTTAGACAGAAACAAAACTGCGTCAGTGACAGCGACAAAACCTAACATCAGTCAAATATACGCTGACTTGGATATTTCTCTCAAATTCAGCCGGCTCGAATAGAGACAGACTCTGATTTAGGCTTTGAGGCATTTAATCGTAAATTGCACACGAATGCTGAACGTATAATCTTCCCAGTTCCAGATGCAATTGATAGAATGAATCTCAAAATTCAAAATATTACAACAAAATCCGCAAGAATTATTAAAACTATTAGAAGTGGTGTATAAAAGAAGAGATGACAATTTGTATCCAGAAGAAATCTATAAACACTTTGTATTATGCTATGGACGTATTTCTTTTGATATTAATCAAAGCTGACTGCACTGTGATACGCAAGTCAGGTAAGATGGCGCAAAGTATTCAAATACATCTATCTCAAAATCCACAAAACTAATTTCCCCAACAGTACCCCATCAATCAACAAACATTCCATTCAAAGGCAAACACACAACCACTAAACCAAACACCCATAAAACTGTTAAAAATTACAACATTAAAGACAATTTCCTCGGAGCACTTATAACACAAACAGATAATAGATTTAAACACAGGGAAAAAGAAACCATTAAAATGCCAGAAATAACTGGATCAAGAAATACGTCAAACGCAAGAAATACGCCATATACAAAAGATACTCCAGTGCAAAAGCATTTTAGAGAACAAATTGAACAATATTCTAAAAATAGAACATAACATTTAGATAAATGAAATTTAGACATTCTTTGTGTTCAGGAACCATACAAAACAAATGGTAAATTAATACATATTACAATTAAACAAAAGTGGTAAGTAACGGATAATTTTATGGTGGCCATAATTATAAACAATCCGGATTTATAAATAGTTAGTGTTCTACAGATAAATGATTCTCATACAAACTGTATCAATATCACTCACAACAATGGAAAAATTTACTTTGTAAAATCATTATTTCAAATTCAGTCATCAGATAGAACCCTATCTCAAAAAATTAGAACCATTAATAATATCTTCATAGACGCGGAATTGGTACCCACACTCGACGCCAATGCAAAACCAGACTTGTGATATAATACGACAAAATACGAAAGAGCAGAAAAAATGGAGGAGGTAATCTCCGAATTAAAACTTATCATAAAGAATGAATATCACAACGCTCTATCGTATGAACATTGTCAAGGAATAATATACAGCATAGATCGAACCATATACAATAGCAAGATAGAAAATAAAATTATTAACTGGAGGGTAGGACAAGATCTTACCTCCATTGACCACAGATTAATATATTTTAACTACTGTATTCGGAAAGTGCAAGGAGAACGAATAGAAGCAGATTAGTTAAAATATAACTATGCACAAGTTAATTGGTTGTTAATGAAAAACATATTTGATAGAAGTAACTTAGAATATAGGGGAATAAACAATAGATCAAGATGCAGAAAATTTAATAAATACAATTAAATTAGCAATTAAAAAGTCAGTTCCAAAATTAAGAATTAAAAAATATCCAAATAAACCTGGACAAATGCCTTACAAAAAGGGCGAAGGAGAATGAGGAAAATGAGAAAAATCGACCAAAAAACAATTGCGGCAGAAGAAAAAGAAACTAACTTGAGAAATTATAGGCAAGCCAAGGAAAAAATTAAAAACTTATTAAACGAAACTAGAAACAATTCATGGAAAACATTTGTTGAGAATAATCTTGACTCAAACGCTTGGGGAATTTCGTATAAAATTGAGATGGAAAAAATTAGAAAACCCGAAATTGTAACTACTGTAATCAAAGAAGATGCTACGATGACTACCAATTGGAAAGATTTAATACATGTATTTTTGTTTATCGGTCGTGGTGGTGTAGTGGTAACCATATTTGCCTTCTAAATCCAAGATCGCGGGTTCCAACCCGGCCAGGATCGATGGATTTTTTCGGGCGTAAAAATCCTAAGTATGGCTTCCTTCGGAAGGGAAGTAAAGTCATGGGTCTCATGTTGTACATTTACAAGCCTGAAAAAAGAGGCCTCTGAGCAAAATTTGTCGGCCGTTTCACGCCCTGAATAGAATGGGACGCTGATGACCTGAGATGTTAAAGAGCGTCCGTAAATAAACTAAATCAACAATATGTATTTTTGAACAAATTATTTCCGGACTATAATATTCAAACCGATGAAATAATAAACACCCAAAAAAAGAAGTAACGTGCACCTCACGTACAATAATGTAAAAATAATGTGCCCATTTGATATTGTGAAAATTAAATTAATCTTTAAAAAATAAGGAAGGCTGCAGGAACTGATGGTATACCAAATGAAGAAAAACATCGACTTTAGAAAAGTAAAATCCACCGAAGATGTAATAAACGAAGTTCTAAAGTGGCAAATCATCTAAATCCAAATATGCAATATGGATTTTTATAGACATATCAGGGGCATTTGATGATCTATGGTGGCCCTTACTTTTTGAAACATGAAGGGATAAGAATTATCTAACAAGTCTTTACAACCTAATAAAAGGTTATTGCAACAAGTCTACATAAAAGGGGTGGGAAGAATAGTAGAAAAAATATAACTATAGGATGTCCCCCCAAGGGTTGTTCTTAGGACCAATTTTCTGGGACATAGTTCTTATAACACTATTGTATATACTGCAAGAACACTTGGACATAGTTAATACCATAGCATATGCCAATAATGTTATCATTATAATAGAAGGAAATCATAGAAGAGAAGTAAAGGTTAACAACTTAATGACAAACTAAAACTTTGGTGTAGTAACTCAAAATTACAATTAGCTCAAGCAAAATCAGGTTACATGATTCTAAAAGGAAAGTTAAAAAGAAACTCATCCATAAAATATAATAATCAGGCAACAAGGAGGCTAAAAGAAGTTAAATATTTGGCTATATTATTGGATGAAAAACTATATTTCAACCATACTCAATATATAAGAACAAAATCCGAAAAAATAATGATGATTTGGTAAGCATCTTTTAATCGAGATTCAAAATAACACAAAAACAATATAAATTTTTAACAACAGTATATATGCAGTAATTACTACCTATGGGATGGGAGTATGGGTCCATAAAATGAATGATGTTCTAACTAGAAATTGATTAAGAAGAATCCATGGGAAAATACTGTTAAGATACACTGGCTCAGTAAGTACCACACCAACATGGCTGTACTTGTAACTACAGGTATCTGACCAATTGATAATGTAATAAAGTTAAGGAGAGCATCAACTGCCTAAAAAAGGAGAATTTTAAGAAAGTAAAAGAAATAGTTCAAAGGTATAATTACTCAATCAAAGATATTAAAATTACAATAAAAGCAAATTGGCAGTGTGAATAGGACCAATGTGAAGTGGGAAGAAGGACTTATAATATTTTTAACAACATCAATGAGAGATTAAAATTAAAACACAAAAATTCTACTAAAGGACTAACACATTATCTAACTGGTCATGGCCATATAAAACCTATATGTATTAATTTTTGAAGCTGTTTACAGTGAAGTATTATATTTAAAATTGTAACTTATTTACACACTTCACTTACTATATTTTCCTAATTTGGAACAATGTTTCTGGAACCAGCGCTCCAACTTAGGAAAATATAGTAAGTGAAGTGTGTAAATAAGTTACCCATAGAGTATCATTTTACATATAAAACCTATTGGAACAAAATTAATAAATCATGTAATGATATTTGTTACTATTGCAATGTACAAGGGACACAAGAACATGTCCTTTTTGAGTGTGTACATTATTTTCAACAGAATGAATGAATGAATGAATGAATGGGAAATTTTAGATGATTACAAATATCATCAATTATAAGAGATTAATGTTTACACAAGCATTTAGAGAAGCTGGCTGAAAAAATAAGTGGAATTACATGGGAAGAAAAGATGGAACAGGAGGTGATATCAACAGTCACAGTACAAGCTGGGAATCAGATTTGAAGATTAGCAAGATTACAAATATTAAATTCTACAAATACATCACCAAACTATGAGGAAGGAGAGAATGAAAGAAAAAGTGAAGATGATGAGGGAAGAGAGTAAGGCAGAGAAGAAGGAAGGTCAAAAAGCAGGTGAAGAGGAGGGAGGAAGGAGAACACAGGAGAGAGGAGTAAAGTAGGAGCTGGTGATAATTGTTACAATGACTGTAAAAATAATGACTAATAGCATAATGACTAGAGGCAAAGAAAGAAGAGTGAGGAAAGGTGAAAGAGAAAGAAAATTGAGAGATGAGTAAAGAGGGGAATGATAATATATGAAATATATCATTAATACAACAGCAACAACTACTCAAACCATCCAAGTATTGAAAAAGAAAGGAGACCAAGAAAAGATGTGATGGCCACTATAATAAATAACACACTGCAGAAGGGGGAGAAGAAAGAAAACTGAAGGGGAGGTAAGAACCACAAGGAGAGGAGGAGTCAGCGGTACAGTAGTTTGAGGAGAAAGTGATGGTGGTTAATAAGTGTAAGTGATTAGTGAGTAAGCAAGTTGAGTGATAACTGTAATTGAAATATTAGATAAGATATATAAAAATGAAAGCAATGAACAATTAAAAAGTAAAAAGTAGTGAGTAAATGATATGGTGAACAAGGGTTATGTATACAAATAAATAGTGCCAAATATAAACTGGTGAATGATTGTAATAGTAATAGTAATAGTAGTAGTAATAGTAATAGTGTAGTATAGTGATTGAATAGGAAAAGTAGAAATATATGTAAAGTGAAAGTTTATGTATTAAGTGAACCAAATTGGGTAATGTAAGGATTAAGTAGGAATTATAATCTAGCTAGGGAGAGAAAGGTGCTGGTTACCAGCACCCTGACAGTTCGGTTCCCGGCAGTTAAACATAGTTTAAGTAGTTAGCTGGCTATCAGCTAATGGTAACTTTACTGGTTTCCAGTATTTTGTAATTTATTAATGAATATACAAAAGTTTTAAATTATGAAACTTTTCTTTTTTGTTTATGCTCTGTTAAATTACATTAATTCTTTTTATTTTTCTTTTCTTTTCTTTTTATAGTTTATTATCTGTAAAATTATTATGTGCAGTGGAAATTAATTAAAGAAAAACTGATAAAATTTGGAAATATATATTCCGGTATAGGCAACAAGATGTGGGGATGGAATATTGCAATTTTAATGTATTATATTTTTTTATTTCAATCTAACCGTGCAACAAAATAACAATGTTTACACAAAGAGTTACTGCTAGCGAGATTTTCACTTCCTTTCTTTTTCCTTTTTTATTATTCCTTTATCACACGTTTCGTAGTGAATTGGCTAAAATAATAATAATAATAATAATAATAATAATAATAATAATAATAATAATAATTTCTTCTTAAGAATGCTGGAAAAGAAAAAAATGGGTTACTTAATGAAAAAGAGAGAAAGAGAAAAAGGAGGATAGAGAGGAGGAGAAAAGGAAACGTAGTGCAGTACTGGTCAAGTTTCAGGGCAATGTCTCCTCTGCAACTGGATGCAGGGAAGCCGTTTTTGGTGTTGGCACGACGGCTTGGTAGTGTTGAAGTCAGGACAAAGTTAGCTCCTGGAGTCCCAATGACAGTATGTCTGCTATGGCAAAAGTACGCCTGAGAGATGTAACATTATATAAATTACCTATAAGCAAAAATGTAACAAATAAATATAATAAAGATATCAAAAGAAGCTGTAAACAGCACAACGGATGCCTAGAACATAAAAAAAACTGATGCTTTCAAGATCTCGGGTCTACGGGAAAAAAAAATCCTAATGTCAATGCAAGCAGCGATGTGCAAAAGAATAACATAGTTCATCCGGTTCAGTAGCGGGAAGGAAAGAAAATAGCAAAACTTCAGAATATAGCGGTACAGAAGATAAGTGCAAACGTGGAACCATAAGTAGTGTGTAAGGAAGAGGGGTAAAAATGGATAGTGATGATGATGATTATTGATTAAAGGGCGCTAAACTGCTAAGGTCATTAGCGCCCAAATACACTAAAAACTGATCCAAAAATAAAATATATACACCCAAATCCAATGTAGAAAAAGACATTAAGCACATTGGGCAATAACAATAAAAACCCCAAAACAAATAACAACGGTAAAATGATCAAAAACAAACAAGACTGGTATTAAAACAAGGCTGCTAGAGCTGAAAACACAACAGTCTTAAAATGGTCTATAAATGTAACATAAAAACCCCATAACAAAGAAGAAGGGCAATATGGTCAACAACAAACAAGACTGGTATTAAAACACAGATGCAACAGCTCAAAGCAAAACAGTATTATAACGGTCTAAAATTGTAACAATTACACTCTATAACATATAACAAGTGTAATATGGTCAACACAAACAAGGTATAGTAACAACGCATCAGCAAGAGCTGAAAATACAACAGTCTTAAAATAGTCTAGAAATGCCGTCATGAATAAAATGATATAACCTCACACCTTGCTCCAAAAACCACAAACACGCATAAAACGGAGCACTCGCTCAACAGCAACATCATCATCGGCAAGTAAGTCCTCAATAGAGGAGGGCAAACCTAGAGAAAGTCTAAACGCTGCTAGATGATGACATTCAATTAAAATGAGACGCACTGTAAAGGGGTGGTCGCAGCGAGGGCAAGATGGAGCTGGTTGACCATTAAAAAGGTGACGGTAACTAAAACGGCTGTTCCCAATTCTCAAACGTGCTTAAATTACTTCTTCGCGAGAACTGCGCGAGAAGAAGTCGACAAGTTAAAAGGGTCGGATTTACAATCTCGAAGCTTGTTGCAAGGAATTAAGTTCCACACTTCGCGCCAGCGCAAGAGAACGCCTCTACGTAAAGAATGTTTAAAATTCCCCGAGTAAAAACGTTGCTCATACTCAACAGGGTCTAAAAGGGCGGATTTAGCTGCGACATCTGGGGCCTCGTGCCTGGGAGTCCCACATGAGTCCAGGTACCCACAGCAGTGTTACCCTGATGCCAGCGTCCAGAAGCGTAAACACTGCACCCTGGATCTTCTGTACAAGCGAATGGTAGTTGTAGAGCTGTTTCAATGATAAAAGGGCACTCAAAGAATCGGAACAAATAACACTGTTCCCCAGCCCCTGGTCAGTAATAAATAAAATAGCCAGATAAATAGCATAAAGCTCCGCCATAAAAATAGATGTCGCATCGTTAAGACCAAATGTAAAACTAGCTCCATTAAAAACAAATGCACATCCTACTCCTGTGTCAAATTTTGAGCCGTTGGTATATATATAAAATTCCATCCAGTAAAAGAAGAGATGTTCTTGCTAAAATGACAACGAATAACGGGTGCTGCGGTCGAAGACTTAAGACAGAATGTAAGCCCAAGATGAACGGGGGCGTCTGCTGAAAGCCAAGGGGGAGAAGTACTTTCCCCGGCTAGGAAAAAAATCAGGTAAATCTACGTCCAAAGTCCTTAACAGCTCCCGAAAACGAAACCTAGGAGGTCTAGGAGTAAAAAACAGAGCAGCATAAAATGGAGGGAGAGACACATTAAAAAACGGCTCACACGTGGGATGACGAGGTTGCGCAGATAATCTACAACCATACGCCGCAAGTAAAAGATCCCTACGATAAAACAACGGAGGTTGTCCAGACTCCGCAAATAAACTTGACACAGGACTGGTTGGGAATGCTCCAATAGCGACACGGATACCCCGGTGATGAATGGGGTTAAGACGACGAAGAACGGAAGGTCATGCTGAGCCATAAACTACACAGCCATAATCCAGTTTAGACCGGATTAGAGATCGATAAAAGCGTAAAAGAACAGTCCGGTCAGCTCCCCAGGACATGCCATTTAAAACACGTAAAATACAAAGAGAACGATCACATTTGCCTCTGAGTTGTGCTATATGCGATGACCAGCATAATTTCCTATCAAATACCAAGTCAAGGAATCTAACTTCGTCTGCGAAAGCAAGAGCGTCTGGGCCGAGATGGAGAGATGGTGGAGAAAACGCCTTATGGCGCCAGAAGTTCAAGCAGACGGTCTTCTCTGCGGAGAAACGGAACCCGTGGTTTACACTCCAAGCGTAAAGGCGGTAGAGACAGCATTGGAGGAGGTGTTGCAAAAGACAAGCTCTCCGAGAGGCAAGAAAGATGGCAAAATCGTCAACGAACAACGACGATTGGATTCCTGACCGTAAACATTCAGTGATGGAATTAATGGCGATGGCAAACAGCGTGCAACTAAATACCGAGACCTGAGGTACACCGTTCTCTTGAGTAACACGAGAAGATAAAACTGAACCTACGCGAACATTAAAAACCTGGTCTTGCATAAACTGCCGAATAAAAACAGGCATACGACCACGTGTATGCGAATCATGAAGCACTCGAAGAATACCGTTTCTCCAGCAAGTATCATAGACTTTCTCCAAATCGAAAAATACGGCGACCGTTTGGCACTTCCGTACAAAACCGTCCATTATGTGGGTGGAAAGAGACACAAGATAGTCGACTGAAGAACGATGACGCCGAAAACCGCACTGAACGTTCGTCAATAATTTCCTCGGCTCTAACCACCACACAAGCCGCTCGTTAACCATGCCATCCATCACCTTGTAGACGCAACTGGTTAGGGAAATCGGACGGTAACTGGAAGGAAGGTGTGGGTCCTTTCCAGGTTTAGGTATGGGTACGACGGTGGCCATTCGCCAAGCGCTTGGAAATGTTCCATTGCACCAAACTGAGTTAAAAATCTGGAGTAAAAAAGCCTTACCTTCCGCTGGCAAATGCTTCAGCAAAGCAACATGAATGCCATCTGGCCCCGGTGCGCAATGCCGAGAGGTAGAAAGAGCATGCTGCAATTCCCTGGCGATAAAGGGACATTATAGCACTCCCTGGAGAAACCTCTCAACTCAACCTACTCCTTTAATGTGCGAAATGAAGGATGGTAATTGGCGGAGCTTGAAACATCAGCGAAAGTGCGTCCTAAAACATTGGTTATATCAATCGGAGTAGTAAGCACTCGATTTGATATCCTAAAACCGGGTATGGGCGTAAATCTAGGTTTGCCTGCAATTGGGCGTAGCTTTTTCCAAACTACAGATGGCGTTGTGCGGTTAAAAGAGGAGGTAAAAGCAATCCAAGACGCCTTTTTGCTATCAATCCTTAATCAATCGACGGCATTTGGCACGCAGTTGTTTGTAGCGAATCATATTTTCTGAAGTAGAGTGGCGACGAAAAACTCGTAGAGAACCTCAGCGTGCACGCAAAGCATCCCGGCATTCATCGGTCCACCAAGGAACCAGAAAGCGTCTTAGGTGGCAAGACGACCGGGGAATTGTCTGATCTGCGGCTGTAATAATGACCGTTCAGATGAGCTCGATCACGACGTCGATGGATGGAAATTCATACCCTGAAAAATTGGCCATAGATCGAAAGAGAGGCCAGTTCGCCTTTTCAATAAGCCATCTTGACGCAAGCTGAGAATGTGCGTGTGGAGAGAAAACTTGAACCTGACACGGAAAGTGGTCACTAGAGTATAAATTGGAGATGACGTTCCAAGTAAAACGAACAGCAAGTGAGGCAGAACAAAAGGATAAGTCCAAGTGTGAAAAACAACGAGTACTATCAGAAATAAAAGTAGGTTGACCAGTGTTGAGCAGAATGACATGGTAGTGGTCTAGAAAGTCTGCCAACACGCTACCCCTTGCACACTCCCTGTTGGAACCCTATAGGGGATGGTGCACATGGTGCAATGTTGCTCAACAAGGATGGGATAGCCGTGGAGAATCGTCGTCTTGAGCAATGAGTTACTCTGTAACATTCCAACTGTCTCCTCCAAAAGTGATCCATTACGAAGTCGGGTGCAAGATTTCAGGGGTCCAGCTATGGTGCCAATGCCCTTCTGAATTATAAACGGGTTCACTCGGGTAAACGACTGGCCGTCTTCTGTTCGACTAATGACTAAGTAACGAAGAAAAGGCTTCTCGGTTACTTCTTTTACGTCCACTCTTTTTCTTTTAATTTGTGTGAAATTATTTTCGTTCACCATAGCGATATTATCCTCCACCATTGCAACTGTCTCCAATGGCAGCCTGCTTTCTGGGCGCCACCCCGGCTCAGGTGACATGTCCTGGTTTAGGCAAAGTCACCTCAGGGTCACACCTTCCTGTGGGTTGACAAAGGGACCCAATCGCCTGCAGGAAGTACAACAGCGCATGCAATGGCCCCTCCCCAGGCCTGGCCTTTACCAGGGGATACGCTCCTGTTCTACATGATAACTCAGTGCTGGGAGTTACGCTATTACCCAGTCACTTTTACCGTGTCAAACATGGGGGCATCCTTCAGACAAAGAACAGGGAAGTAAAACCACTAAAAATTAAAATGAGTCAAACACGCTGAGCGTGGACCTGTGGGAGCAGCACGGATGCCTCGGATTCGACCGACCAAAAAGTAAGGTGGTAATTTTATCTAATTCTAACAATGGCCATCCTTACGTGGACTCCGCAGTCGAAGATCTGACCTGGAGTTACTTTTACGCTCGACTGACTCTCCGCTTGTGTGTCTCCAAGAGACCAAACTTCGATCTCAGGATTCGTTCAGTATTTGCGGTTACTCTTCGTTGAGATTCGATCTTCCTTCCGAAGATGGAACTCCCATGCATGGCGGAGTTTTAATTTTAATCCAGGATGACGTTTACAATACTTCAATTAACCTCCAGACCCGTTACCCTTTAACGTTAACATTAATCCAAAATCTACCACAATTTCCAGTAGAAGCTTGGGACCTGCAGCTATCTATCTGATTTCAAGCGTAGGGTTCCGGTGGGGAGCAGCCTGGATGCCGAGCGACAGCTGAAGTGCATACAGGTGAAGAAGAATGCGATTGCAAACTGAAGATTATATAATTAAAATTGGAACATTTTAATGTGTAATTAAATATTTATAAAATATATCGTATTGTACAATGTTGCATATAGTTAAATTAAAATAACTACCGGTTACCAGTAGTTGTGGTATATTTTTAAAGTTACCAGTACTTTGAGTAAAATTGTGTTGTTGAAGTTTTAGTGTAATTTGTTAATCTAGTTATTTAGTAAAGTAGATCTATACATTTAATTAATTAAAATTAATATAAAATGTAAAATAAAGTAGTAAATAAGGAAACTGGGATGGACTAATATAGGTACCAGATATCAGGATATAAGTATTGCTGACGTTAAAAAAAATGGTCAACTATCAAAATGCATAGGCAACTTATCTTTTGTAGCAATGCACACACAATATCAACGCCAGGGGTGGCCGAGGTCGTTAAGGTGCGGACTCGTGAGTGGGAGTCCTGGGGTTCGATTTTTACCAGAACCGTCCTCCTGACCGGGGTTTTATCCAGGTTTTCCTCAGTCCTCATTAATGCCAAGTGCAGCGGCGGCGTCCTAAATTTAGGCCTAGAAGGCTTCCTTCCTTAAAAAAATCCTTTCCCAGTTTACCATTTCCTCTCATATATCATCAGTGTCCACCGTCTATGGCACCTCAGTAGTAAAAAACGGGCCTTAAACACTATTAAATTATAAAACCCTCCAAGAATATAGTGTGTTAACATGAGTGACGTAATCCTCAGATGTTTCATTTTATCAAAAGCTTTCCGGAAATCAGCAGACCAAACAAATTTCTGGTTTTTCTAGCGAGTTGTGTAATGGTTGTGCAATAGTTGCAAAGTTAAGAATAAAATGCCTGTAGAAACTAAATAATCCTAATAGTTTAGGTACATCAGAACGGTTTTATGTTAACTGCGCTATCTAATCGTGTTGGGATGATGATGATGATTATTGCTTAAGGGCGCAAAACTGCTGTGGTCATTAGCGCCCAAACACATCAAGTACTATGTCAGAAAACCCAAATCCCGCGCTTAATGAACGGACAGTAGTACTGGTGCAATAAAATGTATACCCAAAAACAAATAACAAGGGTATAAGGCGCCACAGATATATATGGTTACTAAAACTTAGTCGCAAGAGCGAAAAAACATAATAGTCCTGTAATGGACTAAAAACATAGCAATAAAACCCCAAAGCCAACACAGGCCAATATGGTCAACAGACAAAGACAGGTAGGAAAACAAATCAGCAAGAGCTGAAAACAAACCAGTCTTATAAAAGATTAAAATGGTAACAATAAAACCCCAAAACAAAGAACAAGGGTAATGTGCAAAACAACAATTTAAGACTAGTTAACACGATTCAGCAAAAGCTGAAAAAACAACAGTCTTATAAGAGTCTAAAAATGCCGTCAATGGTAAAAGATAAAACCTCACACCTTGCTCCAAAAACCACAGACACGGATAAAACGGAGCACACGCTCAACAGCAACCACATCATCTGCAAGTAACTCCTCAATAGAGGAGGGCAAACCTAGGCTATTTCTAAAAGCTGTCAGATGAAGACAATCAATTAAAATGTGACGCACTGTAAAGGGGTGGTCACAGTGAGGGCAAACTGGAGCGGGTTGACCATTAAAAAGGTGAGAGTGAGTAAAACGGCAATGCCCAATTCTAAGACGAGCTAAAATTACTTCTTCGCGACGGACAGCGCGAGAAGAAGTCGACCAGTTAAAAGGGGCGGATTTACATTCACGGAGCTTATTATTTGGGAGTAATTCCCACTCCTCGCGCCAGCGCGAAAAAATGGCTCTACGTAAGGAATGTATAAAATCCCCGAAATAAAAACGCTGCTCGTACTCAGCAGGGTCTAAAGAGCGGATTTTGCTGCAATATCTGCGGCCTCATTACCTGGGAGTCCGACGTGTCCAGGCACCCATAGCAGTGTTACCCTGACGCCAGCGTCGAAAAGGGTTAAAACTACATTCTGGACCATCTGTACAAGGGGGTGGAGGTTGTACAGGTTTCTAAAACTTAAAATGGCACTCAAAGAATCGGAACATATAACACTGTTCCCCAGCCCGTGATCAGAAATAAATAAAACCGCCCGATAGATAGCATAAAGCTCCGCCATAAAAATAGATGTTGCAACGTCAAGACCATACGTAAAACTAGCCCCATTAAAAACAAAAGCACATCCTACACCTGTGTCAGATTTTGAGCCGTCGGTATAGATAAAATTCCAGCCATTAAAAGAGGATTTGATCTCGCTAAAAGAACAACGAATAATATGTGCTGCGGTCGATGATTTCGGACAGGACGTAAGCCCGAGATGAACGGGGGCCTCTGCTAAAATCCAGGGGGGAGAAGAAGTTTCCCCGGCTAAGAAAAAAGCAGGTAACGCAATGTCCAACGTTCGTAAAATCTCCCGAAAACGAAAGCCAGGGGGCTTAGGAGTAAAAGCCCGAGCAGCATAAAAACGATCAAAAGACACATTAAAAAACGGCCCATTCGTGGGATGACGAGGTTGCGCAGCTAAGCGACAACCGTACGCAACTAGTAAAACATCCCTACGATAAAACAACGGAGGTTCCCCAGACTCCGCACATAAACTCGACACAGGACTAGTGGGGAATGCTCCAATGCCAACACGGATACCCCGGTGATGAATCGGGTTAAGGCGACGAAGTACAGAAGGTTGCGCCGAGCCATAAACCACACAGCCATAATCCAGTTTCGAGCGGATAAGAGATCGGTAAAAACGTAAAAGTATAGTCCGGTCAGCTCCCCAAGATGTGCCACATAAAACACGTAAAATGCAAAGAGAACATTCACACTTACCTTTGAGTTGCGCTATATGCGATGACCAGCATAATTTCCTATCGAACACCAAGCCAAGGAACCTAACTTCGGCTGCGAAAGAAAGTGCGTCTGGGCCAAGATGGAGCGAAGGTGGAGGATACTCCTTGTGGCGCCAGAAGTTCATGCAGACGGTCTTCTCTGCGGAGAAACGGAACCCGTGAGAGACACTCCAAGCGTGAAGGCGGTCGAGACAGCATTGGAGGCGGCGTTCCAAGAGACAGGTTCTCCGAGAGGAAAGATAGATGGCAAAATCCTCCACAAATAATGACGATTGTACTCCTGGCGGTAAACACTCGGTGATAGAGTTAATCGCAATGGCAAATAGTGTGCAACTAAGTACCGAGCCCTGAGGTACGCTGTTCTCTTGAATAAAATTAGATGATAAAACTGATCCCACGCGAACATTAAAAACCCGGTCTTTCATAAATTCCTGAATATAAACAGACATACGCCCACGTATGTTCCAATCGTGAAGCTTTCGGAGGATACCGCCTCTCCAGCAAGTATCGTACGCTTTCTCCAGATCAAAAAATACAGCAACCGTTTGGCACTTGCGCACAAAACCGTCCATTACATGCGTAGTTAAAGACACAAGATGGTCGACTGAGGAACGATGACGCCGGAAAACACACTGGGCGTTCGTTAATAATTGCCTCGACTCTAACCACCACATGAGCCGTCCGTTAATCATGCGTTCCATCACCTTGCAAACGCAGCTGGTGAGGGAAATCGGACGGTAACTGGAAGGAAGATGTGGGTCCTTTCCAGGCTTTGGTATAGGAATGACGGTGGCCAAACGCCAAGCGCTGGGAAATGTGCCGTGACACCAAATAAAATTTAAAAGTTCGTAATAAAAAAGCTTTGCCTTCTGCTGATAAATGCTGCAACATGGCAACATGAATGTCATCCGGCCCCGGTGCGCAATGTCGAGAGGTAGAAAGGGCATGTTCTAGTTCCCTAGCGGTAAAAGGAACGTTGTAGCTCTCCTGATGGTCGGGGGCAAATGAGAAACCTTTCCTCTCAACCTGCTCCCTTACTGCGCGAAATGTAGCCGGGTAATTGGCGGAACTAGAAACATCAGCGAAGGTTCGCCCTAAAACATTGGCGACGTTAATCGGAGTAGTGAGCACTCGATTTAAAACCCTAAGACCGGATATAGGTGTAAACCTTGGTTTGCCAGCAACGCGGCGTAGCCGTTCCCAAACTACGGATGAAGGCGTTGTGCGGTTAAAAGAAGAGGTAAAAGAAATCCAAGAAGCCTTTTTGCTATCCTTAATGACTCGGCGGCATTTGGCGCGAAGTTGTTTGTAGCAAATCATATTTGCTGATGTAGGGTGGCGACGAAAAGCTCGGAGAGCACCTCGGCGTGCACGCAATGCATCCCGGCATTCATCAGTCCACCAGGGAACCGGCAAGCGTCTGGGGTGACAAGACGACCGGGGAATAGCCTTATCTGCGGCCGTCATGATGACCGTACGGAGGTGCTCGATCGCGATGTTGATAGATGGAAATTCACACCCTGAAAATTCGGCCAAAGATCGATAGAGAGGCCAATTCGCCTTATCAATGAGTCATTTTGGCGTGCGCTGTGAATGTGCGTTCGGAGAGAGTACATGGATCTGACACGGAAAGTGGTCACTGGAATGTAAATCAGAGATGACGTTCCAGGTGAAATGTACAGCAAGTGAGGCAGAACAAATGGATAAGTCCAAGTGCGAAAAGCTATGAGTGCTGTCAGATAGAAAAGTAGGTTGACCAGTGTTGAGAAGTATAAGATTGTGATTTAGCAAAAAGTCAGCTAAGAGGTTACCTCTTGCACACTCCGTGGTGGAACCCCATAGGTGATGGTGTGCATTGAAATCCCCCAAAAGAAGAACAGGGGGCGGTAACTGAGACAAAAGATCGTCCAGGTCAACTGTGGTGATGGTGCCGGACGGAGGTAAATAAACATTGCAGACTGAAAAACTAAGGCCAGAAAAGTGAATTGTAGCTGCAGCAGCTTGTAAAGGAGTCTGGAGCTGTAATGAGGTGCTGTACACGTCGTTTCGAATTAAAAGTAAAACTCCGCCGTGAGCGGGAGTGCCATCTTCGGGGGGGAGATCAAATCTCACCGAAGAGTAACCGCGTAAATTAAAAGAATCACTTGGGCGAAGCTTGGTCTCTTGGAGACACACAAGCAAAGGGTCAGTAGAACGTAAAATTAACTCGAGGTCAGGTCTTCGACTACGGAGACCACGCACATTCCACGAAAGGATAGCCATTGTTAAAATTAGATAAAAGAAGCTAAAAATTTACCACCTTACTTTTTGGACGGTCCAGGGCGAAACAAACGTCCTTTTTTCAATCGCGTGGGACTCGGTGGTTTTGAAGGAGCAGGCACATCCTGCTCCATCACATCCTCAGAGGGAGGGCTCTCCCGCTGAGAAGCATCCGCCGATTCCAACGCCTGGAATCGGTTGGATGTGGGTATAGGCGGCGACGGCGACCGCCTAGCGGGTTTGCTCCCATCATGGGAGCGTGACCTCCGAGGAGGAGAAGGGCTCTTTTTCTGCTCTCTCTGAGTTGACGACTTTAAAAAATCCGTTCGTGTAAAACTCGTCCTGAACTTAATATCAGGGGCATTAAAAACAACCGCTTTGGGCTTCACGGTAGAGCGCTTTGGAGAACTAGGAGTAGTTTGGACCCGTGTAAAAACAAGATCGCAGGTCTGCGTACTGCTATCGCACTTCTTGGGCGCAAAAGAAGCTGCTGCGCTGTAGGTGCCGGTCTTAGGCACGACAGGTTGGCGAGACTGGAATCGCTTCCGGGCTTCAGTAAAGGAGAGTTTTTCCTTCACCCGGATCTCCTGGATACAGCGCTCCTCTCGAAAACGAGGGCAATCGCGGGACAAGGCTGGATGTCCACCGCGGCAGTTGACGCAGACAGGAGCAGATGGGCATGCTCCCTCGTGACTTGCTTCACCGCAGGTTGCACAGATGGGAACGGCACTTTTACAGGATATGCGAGTGTGTCCAAAACGCTGACACTGAAAACATCGCAACGGGCTCGGGATATACGGGCGCACTTCTATCACCTCGTAGCCCGCCTTTATCCTCTGCGGCAAATCGACCCTGTCAATGTGAGGAAAAGAGTCCGGGTCGGCTGTAATTCCCCTTCTTTCCTTGCCTGTACACGATAAACTGAGGTGACCCCTTGGTCTTCCAGACAGCTCTGGATTTCCGGGTCGGACATTCCGTCTAGAACATTTGTGGTGACAACTCCTCGCGACGAATTCAGGTCTTATGTTTCTCGACACGGACGGGATATCCGTGGAGTAGCGTCGCCTTGAGCAACGAGTTGCTTTGAGACAGGCCAAGTGTCTCCACCAAAAGTGATCCGTTGCGTAGACGGGTACAGGACTTAACGGGCCCAGCTATGGCATCAATGCCCTTCTGAATTTTAAATGGATTTACTGTCGTAAACGACTGACTCTCTTCAGTACGACTAATCACTAAGTAACGAGGGAAAGACTTCTCGATTACTTCTTTTACGTCAACTCTTTTGGGTTTAAAATGTAAAGGATTATTTTCCAGTACCATAGCGATTTATTCATTCACCATTGCAATCGTCTCCGATGGCGGGCTGCTTCCTGGGCGCCACCCCGGCTTAGGTTACTGGCTCTGGCCTGAACAAAGTAACCTCAGGGTCACACCTTCCTGTGGGCTGACGAAGGGACCCAATCGCCTGCAGGAAGTCTACAGCTCATGCAATGGCCCTTCCCCGGGCCTGGCCTTTACCAGGGGATACGCTCCTGTCCTACATGATAACCCTGTGCTGGGAGTTACGCCGTTACCCAGTCACATTTTACCGCGTCAAACACGGGGGCACCCATCAGACAAAGAACAGGGAAGTAGGACAAATAAAACAATAAAAGAGGCGAAATAAAAAGGAGTCAAACGCGCTGAGCGCGGACCTGAGGGAGCAGCTCGGGTGCCTCGGGGTCGCTACGCCCCGTACCCAATAAATTGGGCCTCTGAGGGGATCGTGTTGGGGAAGATGCTATTCTTATAAGTATTGCTTGAATATTAAATTTTGGTAGTGACCCATAATGACTTTAATTATGTCACTATCCGATTCTATATCATGCTGGATAACCTAGATACCTAAAGGCTTAATTTCTGTTATGGCAAAAAAATACATATCTGGTTTCAGTCCAAAAGTATGCTTTTCCAATCTACAAGAAACAGATTATAAATTAGCTAATAATTATGCAAAAAAAATAGTGTCTAAAAATTACTTATTCAAATGTATTTATTTTATGTATAAACCAATCAAATTTTGAATAGGATAAACATTGAGTGGTAAAATGGATGGAAAGTTGCTTATTATTTTGCAAGAAGTTGGAGGTTCTCTGCCTCCTTCAATTCTGTCTCAAGTTAATGAACTAGCAAGAACATCTGTTAATGTGTAAGCCATAGTAAGCAAGAGAGAAAATGAGTTTAGCACTACTACAGCTATGGTATGAAACTGCTTTTGGTACATAGCTGGTGATAATAATTGCTGTTGTTTGGCTCCTGGTCTGTGTAAAAATCATACCATTTTGAACCCATAACGGAAATGCTGTCAGGGGTTAGGGGGACACTGTGACACTGTGGCTTTCAGTAGCTTTTAGGTAGTATGCTTTGAGTTCTTGAGTGGTGAGGTTGTGTTGCAGCAAGTTAGTGTACGTCGTTAATAATAATTTTTCCCCCAGTGGGATCACGGTGACCCGATCATACTGAAAACATAAGTATATTATCTCCCATTGCGATATGTTTCTGCGGAAAATAGAATCATCCGCTTGCAAACAAAAGTGCATTATATTACATGGTACGTTGTTTTAGAAGGAAATGGTGTCAACCTCATGCAGAAGAAGAAGAAGAAGAAGAAGAAGAAGAAGAAGAAGAAGAAGAAGAAGAAGAAGAAGAAGAAGTTGATAGCCCAGAGTGTGAAGAATGAATGTTAATGATGGTAAATGAGCTAGAGAGTGACTTAGTGGCATTGATGATTCACATCTTGACCCGAACTATAAAAGTATTCATTATAAGAGGTGTCCCAGAATTCAACCACACAAATAGCAAGAATTGTAAAGGGGCCCTAGATAAGCATCATGAGATAGGGAATTTATGATCCCTTTTGTAAACTTTCAAATTTATGACCCTTTTTCGAAGTCGAATATTCGAGCTGATAAATTAATATAATGTAAGTGTGTGAATTAGTTTTTCATTCAGAAAGCTCACGTCTTGCCCAAGTAGTCTGGAAAAGGTAATGTTAATTCACAGTATACAGAATTGGATTTGCTACTTCGGTAAAAACAGTTCAGTAGTGTTACGAAGTTATTTGTGCACGCGCAAAGTACCTGCATATCGCAGCTGAGACTTAACGTTACAAACCGACCCTGTCCTGCGGTCGAAATCCCGAAAGGTAGCGGAGAAACCTGAATTCCGCCCGAACGGCCGGTGAGTTAGCAAGTGTCAGTGTCAAGTTCTTTTCTATTAAAATATCACAAGTGATAGAAAAAAAAAGAGATTGCACTGAGAGATATGAACCCACGACTTTCTCATTATTTACATGACACTCTAACCAACTGAGCTAACAGGTCTACACACTCATCAAGGAAAGTATCCGCCTAAAGTAATCTCTACTACTGGAATAGTAACCAGTCGGCTTTCTTCTCTACCGTTCGGGACTGCGGCCACGTAAAGTAAAGTCATTTGAGTGGTTAATGGAACATTTTGTGTATCAAATGCAACATACTGTTTACAGTTACTCCGAAACATTGCTAACGAATTTTCATTTGCCGAGCTTTTTTTTTTTTTTTTTGAGTAGTGTTTAACGCCCGTTTTCACTACTGAGGCACCACAGGCGGTGGACACTGGTGATACATGAGATGAAATGATAAATTGGGAAAGGATTTTTTTTTTTTTTTTTTTA
Source organism: Metallyticus violacea (assembly GCA_030762175.1). NCBI lineage: Eukaryota > Metazoa > Arthropoda > Insecta > Mantodea > Metallyticidae > Metallyticus > Metallyticus violacea. The sequence continues at coordinate 241,178,557 of CM060846.1, forward strand.
AGGAAGGAAGCGTTCCAGGCCTAAGTTGCCGAGCTTGCAGATAAGCATTTGATTTATGGGAAAGCAGGAGAACATGCTTCTGTAGCTGCACAGCTGCACAAGGATTTCCAGACAGACCCTCATCCTTATCACTCGACCTTCCAAAATGTCCATCGGCATTTGCAGGAAACTGGATCTTTAATGGTGCACAAACCTGATGTAAATCGAAGGCGTCGCACTCCAGCCTTTGAAGAAGAGGTGCTTACCAGGGTTTGGGTGGAACCTTCCATCAGCACCCGAGCAATTGTCAAGGCCTGAAAACGAAAAAGTCCAGTGTGTATCGGGTCCTGCACGAAGAACAACCATTTCCCTATCTACTTAAGGCGCAGACATTGGGGCCAGCGAACTTCGGTCCCAGACTAGAGTTCTGCAGGTGGGCCTTGCAGCGACAGAATGAACAGCCTGACTTCTTCTCCTTGGTTCTCTTCATCGATGAGGCCATGTTCACAAGAGGTGGGCTAATTCTGAACCATGGGAACAGTCATGTATGGGAGTACGAGCAGCCGCATGCAGTGATGGAGGCTGGTTATCAGCATAGATTCAGCACCAATGTGTGGGCGAGCACCGTGTCCAATCAAATAATAGGACCGTATCTACTTTTACACGGTTAAACGGATGCGTGTATCTTCAGTTCCTCACCCATGTTTTGCCTGTGTTTTTGAGAAGACACTATGAAAATCCGACGTCAGACAAGGTTGCAGCACGATGGAATTCCTCCGCATTTCAGTGTGGAAGTACGAGATGATCTCAATGGTGTGCTTCCTGGGTAGTGGATTGGAAGAGGCAGTCCTGTAAATTGGCCACCTCGTTCTCCGGATTTCAATAACCTAGATTTCTTTTTATGGGGACATCTTAAGAGTCCCGTGTACGTATTATCAGTTGATACTAATGAGCAGTTACTAGGACGGGGCTTGGCTGCTTGTTATGAGGTTTGTAAAACTCCAGACCTTTTTGAGAGGGTATGAGAATTATTACTTATCAGGTGCACTCTTTGCAGGGATGTTGCAGAACGACACATTGAATATCTCTGGTGATCAATGTTCTATTTTTGCACTTAAAATACCTTTTTTTCCCTTAATCCTCCATTTTTTATTTGGTTTTCCCACATAGTGAAAAGGTAGAAGGCAGTTAACTTAACTTTTCTTATGTATTTGATTTTATTCAGGTACATTTCTCTTTACCCTGGAGAAAGCCTTTTATTTTTCCTTTTAAGTACTTACAATGTCTACCATCATTGGCTAGAGAGGAGAAAGATCTAAATTTTGAAATAAACCTGCATGTACATCACATGTACATCATAGACTAAGATGATAACGCTTGGGTAATGACTTTACCCTTGCAAGATTACAGTTACTATGTTATTCGTTAAACACATTGTAATTTATTTTGCTTAATTCATTAGGGTGAACAAGCGGTTTTGAACAACAAAATAAATATGGTAACTATATCACATAAAAAAAGAAATTAAAAAAAAAAAGGCATGCAACAATTGATGTTCGAACCTTCTTCGCCATCACAATATCTAACGTTGCTATTCGTGGCATCCCTATAACCAGTCGGTCCTGGTGGTGTAGTGGTTACCATACTTGCCTCCTAAACCCAAAACGCGGGTTCGAACCCGGCCAGGACCGATGGATTCTTTCGGGCGTAAAAATCCTAAGTATGGCTTCCTTCGGAAGGGAAGTAAAGCCGTGGGTCCCGTGTCGTACATTTACGGCACGAAAAAGAATCTCAAGCCTAAAAGAGAGGCCTCTGAGCAAAATTTGTTGGCCGTTTCACGCCCTGAGTTGAATGGGACGCTGATGACCTGAGATGTTAAAGAAAATAAATCAATCAAAAAAAAAAAAAAATCCCTATAACCATGGAGCTATTCAGGAACAGTTAACTGGATGAAGTGAAATGACTGTCTTTTTCCCCAACTTCCTGTGGAGGTTTAATCAGTGGCGTGCTAACCATTAACAGGTTTAATGCTATTGCATGAAATTTAGGAACCACAGACCATATGTTTCCTATCCTAAAATGCTTATCTAGGACCCCTCCACAATCCTTGCCACTTGTGTGGTTGAATTCTGGGACACCCAGTAGTGATTCAGAGTTGGAAGAGGAATCACAAAACTGGTGACGAAGTGGTGACGGCTAATATGCATAGAAAAGAAAAAGGAGAAGGCAATAGAACATCATTTAAATAAAACTATTACAGAAAGAACAGTTTCATGTGGAACTCCATACCACCTGCCATAAACATTCAAACTTGAGCACGTAATTTATTATTTCATTTGCCAGGAGTCATTGGACCTGCCAAGGTCTGGTAGGTCTTGCACTGAATTGGTCATCTGATAATAGAAATCGTTTTGAGCAAAAAGCTGCAGCAAATCAGACTATCTGATAACAGCAGATATAACCCTAACAGAGCTAAAGGCATTTTTGGGCTTGTTTTTCTATTCAGAAATTTTTAAGTCCAATGATGAGCATCTAAATTAAATTTTCACAACTGATGGGAGTGGGAGAGATATTTTTTTATCAATTATTTGTAAACACATACGGCAGTTATGTTCAGTTATTATATATATTTAATTTTAAATGCTTTTATTAATTGCTGCTATTCTTGAATTAGGTATTTCAAACCTTTTTCCTCATAAACCATGTAATTCAGTTAAAAATAACTAATTCTTAAAATGACTGCAAGTCAATTTTTGAAAATCACATATATGGTAATAAGGCTTACTATGCATGCACGAAAATCTTACAATGTAATTGTTGTCAGATTAATTTCTAAATATAACAAAATATTCTAAATATAACTAAAATTATCTTTAGTTCATTGTGATTTATTATCCTCATAATTTATAATTTCGAAAAAAAAAAAATGGGATCCATTTGACTCCACCATACCAGTAGTGCAACAAAATATGCACCACATTTTATGGGTTGTTTAACTCATATGGTTATGAGTTAATCAAACTATCCATCTTGGAAAATTAGAAATAATGAAATTCATATATCTGGCACTAATACATGTATTCAGCTTCTGAAGTGTTTTTTTTTTTTCAGTGCCTACAAAACATATTACTGCACCATATGTAGCTATGCCTTAAAGGATAGCCAGTTTCAGGACATACTGCATGACAAACTGGTTCACATTTGGTTGCAAGCCAATTACCATTTATCAACTCTTGTCACCACATTTTTACCAGTATCATTATCTGTGCATTCTGTAATGTGAATACCTAACTGTACATTCCAAATACTTTACAACTTCTAATGAGCTTACCTTTGGTGAAAGTTAAAGGCTTGATTTGAACATGTTATGAACCCAATGATGTCCATGTCTTGAAGTCTAAAACGTACTTCCTGTAGAAGGTTGCTCTCTGCAACTCTATTCATTCACTTTTCATCGTTCTCCTAAGCACATAGTGAGTCATTAGCAACTAATATTTTACTTTGACATTGTTAGTGCTGTTGTTCTTGAAAGGTTATAACTAGGCAATGTACTTGGGATCTTGAAATCAAATAGCTTCTTTATCAGTGAACAAATTGCAAAATATGAGTGATGACAGTGAGCACCTTAGCTTGCGTCTTGTTCATTTTTCTTCCAAGCATCTTCTTTTTCTTATAAATGTTTTATCAGCTTCTTCTATGATTATACAAACTGTTGCTTGTTGAATTATATCAAGCAATTTTTCATAATTCACAAATAAAATATACACTTTTAGATGAGTTTCCTTTTATGAATACACAATTTTTTTTAAATATATCTGTGTAAACTCTATGCTTGTTAAATATGCAGTATTTGTCTTGGTGATAGAATTTCAAACTAAGAGTTTTCAAAATGTATTTTATAAGAAAATTACCTTACGATTTAAAATTTAAAGACTTGCTCCTTAATGAAAATATTTTTAATGTATGCCATAACAATCTGCTTTGAAGCCATGCAAGAAGTTAAAATATAACAAATTCAGCTTATGAGGATCTATGGACTTGCATATTTTGATCACATATCCAAGGTCTACTTAAAAAAAAATCTTCCATTAGTCTGAATAAATTGGAAAAGTTAGTACCAGAAAAAAAGCATTCTGTATACATGCATTTATTGAACAAGATACACAAAATAAATTTTATATTACCTGAGTTAATACAAAAATTAGTGGCCTGTTGCCCTTTTATGTGTTGCTGCTTCCTGTATACAGTTTTAATAACATTCAAGGAAGTTTAGCACAGTCCTGGCATGCTTTAATGCTTCTATTACTGTTAGAACACATTTTTCATTAACATTGTTATTTTCAGCCTTATTTATTGGCTGAGTAGTGTATAACTAGAAATAAACCTGTTATGATTTTAATTCCTAAACTTTTTTCTTCCATTTTAACTTCAAGTACTGCCACAGGTGCTGAGGTTGTTAAGGTGTGGACTCATGAGCGGGAGGTCTGGGGTTCAAATCCTGCCAGGACTGTCCTTCCTGACTGCAGCTTTTTCCAGGTTTTCCTTAGTCCTCATAAATGGCAAATGTCATGAAGGTACCCTAAACTTAGGCCTGGAACGTTACCTTCCTTAAAAAATAATCTTTTTCCAATATATCATCTCATCTCATGTATCATCAGTGTCACTGCCTATGATGCCTCAGTAGTAAAAATGGGCGTTAAACACTATTAAAAAAAACTTGAAGTAAACATTGATAAAACATCTGCTTTAACTGGTATGTTGAAACAATTCCTTAAAAAACACTATCCTCTTCTTCAAATGGCACACTTCGAATATGGAAAACACTTTCTTGAAAGTGACCATTGACACACTCCTATATGCTTTGTTGGCAAAATACAAAATGCATATATATATAAAATACATTTATTAACACATTTTGATTTAATTCTACATCTTGGATTCAATGAACTATTACTTCCCTTCTGCAGTAGGTCTTTAAGCTGCAAACCAAACCTTAAATAATGAGCAATAGAACTTTTGCGGTGATGGCAGGCTGGAACAGCATCTTAATGTTGCAACATGAAAATAAGCTGGCAGTAATCCACCATTAACACAACCATTCTTTCTTTCACTCTCAGTTCTCAAGGTTATTCTTGATTCATAAATGTCATCCAATCTTTATTAATGAACTAAACAAGATTCTTAAATTACCCAATCAGAAGCAGTTCTCTCCTCTCATACCATATAATGTTAGTAAATCTCCATAGCTTTACTCATTTTTTCAATATTTTGCCATGAATGTACTTTTCCCTTTAATTTCAATACACTGCCACGGGTGGCCGAGGTCGTTAAGTCGCGGACTTGTAAGCGTGAGGTCTGGAGTTCAAATCCCGCCAGAATCGTTCTCCCTGACTGATGTTTTTTCCAGGTTTTCCTCAGTCCTCATAAATGGCAAATACTGGGGAGGTACCCTAAACTTAGGCCTAGAACATTTCTTTAGTTAAGAAACCCTTATCATTTCATTTCATGAATCATCAGTGTCCACCGCTTGTGGTGCCTCAGTAGTAAAAATGAGCATTAAACACCATTAAAATTTCAACGTTTTTACATATTAGGCTGATTTGCATTCAAAGGACTTAATGCCTCATTTACTTAAAACTGTACTTCTGCCCTCATCTACTTGCAAAAGAGCATGTTCAATGCCACCAATAATGTTCACTTTATCTTCTAAAGAAATCACTTAATACTTTGAGATCCTGTTTATTGCTTTTTGAAACCTGAAACCAAACTGATTGATTTTGAACCCTTTCCCATGTGTGATTATTAGGTTTTGGAACTGTACCTGCATTTTCCTTCCATTTTCCAGGACACAAAACTCCTACATTTGTATTTTGATGCACTTAAGAATGTGCGCGCACATGTATGTATGTGTCTATTGCTGAAGATTTAATAATAAAACTTATTTTCCTTCTTGCTTTCCAATATTTTAAAACCAAATTTTGAGTTATGAGATTTTGATATATTGCCAGATGGTCAATGTAAATTTCTTCATTTTTAAAGCATTACTGGTGATTTGGAGATTTTTAACAATCCAATTTTATATAGATATTTACTCCTGACAGTTGTGGCCTGTGATGAGCCTAAACATTACCTGACTTTCTAGGAAAATCTGGGATAAACTTTATTTATTCTAGAAATCCTTCCAATTAAATTTTTAAAAAATAAAAAATTACTTTCATAATTTAAAATTAATTTATTTTTAACTGTCCTCTTTATTGATTTACACAAAATCCTCAGATTTGCTGTTTGAATAGTTTTGTAATCTTTCTTTGCCACCATATCTACATGTTTTTTACCATTCATTCTACAGTATGCTGATATCTATTGAAGAGAACTATGTATGTAAGTTTTCAAAGTTTTTAACACATGTATTTTAAATAATTTTGTCATTTAGGGCAATAAGCCAAGATTATCTTCTAAACAGCAGCTTTGAAATCCAGATAATATGACTATATTATTATCAACCAAGCAAATAATTTTTATGAGGAGACAATTAACTCAATTTCTCCATCAAAGTTTGTAGTGTGTTTTGCAACATTTTTAATAAAAATTTAGAGAGAGAGATTTGTGCACGATTCTCAGATAAGGAAAAATTCAGGTACTTACAATACTGCCAACGCACTGCTGCTAGGTGGTTCAGGTAATAATATTACACCATTGTCGATGACTCCTTATCAGAATCCTACTACTCCAGAATAGGTACATTACAAAGGATAAGACATTTTGGTCAAGATAATCACAGGCTTTTGATTTTACAAAATAAGATAAAATTGCCTACCCAGAAAATACCTTTAGAAAATACCTTTGGTAATAGTATGCTGTATGACTCTGCATAACATAGCCAAACATGTAAAACAGGAGGACTTTGACATACCTAAACTACAGGATGATGGTAATATCTTAAGAATAATTCATTTGGCATCACTCTTCACATCACTCTATTTATAGCTCAAATTTCCAAAAGGTATTTTCACATTTATAAATCTCATCACTGTAGTTCTCTGTGCAAACTTGTGTTTCTTTGTCAATGGTCTTGATATCTGCACAAATATAAAAAAGAGTGAATAAGTGGAGACTGAAAAGCGGGTGAATACACAAAAAACAATTCATAAAAAAGTGTGAGCTTGCAAAATCTAATTACTTAATTAGGTACTTAAAAATGTGAGTTTACAAAAACCCTAATTAACTAATTACCTACAAGCTAGCACAATTTATTAATTAGCCTTAAACATTCATAAAAAAGGTAAGCAAATCTTTACTTTCTCATTCACTCTTTTCTTTCTCCAGTTGTAAAATGCTTCTTTTCCAAGTTTTAAACATTTCAATTTTCAGTTTGTCTTTTTCATTTTTAGTTCCTTTCTTCTTTCTGCTTAGGCACAATAATGCTAAACAGAATGTGAGGCCATAGTGATCTACTCTTATTACTGGAAGACTGATACATAAACAAAGTGATATACAAATGATGTGCATGTACATAGAGCAGAATGCTTGTTCAAATCAAAACCGGATTATAACATAATATTTTCTAAATTTATCTTTCAAAAAAATGAACCTCTTACATCTTGTAGAGCTTTAATTCACAATAACATCATATAACATATTAGAATTACTTATTTTTATATAGATTTTAATTGCCTAATTCCAGAGGATATCAATAAAATGATGCAATAGCACAAGAACAAATAATCCACTTTCATTTGGCAAATGACAAGCTTCTTAATACCATCACATTAAGGAAATCAGGGCTTGAATTTAAGAAGGGGATGAATGTCATCTGTTGAAAGTCAGGCAAATATGGGTTTCTATTTAATAATTTGCCAAACTTTGCAATTTCATTCTGTCATTTAAAATCTGCATTTCCATTTAGTTTATTAAATGTAAGTATGCTTAATATGAATATTATATGATATTTAGGTACAGCACAGATTTAAATCGTTCCCTGACAGAAGAATATGCATGTTTGTTTACTAGCTGATGTGCCATGGTGAACGTAACCAAGTATTTATAGCAATTGCTCAGCAAAGCGGGGAAATTCTTTATTTATACCAAACTACGGTCTGATGCTCAATTCTCAACTTGCTTGTGAGCAGAGGCTCAGAAGCAACTGCTTGTTTTTGTTTATAGCATTCAATTAGATGTAACAACTTGAAGTGATTTAAATAGCTCCAGTTATTATATTGTGAGGTTGATTTTGTACACATTCAAATGTAACACGTGTAGTTTTAGGCACTTCACCACAGTACTTCAGATATTGATCATCCTATATCTAGGACTATATATATTTGCTTATTTTTTATGGAAAAGAATTAAAAGTTGCTTTTGCCAGCTAGTTGTTAACACAACAAATTTTAAGTTTTTTAAGAGAGGTTTGAACAGTTAATTTCAATCATTCACATTTATCTGACTTCTGGAAATTTCAAATTAGCAAGTCATCAGCAATAATGCAGTATAAGTGGCAACATGTTTTAACTGTTCTGGTACATCAGATGAATATATATTCTAAATAAAGAGGTGTTAAGTATGGCACCTTGAGGCAATCCTAGGTGTGTTTTTTACATCTTGATGTTTCTAAGTTTTATGATATGGTATAGTGCCTTTATAAAACCTGGATTCCAACAAATTATATTATTTTTTATTCTAAATTGTTAAAGCTTTGTAGGATATCCTGTTTTCTATTAAAACTCTTTCGACTTCGTAACTAAGTTTGATTACTTGTACACCTAATGAATGATTGTTTTTCCTTAATCCTACTTGATTGGGAGAAAAAAACTTGTATATTTATAGATACCAATTTAGTCAAGCTGAGATCATCCTTTTCATTGTCTTATTCATATAATATAGGTCCTAACTAGTGATATCTGCTAGTTTTAATATTAGAATAATAATAACCTTTTTTTAATTAGCCTGAGCAGAAAATATTTCTAACATGGTTGTAAAAGCTGAATAACGTATTTTTAGCATTATACCCAAATTTTTTAATTCTGTATTAATGTTATCAGTGCTAGGGGCTTTATATCTAGCAGATTTATGGCCATTCTGTTCAGAGATTGTGAATTCTTCTATAAAATATTTCTTCTGTTGAAATGAGCCAGGTTTGATTTTCTTTCATATGTTAGTCTGTAATTTTTGGAGAGCTTAGATAATGTGACATTTAAATTAAATCAGTAAATATTTTCTAATCGTTTGTTAATTCTTTTGCTCTAAATTTAGTTGTGTTGGAAACATTTTCTTTATTGCAGGGAGGTTTCTGTCCTCGCTGACCTGGCCTTAGGATACCTGCGTTATTCTTTGATAGATGTACCGCCCCAGTCAAACTCCCCGCCTGGCAGTGTCCTCGGATTGGATCGCGCGGGGTATAAGCGCAGCGGAACGGTTACAGCCGCAGACACCGGGGGCGGGCCGAGAAGCCTGATCGGCGCGGGCCGGCCGGCCGGCCGCCGCCGCAACCCTAGCCCTTGGCATGAGAACACCGTGACGCCGGGCCACGAGTGGCGCTCGGCGCACGCGCTCCGCCCAACCGAGTAAGTAAAGAAACGATGAAAGTAGTGTTATTTCACTGTCGACACCCACAGGGGCGCCTCCCACTTATGCTACATCTCTCATGTCTCCTTACAGTGCCAGACTGAAGTTATTATAAACTTCATTACTATCTTTTCTGAATTTTTTATATTTATTAAATTTATTGCAAGAACTTCTTTTAGCATTGTTAAAATCTTGGCTTTCAGGTGCTGCCATGCCTTAGTGATTGAATTGTTCACTGCTGATGTTTCTTACAGGCTGAGCTGTACTTTGTTGAAACTCTGGTGCCCAACAGAGCACCCAGAAGTCAAGATTTTAACTATGAACACAAGCAGCAAAATCTTTTATCATTATTATTTTTTTAAAGTCTACAGTTAATTCCCCAATTATGTATAATTCTAAAGTCTTTCATTGTCTCACCTAACCCACTTTTTAAGCACTCGCAAGTTTTAGAAGAAAAGCATTTGAACACTTTAACTTTGCCTCTTGGGACATATTTTTTTTGCCATACTAAGGAGGTCAACAAATGTTATTCATTTTATCTGATGAATAATTATGAATTTTAATTATATCGTGCACTATTACTTACAGCTCTTCTTGATAACCTTTCCAATTAGCTTTATTTAAATTCAAAAAATGTACTAGAAATTTTAATATGACATTGCCTTCACCAAGCGTAAGAATTATTTCAACTACATTTCATTACTCACACTATTAATGGGTATACTCCCCTTCCACTTTTTTTCCCCACATGATTGCCATGTTGTATTTATTAATTTGCCTAATGCTCTGAAAACACTTCTCACAAAATGTTTCATTCATTATCCATGCTTCCGTAACTCCTTTGATAGCCATTCACTATATATTTATACAGTTTATATCAGCATAGAATAATGCCAAATGTACTGAGCTATTGATTGATGCTATATTTGTTTTCACTGCAATGATTTAAGTTATTTATGTGAACTGAGTCTTTCGGACTGTAATGCTGTGGTACAATTGGACTCTTCTACATTATCCCAGACGTTTCGTCCATGACTGCATGGACATATCAGTAGTGTGGTTGTCGTAATCTCCTTGGAAAAGAGGCAGTAACTGACTCATTGCTGGAATCGACAGCATTATATACGGTAGTGGTGCCTGTGGAATTGAGCTCTGATTGGTTTGCTTGGTTAAGGGGTTCGATCTAGCCTGGAGCTCCTGGGCATGGCCAGCAGGGTATTGGTTGCTGATTGGTTCATACTGTTTCTTTGTCTTGGTATTTTGTAAGACTGGATGTTGAATGGAATTTTTAGAGCTTTTTCTTTCTTATTAAAGTTGTTTCTATTTATGCAAATTTAAATTACCTCCTGGTATAGGTGAGGATGATAATGAGATGCTGAAACATTTGGGAAGATGAAGGAGAACAATTTCTTGGACCACTGCCTTACAGCCCAGAAGACTAGACTATCATAATTGACACCCGCTGTGGAAAAGTTCTACAATTTAAGTTATTTTAAACAATTATTTTTTCACAATATTCAATAACTCAGATCATACTTCCTTCCCCCTTCTTCTTGTCTTCCTCTTCTCTATTTTCAATTTTATTTACCATATTTTCAAATACCAACATAACAATTGCCCTTTATAGAAAGGGAATATAAACAAAATTTTCTTCTTAAACATTTTTCTGTGTAATTTAGATTCGATTCGTTAAGTACTATATGTAGACTTACCATATATCTGGATTTCTAAGACATGTTCTGGTTTTTATGCCATCTGGGGAAGTCCGGGGGGATTTTCAGTTAAATATTAGCTACTTATTTTTGGTAATGTGGACTTTTTTTTGTGATGATGATGTGAAATCATATAATTTGACAATGTAATTGCAAAAAATAATTTTTAAAAATGCCCCTAGGCTGATATGTATAAAATATTGATGCTAACCGAAGGTAACAAAATTGAACTAATTCCTTTAGAAGTACTATGTACATTTCCTGTGCAACTAACTTCCAGTTCGGAAGTTCATGTTCCTAATTTGTGGCACTTTTCTTACAAGCTGGATATGGTAAAAATACATGCTGTTAAATTTATTTTCAAACATAAGATATCTCAGCAAAAGTATATTCACTGATGAACTTTGGAGTAAATATCCGAGCTCCTAAGACAGCATGCAGAAACTTATGAGTGGAAAGCTAGATGTGTCATTTGCAATCCCAATTTATCAATTGCTCACAAAGAACCTGGTGGCTTAGAAGACCATCTGAAGATATCAAAGCATAAGTTAAGCATCCAAAGTGCTCATAGTAGTCAAAGCTTGGAAAATATTGCGACTGTGACATCTGATAAGTTAATTGGAGCTGCAGAAGGTACTTTGGCATTCCATGCTATAAAACATCATCACTAATTTAATTCCATGGACTGTACGAGACTAATATTGTCGAGAATTTTGATATAAACAAAAAGGTTTCATGCTCTCATACAAAAACATAGGCAAATGTAAGTGATGTTCTTGCACCATATTCTATCAATGTAACAATTAATAAATTACAGGAAATAATATAGGTGCCCAAAAGATACAAACAGTCATGAGGTCACTAAATACTTTTGACTACAAACATGGTGATATTCAAAGCAAAGTAATTGATATATGTGATACTTCAGATGAAACATGAGTGTCTCCAGTTTGTTTACAGATGTGTTAAGTGGAAGAAATTCTTTTTAAATGTACAGCCTTCTGTGGGGATAATTGCAATACAAATTTTGGTAGACTAAAGATGAAGAGGAGTAACAATGATTTTACCATACGAATAACCTCTGTTAATACAAATCTAGTTTGTACAGGCTTTCCTGCACGTGTCATCAATAATGCTGTGAATCATGGAGCAGACACACATCCTTTTGATATTGTTGTTGTGAAAGTGTATGATTTTTTTAGTACTTACACAGTCAGATTGGAGACTCTGAAGGAACTTTTGCTCTTTTGTCGATGTGGAACGTTAACAACTTTTCTGCTATTCAAAAAGCAGATGGATATCTTTGTTTCTTGCTATTGATCACATGCCTAAGTAATTTGGAACCTTGGGAGTTTTATTTCTTGTCACTATAAAGGCCACCAGTAATGTTAGTGAAGTTTATCCAGAATAAGGTAAGTGAATGCTACTTGCTTGTTTTGCTTTCACTCATGTCAATATTTTTTACCAAAACTGAAACAAAAGCAAAAGGGAATTTCAGTTATTGAGGCAATGATATCCTTAAGGAGATAACCTCAAATTTGAAACTGAGACTTGAACATAAATTCACTCCCTTCAAATCAAGAAAATTCTGCAAAAGAGAGAATGAAGGTTTAAGTAATGAATGCAAGGAATAAACTGAAGCATCAGAGATTGTATATATGATCTATATACTCGCAGGCCTAGAAGAAACATTTTGAGGAATTTTCTTGTTTTCCATGAATGAAGTTGAGAGAAGTTCCTTCTTTGAATGATGTTGTACCTTTAATACAATTTGTTTTGAATAAAGGGATTATGAATGATAATGTATTTGATCAATTTTGCAATTAAAAATATTTTGAGAATTTAAATGCAGAGAAGTATAATGATATGTTTGCTCATGAGCTGTTGTCAGATTATTTCTTGAAATGTTCAACTACAGAGTTACGCTCCAATTTGTTGAAAATTGCAAGTATTTTTGTTTTTTTTCAACTCCAGGGCATAATGCAAATATTAAAAGATTATTTTATTAATTCTGACTCAGTGCACAAAGGAAAGGAATCACCTCTCTGTAGACGCAATAAGGGCGATAATATTTTGTAGTATAATTTTCAGGATATAGGTTGTAGGAATATCTATACATATATTGTAACAAACAGCAGCTTTTGGTAAAGATTGGTGGATCAGAAAAGTCCCAAATCTGATTTTTGTAAGCAATGCATTGTACAAATAATAAACATGTATGCCTCTGAAAGTATGTTTATAATTTTTTATATGAAATATCCTGGTTTCTTGCATTAAATGATCTGGTTTATCTTGGGCTTTTATCTTTAATGTCTTAGGTTTCTGATTCTTCATATGATAACCCTATTTATATGCAATGGAAGTTTTAATAGCAGTCTCAATTAATTTGTCATGAAAAATATTCATAGTAATCAGCACATTTCTCCTTAGATATAAATATAAACAAGACACTATTAATGAATGCTGACAATGTGAAGCATGATTATTTGTGGTCTTTCACAATAGCTTTGGTTATGTTAATTTCTATATAGATTGTCAGCATGCAGTTACTGAATTAGAAAAAGAACTTATTCAGGGCATTAAAATGAAACAATGACTGATTTTGATGAATTGATTACATTTAAATATTATAAACAAAATTTATTCTTACTGAAATACTGAGCGCAAGAGTACTTATCAGCACTGAATAGTCAGCGCTCTGTCAGCATTTTTCTCTATCTGCTGTGAAGAAGTTTGTTGCTTACTGTCTACAAAATCATTAAAAGTTGACAACATATAACTTGTATTATGGCATTGATTGGCTGGATAATAGCACAAAACCTAACAAGGTGCTTAAAACAGCAATTGTTCAGCCATCTTTCTACCTAATGGCACTTGAACACCCCTTCACATTCTTAATCTCTCATCCTGTGATTTCTGCATCTGGTAAATAGACCACCAGAGCCCCTTACAGGCACTTGCCTCTCCAACTCCAGCATTACTCATTAGCTCATCAGTTGACAATGTGATTGATAGGTCATGAAACATGTACTGAATTTTAACAGTTTAAAGAGTGAAATGCTTATGAGTTTTAAGATTTTAGCCATTTTAACCATTTTAGAATTTTAACTTTCCCATGGGAAAGAGATTTTAACTGGTTTAAAATAGGTTTTATATAAAGTAAAGACTTAAAAGGGTGTTTTTTTCACTCATGATCAAGAGAGCTATTATGAGGTGGAAGAGGGATTGCAACATTAACTAACAAACCTCTTTGCAGTTAGGTATGAGAAACATGCTGACACTTGGACCACTGCCTAAACAGTGAGGGTGAATACTTTTAAGTTTGGTAAGTAGATAATGGATTTGCTTATTTGTAAGCATGTGAGTAAGCTAATAATCAAAAATATTCCTTTCAAGTGTATCTATTTCATTTAAACAGCCTAAGTCAGTTAACTTAACTTATGGAATGCAATGTTTTGCCTGTGTTTTGAACTCGCCTTCAATTTTCTATTAACACATATTACAATGTGTTTCGAATCCTAATGATATATTTTTTTTAGATACTTAGGACTACAATCCAAATTGTCAGCTTCAAGTCTCAATACAACTTTTAAGCCTAGAACTTGGAAAATGATGGTTTAAAATTAATTTTTCTTTTACAGAATTGTTCTATTTGTGGATTATCTGCTGAATTTTTCTTTTTTATGTTCTTTACCCTAGAGATTGAACTCTTTGGTGCTTTATTCAAAAGAGAATGACTGTCTTATTGTTTCACTTTTTTCATTGGCCATGTTTTTTTTTTTTTTTGAGTAGTGTTTAACGCCCGTTTTTACTACTGAGGCACCACAGGCGGTGGACACTGATGATACATGAGATGAAATGATAAATTGGGAAAGGATTTTTTTTTTTTAAGGAAGGAAGCGTTCCAGGCCTAAGTTTAGGTACCTCCCCGGCATTTGCCAGTTATGAAGACTGAGGAAAACCTGGAAAAAACCCCAGTCAGGGAGGACGGTCCTGGCGGGATTCGAACCGCAGACCTCCCGCTCACGAATCCGTGCTTTAACGACCTCGGCCACCCGTGGCGGTATTGGCCATGTTGATATATTATTGCAGACTTGCAAATTTTATGACAACATGGAACAGATGATATCTTAATAATCTCTTTTTAGTCGAATGTTTAAAACATTATGTGTCACTTAAATGAGATTTACTCAGGACACATGTTTTGTGGAACTATCATCCACATCATCAGCTGTAAAACGATGATGTGGATGATAGTTCCACGAAACATATGTCCTGAGTAAATCTCATTTAAGTGAAACCATAAAGAGTGTTTTAAACATTCAACTAAGAAGAGATTATCATTGGGTGTTTCACTGTGTTTGATTCCAAATTGAATTAATATTAAGATATCTTTTTGGTGTTCATAAATGCACTACAATATTCATGATTTCTCAAACTTGGCCTACTAGAAAAATAATACAATCCTTATGCTGAAACCATTTTTGAATACTGCAATTGCTGCAGCAGCAAACTTAAAGGAAATGGAAAGTGACAATATATAATGTGCACAATTCTGTTAGCTTCCGTAACTTTTGCAAAGAGAAATTTCCTTGCAGCTGATTTGTATATATTATTTTACTTTGCCTGTTGCTAGAGTTATTTCCTCTATTTTCTTACTTTATTTTGACTTTGCTTCTACAGCCTTTTCTTATATTATTTCTACCCTTATTCTCCAATGGTAATGTTTTACATTTAATCGTTTTACCCCTTCCCTTTGGTACCAATTCCTACATTGTATTTAAGTAAATTTTAATGCCTGTGATCAATAGATGAAATAGTTCTTGTTTCAAAGACATTCTATTGATTTAGAAATATTGCTCTTAAAATGAAGGAACTGCCTGAGAATGGCCATTTTCCTGTGCATAAATTGTATGGTGAAGATTAAAGCAATTTATGAACTATAAAAGTAATAATGCTAATTGACACTATTCTGTACATATAGTAGATATATATCATGTGCTTCAAATGCAAAGGAATAAACAGATATAATCTTATTGTCCTTTTTAGAGAGACATACAATCTTGAACCTTATTTACATGTAAATGCCATTTTACAGAATAAAAACACTATTTGGATGATTCCTGATCACACACACACACACTGTTTAATAAAAAAATGATTTTGAAGCTTCGTTATGGCTGAATGTGTAAAATGTTATATTTGTTTATTTATTAAACAAATTTATTTATTCATAACCAGTTTCTTTAATAGACAGAGGGTTCATAAAGGAAAATTTGTACAATTAAACTGCACAGCTTTGATGTGATGCATTATTATTAGTGCTTTGGATCCATCCTGTTTTTATCATCCTTTTTACTTTCTTTCTGGTCACAAAAATTGAATACTGCCTTTACAACCAGCATTTCTGTATGTTTATACTTTGCAGTCTGAGCCCCAATTTCCCTCTATCAATGTATAAAAATGCATAAAATATGGTAACATAGTATAAATTTTCATGTAAAAATGTGGCTACAAGTTTAAATGCAATGTTATATGACAGGGCATTCCCAGCAAATCCTTTTAATGATTTCCTTTTCCATTTGAATTAGTAACTGTGAGATGATTGCCAAGTTACTACTTTAGCCAGAATGGCCTGAACATGAACAAGCTCTTTTTCAGTATTTAAATCCTAAAAAAACTACCATGAGATAGTATTAATAATTAAAAATTGAAACAAGATGAATGTAATAATCCTATTTAAATGCTATAAGCTTTTTTTTTATGAATGAAAGGTTGAATATTGCAAATCATATATTCCTTGTCAAAATCCAAAATTTCATTTATTTGTGGATTTCTATGTTCCGCACTCAGTCACTATTCGCTTCCTGCAAACTATATGTCTGCCTTTTGTAATGACAGACCAAACTTAAAAAACTTACAACTTTGCACTTTACAGCACTATGCAGTGTTGTACACATGATTATACTGCTCTTACAGCCTGTGCCAAAGACCAGAGAGAGAAAGAGAGAGAGTGTGACAGAATGGGGGTAGGAGTGTATTTTTTGTCTGTTAATTTGCATTCATAAAAAGGTTAACAAAATAGCACTATTCAGAAGATAAAAGTATTGCATAATAGATGTAACAGCATTCTCTTTGCAGTAATATCTTTTCTGAAATTTGCAGGAATATTACCTAAAATACAACACACCAACAAAAAGTTTTGTTGATAACGTACAAAATTTATTATTGAAGGACTCAATAGCATTTTTAGCTTTTATAAAACAATAATTCCTTATGTTACAAATCCAGTGAAATAAAATTCATTGATGATGACATTTTATAACCTAAAATAACTAAAATAATTTGTACTCTATAACAGCAATGGTATTCATTTACATTCAAAAAGCACTGATTTGGCATGTACAATCTGTAACCTCAATCAATGTGAAACTTTTATCTTAATAAACAATATTAGCAATGTTCTTTAAAAAAAATTTAGGACACATGCCAATGTAGTGGTATTTCATTTGGTTAGAATATGCAGAATATTAAAACAAAATTCCAAGAACATGGAACAGACATGTACACAAGCCTCTCCCAATGATATTTTCTTTCAATGAAAACTTAAAGGTGATCTCTAATTTTTAAATTATAATTTCATAAATGAATAGCAGTTGTTCATATTGACCCAGTAGAGACTAGCAAATGAACAATCAGCAAAACTGAATTGTTAATAAAACTTGTGCTTTAATAATGAGATCATTAGGTTACACACAATCACAATTTTGGCTGAATATTAACAATGTATGAACACTTAAATCACATACATGCGACTGAAGACATTCTTGCCCCCCACCCCACCAAAATAGCTATTTAAACTTAGCTTTAAATATATATATATGGGAGTAACACTTTACACAGTGCAAAACAAAATTACAATAATACATAAATGGAAACTGTTTCAACCAAAGAGTGAAAGGAAAAAACAAAAAGAAGGAAAAGAAAAATAGCATCAGAACTCCCTGGCTCTTTGCATAAAATTGATGTTGATATAAAAATAATACAATACAGCAAATATATGTTTATACACATTTGTCCAGTAGATATAAAAATACTGAATATTTTCCATTACTGCTATGTTCATGACAATGTTTAATTTGTACATGAAAATGAAGTTAGGAAGTTCAACCCACCAACAACAGATAAGTTAACTCTTTTCCATTCATAATGGAAGGAATAAGCAAATCACAATAACCAGTTTTATAAATTAAGTACTTTTAGCTGGGCAGTGCGGGAAATATCCCAGGCACATACCTAAATGCACATACTTCTTAGGTAATACATAAATTAGGGGAGGGGGCAAAAAGAGAGAAGTCAATATAGTACCTTTGTGCTCCTTTAAATACAGAATGAAAAAATAATGCTTTAGTACTTATAATTAAATATTTATTTCTAATTCTATATGCAAGATATCACACAGTAAAATACATTTTCTTATACAGTGCTACCCAGCCTTTTGTTGATTCACTGCATCATCATTAGCAATAAACCTGGAGTATTTAAATCATAGTGACTTTTAAAGACACTGACTAACATCATTCAGCACACTAAGGTGACAGGTGAATGTAATGCCATTGCCCCTACTGGGTCAAAAATATGAAATGCACTTCTCTTGTGATAGGTTTCCTTCCATATTTTGAATATAGAAATCTAATGTATGAAAATGTAGTGCCTGTTTCAGATCGCTTAGAATATCTCCCTATTTACATCTATCTGTTAAAAGTACAGATAGACCACCAGCTCCAACGTATAAAAACCATGTGATTAAAGGTTAAAATCGTTACTGGTGACTAGTAAATCTCACTATTTTAATCCCACATTTGTTTGCAAAGGCCAAATTACCTATGCATTGTAAAAAGTAAACATCACTGATAAGCTGTATTTCCAAATATGCCAATTCTCTTCAAATATAATAAAATAAAACTCAGTTGTATGGAAACATAAAAATTGAACATGTAAATGATTAAGCACTTTTAGAATTTGTTAAACAGTATAGAGTTAAATGTAAGAGCTGGTGTCCTGCTATGTTAATACTGCTTACATAACATCCCTTTCTGGAAGACAGGTGACAGTAAACAAACAAAATAAGGTTAACACAAGTTGTAAATGAAAAACTGTATCAGTATTTGAGAAGTGTTACTTGTTTAGATATAAAGTACTCTTTCTGTGGTTTTGAATCAAATTAATAATTTGGAAAATTACACATTAGTCTAACTGCTCTAGCATTTCATTTCAAAACACATGACATAAAAAAATAAGTGTACATGTTTATAAGCATAAATTTGAATGTTCATTGGATGATTGGTGGAAAATTTACTTTTATCATTCTTCTGTTATATGTGCTTTTTAAGCTATTGATACATTTATTAAAATAATTTCTATAACATAGTTGATTAACACTTCATCATTATTAATATGGTTTTCCCATTTTACCTTGTAAATAACCTTATTTGCGATTGTATAAACAAAGTTTTCATTATAGAGCCAGATTTCTGTAAATTTAATTCAATAGCTAAACAAAGAACTCTATGGTTATGCAACTTATCAGCAGTTTTCCAACCTTAAGCTTTGTAAGGACAGATATAAACAGAAAAGACATAAGAGTAACTATGCAGGAGATGATGGAACGATCAATGGATGGGGACAAAGAAGTAGAAACTTCTCAATTAATGGAATGTCATGATATGCATAGGAAGCCACTCTTTCCAGGCAATGGTGCTTTAAAATTATAAATTTTCTTATTTTGAGATTACACATATGTAAATCAAAGCTGCAAGAAGTGGAATGAATACAATTTGGATCAGAAAAGAACATGAAAATATATCTATAGTTAAAAGATGGTTTTAACATATTTAATATGTTTGTGTTCCATTTATTACACAAATGGCTTACAACTCAAAACAAATGAGCATCTGAATATGTTGCAGTAAAGGCATAATGATGTATGAGACTCACATTCATGAGTTTATATATAGTAAATGCCCTAATGTGCCAAATATTTAATAAATGTTTTGAAAATATTTTGAAAAAACAAAATAATAAATGCATAATGTTAATCACACATAAGAACTATTATCTGCTGCTTGAGATGCTGGGTTCTTTAATGAAACAAAGTTGTGAGATCATAGATTCTTTCTGTTAGATGCAATGCACAATCACAGCAAGCATATACAAATATTAAAATGTGAATTGGAACTTGCACAGTGAAGCCAATCATATAATTGATATTATTGTATGATTTAGATGAAATACACACTCTTAATGCTTCACTTACTTGTAAGTAAGGCATTAAGAGTGTGTAGTTCAACTAAGTTATACAATAATATACATATATATTGAAAAGGGGATAACCAATTTTTAGGTTTTATTTGTGAACCTGGAAGAAAATGTGGTTAGAAGCTTATCATGAATTCCTTTGTACAATAATAGATCTGAAACTTTATAGGTCTTGTTAATGCAGTTAAACAAAACTGCACTGCATTTTTGGGCACAAAGAACAAAATTTAGTGGGTGATGATACAAGTTTCATAGGAAATATTTACTTGTTATACACGAAACAATATTTTAACTGGTCTTTAAGATTTTTCCATGATTTTGTGGAAAAAGATTTGAGTGCTGAAAGAAATCTTTAACCTAAGCTTCTTAACTGAACAAACTTGCTAAGGTAAAGTTTAATTATTTTTCTTTTTATACAGCTGAGTGCCATCTATTCTTCCTCTTCTCACTTTATTAGATGTATCACCAGATTCCAGCTTCCACATAATGATCATGATCCAGGTAGTAATTATGGTGGATGATGATGGTTTAGGCCTCAGTTGAAGCTATGAGACTACCTTTTGGAGTATATGCTGTAGCATTGGGATCAAGATTGGAGACTGTGCAGCCTGGGCAGGAATTTGGAGTATCAGTCAGTCGCAGTTTTGACATTCCGCTGTTATTTGCAGGACTAGGGCCAAATGTGTCCGTTGGCATTACTGCTAGTACTTGTGCTATCTTGCTTTTTAATTCCTCAATTTCCTTTTCTTGGGCTCGTATCACACCTATTAAAAGCCAAAGAAATAAAATGAAATTTAAAATATAGTCTAAAATACTCTTCAGAAATAAAAGTAACCACTTTTGTTTTTCTAAAGTGGTAATATAAGTTTAAACAATGGAGTAAAAACAGCATTTGAAACTAATCCATTACTTGTCCATACATTGCAGAGGCCATAAGCACAATTTTAGGTGCACATGCAACTTCTGTATTTAATTATTTTGACTAATAATTCTTTTATGGCAAAATTGCTGGTACTATATATCTTCATTTAAGATATATTAGTGACAGATAATTAAAGAAACACATAAACAAACAAATGTTTCATTTAACATTCTGTGAAGTAAATAATACATTATTAGTTCGTTATGTTCAGAAAAAGGTACTGAAAATTTTTACACATTCTTTTAAACATATCATCGGAAGTGCATGAATTAATTTTATATTGTAATAAAGGTTCAAAAGTAACACACTACCAAGATTCACTGGAAGGATAGAAACTGAATTGACATACAATTTCAGTATTATTTGTATTTAACTTTTTTGCTTAACTAATGTTAATAAGTAAGTGAATCAATGAGTGTAGAAATTATTTGTTCAGATAAAAGAAAAAATTGTGCAAATTGTTAATGACCCTCAGTCAATTGTGACATGTTGCAACTATATTTACACTTGGAATAGGTGGATAAAGGTCACAGAATCTTCCAGTTAATGCATCCCTTATCCTCTACTTGTGCTAACTATGTGGTCACACTCCCTCCCACCACCACCACCATGGGTAGCCAAAATTGTAAGGCACAGACTCATGAGCAAGAAGTCTGGGGTTCAATTCCTACCAGGACTGTCCTCTCTGACTGAGGTTTTTCTCAGTTCTCATAAATAGCAAATGTCGGGGAGGTGCCCCCCCAAACTTAGGCCTGGGAAGCTTCCTTCCTTAAAAACTCCTTTCCCAATTTATTATTTCATGTGTCATCAAAGTCCACCACCTGTGGTGCCTCAGTAGTAAAAATGGGTATTAAACACTATTTAAAAATTCCTACCCTCTCTAGCAACTGAACAATCTGCACTGTCATGCGACATGTTGTTCACAGGAGATCAGAAGCAGAATGGGTGGTAACTGTGCATTACAAAGATAGAAAGATACAAAGGTAGGGCAGATGGCTTTGAGTCTTCAATTTTGAGTGAAAATATTATAAAGGGGAAGGACAATCAATGAAAAGATGTTTTAGAAGTATTTATGATAAATTATACATTAAATTATCACTACACTGCATTAGAAATTTAATTCTTTTTATGTCTGAGTGTAGTCATGAAGACACTGCAAAAAAGCTGGGCCATACAATAGTAATTGCAACACTAATAAGTGCATAATACTAATTATAAGTTTGCTTAAGATTATGGGCAAACACTTGCCACAATAGTCTTGATCAGGATGTACATATGTAACAGTTAACTGCTTTTATTGCTACAACAACAACAACAACAATAGTAATAATAATAATGTTTATTAATATTCAATAATATTACTATACATAAGAAACAATTTATTGATTTGTATTTCTTTCATTCCTCTTTACATTTAACATAGTGATTACATATGTAATTGGGATATATTTAAATAAATGATTAACAAATATTCAAGTATTCATTAATGTATACAAGTCTTATCTTTTATATTTTAAAATTCATCATCACTATCATAAAATCATATTTAGGCCAATAAAATACATGCAAAATGTCATACGAAATATGGTAAACAGGATCTACTCACTAATTTTTCACTCATGCATGTGGCTTCGGGTTTGTTTAAAGTACACTCTTACCATAATATGTTGGTACACTTAGTAGATAGGTGGAACATTGATATTAACCATATTCTACATGCAATTTAAGATTCCAAAAGATGGACTGTCTAATATGGCCAATCTTTAAAAATGAATTTGCTGCTTTATATTAAAAACTGGGCTATTTGTTGAAATTAGTTCATTGGATATATTTAATGAGTGAACACTACATCAGGGACTATTTTCTCACAATTCTAAAACATTTCTTTCTTACCTTTCCTAAATACTTTCCCAGCTCTGTAATAAACTCTTATCCATTTTTGTTAAAAATCTTTTTGCCAATTCCTCATTTTACAGAATATACCACATTTAAAACCCCAGATCCCTTCTCCAAAACTTGGTTTTCTTGTACTCCAGGATACAGTGCAATGTTGAATCTCAATTAGAACAAAAAGGGCAAACATCCCTGTTCAGTTCATCTCTAAACCCCCTTAATTTTTTAACCTGTGTTCTTGTCCAAGCACATGCTTTTCTTTCTGTTCTACCAATGTATTTCTCTCTACCCAAATTCAATTTTCAAATTTGTATATTATTCAAATTTATCTTTTAGGCTACTAAATAAAGCTTGTTTCTCAATATCCTCCAGTGGTCTGTACTTTTCTCCAAAAACCTTTTCTTAGTTCAATACTCCTATTCCAATTTCTTCTAAAATTTTTCCCTTCTTAGCAAATAACTACTTTTCCATTTCATCCTTTCTTGAGCTGTTAGACATTGCTTAACAACATTTCCATCTTCCAAGGACTTAATTGTATAGAAATATTTTAACCCTCGTTTGATCACTTTAACTTTATTCCCTATTCTTCCCCGCTTAAGTAATGCTACTACATTTGGTGAGGGTGTTGGCAGCCCCAAGATAAATTTGCAAAATTCTCTATGTAACTTGTCAATACTTTTGAATCCATTTACCAACCCACACTTCCACACCAAGATTTTAGCTTCATCCATTGCATAATATACTGTTTCAAGTCAAATTATCTAGTATTTTGCTACATGTTCTGATATCTCCCATGACCAACTTACTCTTTGCCAAAATATATTCATTTGGTCATTCCATCTCCATTAGCACTTAACCTAACACCCAGATATAAAACTTTATTCACCACTTCAATTTTACTATCATCAATTTACCATTTCTCATCCTTTTTAAGCTTGTTTCCTTTCTTAAAAACCACAAGTTTAGCTTTTATTGAACAAGATAATCCTTTGATTGAAATTGCCACTGCTATTAAATTGTCTGTACAAAGCAGACTGGGTATATTCCTACAGTTTGTTGGATTTTGCTGCTCAATTTTCTTAATAATATCATAAATAAATTAAATAAGATTAGGTTTGATTTACAACCCTGTCTTAAACCCATTTTGTTATACCCCACTCCATGATTCTATCTTGACTCAATTTAATACAA
The DNA here is from genome assembly GCA_030762175.1 of Metallyticus violacea. Lineage (NCBI taxonomy): Eukaryota > Metazoa > Arthropoda > Insecta > Mantodea > Metallyticidae > Metallyticus > Metallyticus violacea. Next base: position 241,203,133 of record CM060846.1, read on the forward strand.
AACTCATTTTCTTGATATAGCCTCTTTAACACCCTATTAACTTCTGCTAACTACTTTTCTTTTAATTTAATCCAGAGTTTCTCTCTGTATACTGCATCAAAAGCTTTTTCTAGATTGACAAAGAACATATATAATCTGCCCCTTTTGTAATTTAAATATTTATCCATCAGTGTTTTTATTATAAATAATTGTCAACAGTCATCCTATCGTTCTTTATCTGCCTGTAATTCAGATAACTTACATTTCATTTCTACTCATTCATATAACCTGTTTGTCAACACCCCCAATCACTGATAACAAAATGACACTCCTATAATTCACTGGATTATTAAAATTTCCTTTTCCCTTAAATATTGGAACAATTATTCCTTTCCTCCAATTTTCATATAACGTCTCACCATACAACAGCATATTAAGTAACCTTGTAATAACCTCTTGCTACTAATATCTTTGTATAGCATTAATTCCAAAATTCCCCTGGCATTCCATCTATTCCACATGCTTTGTTTGATTTCAACTTTCTGATTTGCTCTGTAAACTCTATCTCCTCTATAACTCTAGTCTAGCTGCTATACATGATGATGATGATGATACTCTCAATAGACTGATTGCAAGTGCCTGACATGGTCAAAATGATTCACAAAGACAAACGATTTACAAAATACACATAAAAATCCCATATTACATTACTACATTTTGTCTAACCTATATATATTAGGTACTTTTTTAGCTCATGCTTAAATTTATTTACTATATAAGCCTTAATTGGTAATGGCAATTTATTATACAGGATCAAACCATTTATTAATGGATTAATATAAGTTGATTTAAAATTTACATGGATTCTATGGAAGTTATCTTTCACTAGTATTATAATAATACATGTCTCTATATATTATGCTATCAATTTCCTTCTTCTAGTCCATTAAATTACCTTATATACATACATTCCAAACACTGTAAGGATACCCGTTTCCCTAAAAACATTTTTGCATGTCTCCATGCTAGGTAACCCATATATACATCGTAAACATTTCTTTTTTAAAACTAAGATCTATCCAAATGGTTAATACCAGTACTTCCCCATACCTCTGAATTTATAGTAAAAATGGATAAACTATGCCATAATATACAATTAATAATACCTTATCATCCAGATACAAAGATAGATATCTGAACACATATAAGCTTGAGCTAATTTTTTTACATATATAGCCAACATGGGAATCCCAAGTTAGTTGGTCATCCAAGCATAATCCTAAAAAATTGCAGCTAGTGACTTTTTCCATTTATGAATTATTTAAGTATATTGCAATATTTATCTCTTTATGCAAATAGAAATGTTCAAACAAAATTAATTTACTTTTTTGAGGATTAACCTTGATATCATTTAAGTAAATTGGCAATTTTTCCAGGCAATCATTTAATTGTTTCCCTAATTTGTTTAGAGATTTATTGGAACAAATCATGAAGTGTCTTCAGTATATGATATATCAGTATTTGTTTTGTTATGTGGCAAATTGTTTAAATATATATAAAGGGATGCTGGGGGAGTGAATTTTCAAAGTTCTACATTTTTGTGAGAATTTTTTTGAAAATTTTACTGTGATTGCATTTCTATTAAATTAAAAGTATACCAAATCTCATTCAAATTGGAGTAATACTTTCTGAGCTATAAATTATTTGTAAATTTTATTATGTAAATATGTCACATAATCAAAATGTCCCAAGCTCTCATGAGTTGAGAAAATTGGTTGACATTTTTGCAATTGGAGCTTTCAACCACATACAAAATTGTATTAAGAGATTTTTAAATAAATTTGATTAGTGAACTGTGATAATTTTTTTAATCTATGTAAAATTATAATCTTTAAAATTAATCATTTTGTCATAGAAAAAAAAATTGAAATTATTTTTGGAGTTAGCATGTATTTCTGCACATACTTAGAAATTTTAACTGAATTTAAACAAAAGCTGAGATGCGTGGGACATTTCGAAAGCGTGAAAATATAGTTTGAAGAAAAATGCTGTTTTATAAAAAAGTATGTCAGGAAACAGTGAATTGTACGTTTTACATATCAGAATCCTTCTTATTCATAGTTAAGTGTGTCTGAACTTCCCTTGGTGTCCTTCTGTGCTGCTGTTGTGCTACTTTTACCACCTGCATGTCCTTTCTGTAGCTGGTTAATCTTTTTATAGTTTCTAACTTCAGCTTACCACAGCCACGTCCACCCAATCTAGTGTCTGTAATATCTTTCTTTAGCTTGAGGAAAACTGTAATCATCCTCTTTGCTACATGATTGACACTTTCTTACTTCACTATTTCCACATCAGCAGCATATACTGCCACTTCCTTTAGGTGGTGGTGAGTCTTTGCATCTCCATCAGATAGTACAATTGTGTATCTCAATCCCCTTTCTATACTAAGTGGGTGTGGCAGACTGAAAATGGACATGCGGAGATCTTTAAATGGCTCTGTGGGTGCCCAGGGTAAAAGAAAAAGGGGGGGAGAAAAAAAGAGGGGAAAAAGAAAAAGAAACAAAGAAAGAAAAAAAAAAAAAAGGGCCAGTTTTGGCCAAAAACTCACTCCCAGTGTCTCTTAAGAACAACAGAGGTCCCAACACAGACCCCTGTACTACACACATAGTTACAACCTGTTGATTCGAGATCATTTTGCCTATTTTAGTATGTACTTAATGTTACACATGTCCTATTCTAAAGTAAGACTGGATCATGTTACAAATTTTTCCCCTTATACCAAAAATTTCCAATTTATTTAAAAGCAAAGAGTGTGACACACAGTCAAAGGCCCTAGAAAAGTCAACAAATATACCTGCAGAATTCTTATCTTTATTTAAATTTTACAGTAATTTATACATAAATCCATGACAGCTGTTATAGTTGAAAGGCCCTATCTGAATCCATGCTGATGACAATAAATTGTACTATACTTAATGAGAAATTAGAAATTGTACCTAATAAAACATTTTCAAATAATTTTCAAACACAGAGAATTATATAGGCCAATAATTATTTAAATAAAGTGTATGCCCTTTTTTCCCACAGGTTTAATTATACTTAGTTTTAGGCAATTTGGGATAAAGCCTTTATGTGGAATAATTAATGAGCTGATTTAGAACATGCTCAAGGGTGTCTTTGCATTTTTTGAGTATTTTAGGGTATACCATTCCAGCCAGAAGATTGATTTTTAAAATTATTTATTATTTTGATAATCTCTTCAACACTAGTATAAAAGAGAGAGAGAGAGAGGAATTCATTATTGAAGTTCCAGTACTAATGTGATCATCTGATTTGTAGTTCATATTATTCCCAATGTCTGGGTCATTGATAAATTCAATTTATCTAATATCTTCATTAGCATAACTTCAATTCAGAGTTTTATCATTAACTATTTTCCAAGCTGTTTTATTTATGTCAACAGTTTATAAATTTAATTCTTACATTGATGGAATCTCAAATTGTTTAACATTCTGTTGTATTCCTTTTTTAACTGTGTGTACCTATTTTTCTAACATTAAACAATTCATAGGCATATTTCATATTATTATGCAAAACATATGCTGCATTAGGCAATTCCAATTAATCAACCCCCTTTTTACTTTCTTTCTTATAAAAGGACATGCAGAATTAAGAGAGTTACAGTTTCCATAAATACTTCCCATTTTACATTAGTGTTTTGTGCAATGTAAACTGGAAACCATGTTTCCTTTTCAAATATACTATTTAACTTATTTACATTCACATCAGATGTAATTCTAGATTTATAAATTGATTCTTCAATTTGTTTTACAGTGGATTCAAACATCAATATATATGGCATGCTGGTCAGAAAAATGAATATTTTGTACACCCATTGAAAAGTAGTCAGTTTTTATATTTGTATAAATATGGTCAACTTTGGTGGAAGAATGGTGAATGACCTACATTGGTTGTTTTACCACATCAGTTAAGTTATAAGATTTTATAGTATCAAATTTTGATAATCCCTATTTGTTGAGTTTGCATCAGTATTAATGTCGCCTAAGATTATAAGTTTGACACTTTTAGTCGTCAATTTATTATTAATGTTGAGATGTTCCAGAAATACAGGAACAGATGCACTTGGTGATCTGTAAATTCCTAAAATAATGGAAGCGTCACTGTTATTAACTCTAACTGCTACTTCTATGATTTTTTTCAATGCTTCATTTACATATCCTGTAAAGACATTCAATTTTTCATTATTTCTTACATATATATAATACCTCCTTTATGTTTTTCTCTACAGAAACTACATGCTATTACAAAATTTGTGTGAAGTTTTGCAAGTTAATATTGTTATCATTATCATGAAGTCCATGTTCAGCAAAACTACTACTTGTGAATTTACATCTTCCAAAGCCATTTCTAATGCACTGATTTTGTTACATACTCTAAAGTACTGGATGTTTTGGTAGAATACCATAAGTGATATTAAATTTGGTCCCATCTTTCCCAGAGCTGGCAGTTTTCAGGGAACGAACATCATGATTCAAAACATAACAATTTTCTTTGCAGCCTGCAATAAGTGCTGTAGACCAGCAATGCATTACCTTTATGGCCCAGCAAATCTCTTGCTTATATCTACTAACTCAACATTTTTATTACTAGCACAGAGGGATTGTATACATTTATTGGTTTTATATATTGCTAGATTTACACATGAATCATACTGCAAAACGTACCTGTTAGGTATATTAACAACCACTAATTTATGAGTATGAAAATACTGTATAACACACTGTAGTTCTGGAACTATATTAAGGGCTTCAACTTTGCAGACATCATTTACTTCATCGATGAGAACTGAAATGTCTGAATGATCTGTGTCTTCTTTGGCAGTTTTCATTACTTGCTCGATTTTTGCATTGGAAAGTGATTTCCATGTATAGCCAATCACATTGTTCTGTTTGTATCTCCTTTGGCATCAGCACTATTTGCGTTGCATGGCTATTACCATATCTATGAGAAAGTGTTCATGTTTTGCTTTAATTTTTAATTTGGTATTCATTGCAGAATTATGAAGGTTCATTAAATTTACCATCATTAGCTTGTTTATTTAATATAATGTAGGAGTTAGAAAATGTGATTTGCAATCTTATTTTCTACTGTGCAATTTTTGCAATTTTTATCCTGGCATATTGCCACTCTTGTTGCACTACATTGCAATTTACCATGTTAACTCATAATTTTCTTTATTTAATCATTCAATCTCATGTGCTTCTTTTAGTTCACTATACAGTATATAATGATCTTTCGTAAAAAGCAATTTGGTTAGCTAGCTTTGATTTTCATTTAATTTGGCTTATTTACAGACACTCTTTAACATCTAAGGTCATCAGCATCCCATTCAATTCAGAGCAAGAAACAGCCGGAAATTGTTTTTAAGAGGCCTCTTCTTTCAAGCTTTAGGTTCTTTTATGTGCCGTAAATCTATGACTTCGAACTCCAGGCTTTATTCCTTTCCAAAGAAAGCCATACTTAGGATTTTTACTCCCAAAAAATCCATCAACCTGGCTGGGACTGAACCCATGATCTTGGGTCTATGAGGCAAGTATGTATACCACTTGACTACTAGGACCAACCCACTCTTGGAGTATTAGCATATGGCACATATCTTTGTTTCAGTATCTGGCTATAATATGGTTTATTTAAATAATTTATTTGATCAATACAATTACTATCACTTTTAGCAGCCTTATCTAGTTTGCCTTTCAATTTCTTAATTTGTACTTGCAGTTATTTGTATTTATCATGGAGCTGTAACATGGCACAACACCACTGGTCACCATCTTGAAATATAACTCCAGCCACCAGGCAATACTTAATCCTGCATTACGATTTTGTTACCACCTAGTAGCTCTTTAAAATATTGTCTTCATTTCTTTGGTGTAATATTAAGGAACTTCTTTCTTAAAAGTCCTTTTAATTATCGATCATATGACTTTATTATCCTCTATTTTTGCTGCCACAAATAACCTGTAACTAATTTTCTGAACCCATTATTTTCCTTCTTTTGTTCAAGTAAAAATCTGTAACCCACCTCATAATTAGAAAATGCCTCTTTCTTGTTAATCTTCACTTTGTTTCCATCTCCTTATCTTTCTCTTCACCCTTTCTTTAATTTTTTACACTCACTATCATCCATCCTTCTTGAAACTACTTCTCTCTATAATTTTTATTCTGTTGCCAGCGCATTTCACACTCTACTCCAACTGCTTCACTGCTAATTCCATTTTCCCCTCATTCAATCATTGATTTATATAAATTTTTAACATTCTTCCTTGATTTGAATTCAATTCTTGATTAAAAAAAAAATCTCTCTCTCCCTATTCTTGCATCTACAACTCTGGAAACATTTTGCCAGCCTCACAACATTTTTCTTCGTCCCTTGTATTGCTGGTAATAAATCTTAAAATTAATGGAATATGATTACATCCTATACTATCATGTAACACCTTATAATCTATCAGAAGCCTATCTATTCTATTTGAACAAAACATAATCAATGACACTTTGTCCATTTATGTTTACAAATGTAAATTCTGCAGGTTGACTGCTCTTCTTTGTCTGTTATATATTATAAGATTGTTTTGTTCACAAAATTTAATCAACTTGCATCCTTCCTTATTACAATATTTATTACCACTATATCTAAATTCTACCTTACTTTCATTTTCCATATTATCACCCAAGCCAGCCAAATGGATCTGTTCCTGACTCAATGCAGAATTAAAATCCCCTACATTGGAAATTCCACATTTAAATGTTTGTTATTTAGTTCTTCCATATTCTTTTCTAATACTTCCAATAAAGAGGGATTATTAAACTCGGATGACCCTGGCAGATTATATATTATTACTGAACAAATTTTACTCTAACTTCAATTATTATTATCCATAAATCCATCTGAATACCTAACCCCTTTTCTTCCTTTACCACAAACTTCTTATCCTTTCTTATAAAAGCGCCCATACTACCTGATAATCAGCCTTTTCCCTTTCATTCTCATACCACTTTTGTGATAATAATCTACTTAAATTTGCTACTTTTTTGGTAACCATGTCTCAGTTACTGCCACAACATGGCTGATCTTAAACATTTCTACCATCTTGTTTTCATTTAAATTATTTAATAAAGCTTACACATTCCAACAAATTACTGCCAGGGAATTTTTCTATACAAACCTTTTCCTCTCCATTCTAAAATACTCTAATTCCGCTCTTGTCCGAGTGACTCTTGTTTGTCCCTGAAGCATCTTTTTTTTTTTAAATTCATGTAAACTTTATTATATATGTATCATCAATTCTTCAAAAATGATTTAACAAAGCTTAAATATATACATGACACAAGAGTTGAAGTTGCAGCCCAGCGACTGTTCTCATTACAGTGTGCAAAATGTTAATCTTGCAAATTAATCTGAATGTTGCTTTCCTTTCAGTCTTCAAAGAAGTTACATTGGTGGTAAGTGGGTTGAAACGTTGCTTAGAAGTTCTATGTTGTGATTTAAAAAGGTGTGATGAAGTCAATTGTAGCAAAGTGAAGGACAATGTTCATGATTTGAATGTATAAATCTTCATGCAGAGTTTCATTGTGGATGTACCATGGTGCATCTGCGATAAGGTAGAGAACCCAGTTCTGAAAGTTTTGGATCCTTTTTAGTTATGGATCAGAAACTACACTCCATATTGCGCACGTAGACATGTTTATAATTGAGAAGTAGATTACTCTTTTGAAATAAAATGGTAAAGGTGATGATCCTTGAAGCAGATACTTTAGTTGAATAATTTTGTGCCATAGTCTTATTAGTAACCTATTTATGTGCTATCTCCAATTGATTTTGTTATTCCTGTATAATTCTAAGATACGATGCAGATTGTATTAAGGGTATTCGTTCTCCTTTTTTTGTTTTGTAAGTGAATTGAATTACTTACAACGGCTCATTATAATTTTCTACTTTTTACACCATAAGTCCAACAGATTGACACATTGTCTAGAGGTTGTCAGCTGATGATTTCCATATATCTTTGCTTAAAATAGCAATATCATCAGCAACAGTGCTATTGTTAGATTATCATGTTTTGGGAGATCATGTATATATATTAGATATACAATTGGCATACATATACTTCCTTGAGGAACTATGACTTGTATGGCATGGATTGGAGACTGAATATTTTCATAACAGAGAAAGTTCTGTTACAGAGAAATGATTGTATTATTCTAAATAAGGTAACAGTAAATATTGGTTTTAGTTTATACTGCAGTCCATTGTGCCAAGCCTTATCAAATGCCTTCTAGTATCCAGAAATAGCCCAAGACAAACACATATTTCTTTAAATGTATCTAATATGACATTAACTACATGATGAAGTTGCTGAGGACAAAAATGTGTTGATCGAAAGTCAAACTATATATTTGGTATTACAGAATTCATTGTCTTCAAGAGTTAAAGATAGAGTAGACATTAAAAAATCTTTGAAAACAGAGGGAGGAGACTGATTGGTCAGTAACTATGAGGATAGTTTTCAACTTTGTTTGTTTTATGAATCCATGTCCACCTATTTCAAATATGGTTACAGAGAGTTAACATCACACTCAACCCTTCCACATCTTTTCACACATACAAACTAGCTTCTGCTCCACATATATTTTTCTATAGTTTCCCCATATTAGCTGTTTTGAGTGATTCAATGCATTATTTCATTGCCACCTTCTTCACAGCTGGCTCGTACCCTCCAGTGCTCCCCATTTTGCTTCTTGAATTACCACATGGTACTATCCCTCTTTGCTCCTTTCTTTTTGAATTTTCAGCCCCTTCAATATATCTTGTTTCTAACAATGTATGCTATGACAGCCACTGATTCACATCTTGTCATCATCCTTCTATCCATAACTGTGTGTCTTTAACATAAGTCTTCTTTCCTCTTGCCAATCTTTAAATCTCTTGCAGTATAATAGTTATTTCCCTTTCTTATTTACTAAAATATTGATCAATAAAGATAATTATAACCTTTAGTTTCTTAGCTTGTCAAACCTTTCTCTGAAAGTTTGTTCCACAACCATACCAAACCTTTTCTTCTACACCAAATATAATTAAATTCTGTTTCATCCCTTGCTGTCATTCTAATTTTAATAATATACTTTTACATTCATTAAATCCCTTCTTAATTTTACCATCAAACTTAGTTAAAAGCAGCTTTATTTCTCCCATTCTTCTTTCAATTTTTTCATACATTATTTTTTTCCATATCCTTTAAATCCTTTGTGTCTTTTATGGTATCTTTCAATATCTCCAATTTTTCATCCAATGGCAGCCCAGGATTCATTTCCACACCACCAATTATTAACAATATAGCTATTACTAATACCATGCATCCCTGCCATACTATTTTATCACATGCTCTAGTTCAATGACAATACAATTTCAAATAATTGAATGAATCTGCATTTTCAAATAAATGAATGAATGAAACAATTCTTGCTCTATAAATCTTGATTACAACATCCATTAAGCAGGAGTGCTTTACATGTCATGTCCACCTCTTACTGCCATGGGTGGCCGAGGTAGTTAAGGCGTGGACTTGTGAGCTGGAGGTCTGGGGTTCGAATCCTATCAGGAGTTCTCCCTGATTGAGGTTTTTTCTAGATTTTCCCCAGTCCTCATAAATGGCAAACATCAGGGAGGTACCCTATACTTAAGCCTGAACGCTTCTTTTAAAATATATATATATTTATATATATATATATAATCCTCTGCCTGTTTTTACTACTGAGGCACTACAGGCAGTAGACATGAATGATACATGAAATGAACTTATATATATATATATATATATATAAGATTTTTTCCAGGTTTTCCTCAGTACTCATAAATGGCAAATGCCGGGGAGGTACCCTAAACTTAGACCTGGAACGTTTCCTTTCTAAAATAAAAATATCCTTTCCCAATTGATCATTTCATTTCATGTATCATCAGTGTCCACCGCCTGTGGTGCCTTAGCAGTAAAAACGGGCATTAAACACTACTAAAAAAATAAATAAAAAGAGCTGCCTCTTATTCACCATTACCCGCAATTCCTCTGCTGAGAGTATCTCATGCACAATCACAGATTTTTCTGGTATTATTTCTACAATTGTTACCACTAGGATCTCTTCTTTTTTAGGCTAAATCAGAGATATGCAAGGACATTAAAAGTTAGTGAAACATGACTTTAAGAAATAAATATAGTTCACTTACACTATTTCATCAAAATATTCAAAGTGTAAGGAACAAAGTCAATGAATTATTCATTTTTCAATAAATGGCTATAACACGACAGCTTATTTCTGTAGATAAGAACTTTCTAAAAAAGTATTAGTATCTTTGTTAGAACATAGAATTTGACATAACTGATCTGCAAAAGTATTATATGGAACAAACTTTGAAGTTTACAATTAATTTCATGTTGGAACTAACAGAATGAAGCAATTAATTTATTCTTCATTTTATAGTGAGTCAATTTAATACTCTTATGCTTCACTTATCATTGAATTATACATGCTTCACATGAAGCAGGCATATAATTCAATGGTAAGTGGAGCATAAGAATATTAAATTGACTCACTAGCTAATTAAGAATAAACTTTGGACTGTTATTTTGTTCATATCAATATAAAAAATGAAGAATTAATATTATTAGCAATATATAAAGATCCTACAAGACATTTTGGAAATGTGTGTGTGTGTGTATATATATATATATATATATATATATATATATATATATATATATATATAAAATTTAGATGCTGTCTTAAATGGCCTCTTTAAACCAAAGATTGATTTTATTCTCTGTGGTGATTTAAATATACACTTCTTGAGAGAGTAATCAAAAGAACAAATTTGTTCAATACTAAGAACATAGTATTCTTGTGCATAGAATCAATTTTCCAACTAGAATCCAAAACAATTCCAAAACAGCTATTAACATGTTTTCATAGATATAATTAAAATGCAGTACCATGAAATCCAACTCCTTAATTAATGGACATTCAGATCATGATGTACAGTTACTGATTAATTATGTTCCCAATTATAGAAAAATGAATCGTATAACCAGCTATTGAATCCTTAACAATGAAAGCATGAAACTTTTTGATGACCAGCTTATAGAGCAATTGTGGGAATAAATATACAAGACCAATAATGTAAATGCCAAGTTTAACTCTTTAAATACTTTCATAAGGGTCCACAACCCAAGTTTTCCATGTCATGGAATGAAAATTAATAATATCTTTAGAAATGATTAGCTAACACAAGTATCAAAATACCTTGCAAACATAAAAGAGAACTTTACTAGAGAAAACTACTGTAACTATAAAATTGTTTCATTTCTAAAAATGTTATACATACAGTTAAAAAGTTTGCTCTGAAAGACAAATACCTTCCTTAAATAACGAACTTAAGCCCATCTGGAATATTATAAAAAAAGAGACTGGTAAATATAACTGTAAAGATGAAATAAAAGAAATTACAGTAAATTAAACTACCACAAAAGATTAGCAAATTTATTTAATAAATATTTCATTACGGTAGCAGGAAATTTACTGAAAAAGAAACAGCAGAAGAAAGACCAAATTTCATACCTAAATGAAATGCGATTGGAAAATACTCTAGAAAAGTACCCACAAGTGCAACTGAAATAAGGTAATATAAGCTCTCAAAAGCAAGAATTTATCATGATATGAAAACTACAAAAATACTAAAAATATGTGCTGACAATATTACCAGTCTCTTAAGTCATATATGTAACTACTACTTTTTAACAGGGACATTTCTGAACAAGTTAAAATATTCTATTGTTAAACCATTACATAAGAGAGAGCAAAAATCACTAATGTCAAACTACAGACCTATATCTTTACTAACAACTTTCTCTAAAAAATTTAAAAACTATGTTCAAACAATTATGTCACCATCTAGATAAAAATAATATTTTAGCATGGGAATGTCTTTAGAAAAAACATATCCCAACTAATGCCACTTTCAAGTAAATTAATGAAGTTTTCAAATCCCTTAATAATAAATTTAATACACTAGAAATATTCTGTGTATATTAAAAACTTATGACTGTAAATTAAAACATAGTCTTATCAAAAATCATAATATGGTATTAAGGGCAAAGGTTTTCAATGAATTGTATCATACTTATCTAACAGAAAGCAAAAAGTTATGATAAATTCTTCAGATAATTATAATGCATATTCAGAATGGCCAGTAGTAAAGCATGGTATTCCTCAAGGTTTTATTTTGGGTCCATTATTATATTACTATATATCAATGATCAACCCTCAGTGATAAACAAACATGCTTATTCAACATGTTCACACTAAATTCACTTATTCACATAACACTAGGACATGTTTTGGAAGCTCTGGTTTTCATCATCACCTGTTGACTGACTACTGAAATTGATGGCTGGATCCCAAGATGTTTCTGTGGCGGTCTCTGATGGTTCTAGTAGGAACTAGCCGATTTCGTCCACGAGTGGAAAATCAAAATTCATTAAGTTTTTCTTATTTTTTAAGATGAAAATGTTTTCCCAAGCTCTATTGAGTTGTGAAGTTCTTTCAGCAGCTTTATCAAGCTGTTTAAAATGAATATTCAGAAAGTGTTCTTTTCTCTAAATTTCTAATTTTTTTCTTTATTTTACAATGACCACAACTGCACATTTGATTCCATAAATTCCTGATTTCTGTTCTGTTTGTATGGTGTCTTTTACTGTGCAACCTATTGATATTATATTTATTTTTAGGGCTAACATTATATCTGGTTCTGTGACAGCTTTTAAGTACAATTTTTTCACATATTTATTCATAAAATTCCTTTTGCAGACTATACTTATATTCTCATTAAAGAAACAAAATCAGTTGCCTCTCATGTTTATTCAGTGATATTTTTAGTGCACTAACAATTAGTTTGACAGTAACAAAATTCATATAGACTTTCAAAAAACTGAATTCATAAATTTTCACACAAAAAATAAATATGTTGCAGGTAATAGATCAAATATTAAGGTAATCAAAGCATTAAATCTAGTAATATAAAATTTCTGGTCTTATGATAGACTGTAATTATAATATGAATTTGAAAGACATATTGATTATATCTTATACAAACTAAGTTCGCCATGTTTTGCAATCAGATCATCATTTATAAACAAGAGTATCTTAAAAATATTGATGTAACATTATTCGGTGACATACACTTCATTTACTTGGAACTTGTTTAAGTGTCACCAAACCAACTCTATATCAATATTATTTAACTACTTTACTGTTAATACTTCAGGAGTAAAAGTTCATACAGTATTTTATGCTTACTTTCATTCCTTAATGACTAATAGAATAATGTTCTGGGGAAATTCAGTAAGTGCTAAAAACATTATTTCTTATACAAAAGAGAAATAAATATAATAAGAGAGGCAAAATGGTCAACTCAGTGTAAACCACAATTCAAAACATTCGGAATTTGACCATTAGCTTGCAAGAACATTCTAGCAGTACTTTAAATTTGTAGTAGACAACTTAAAGGTATTCATAAAAAAACTCAGATATACACAGCAAAGATACCAAACAATGCAGCACTTAAATGGATCAAGTAACAAATTGCAGGGATTCCAAAAAGATGTTTACTACAATGATATAGTATTGTTTAATTCACTTCAATCATTTATAAAGAAACTGTATACTAATAATATTAAGTTCAGGTTAACACTAAAAAAAATAAGTAAACTATTTTTCTCCATTGTATTAATTCAGTTTTGGGCATTTTAATGCACCATCTGTGACAAATTCTATACCAGTGTTAAAAATTCCTAAATATGAAGAGTGTGGTAATTTCATCAAATGTGCATAATGCTTGTAATTTCTGACAAAATCTACAGCTGAATTAGACCAACTCTTTGCCTAAACTCATTATAGAACACAGATTGAAATGATATGATATAAATGGGAAATTATCCAGTCTCTGCCAATTTTTTTTTTCTTATACAGGTCACTTATTTATTCTATTATAAGTCAAAAGGTCTTCAAAGGTAGATTTTTGCATGAAACAGATTAAGCTACTAGCTTGAATATAGTTCAGAGATTAGGAAAGATGTGCTCCTTAAGTGTAATACCTACTATTATAATCCTGAATAAAAAGCGGTAGACTATGATGTATTTTAGGATCATTCTGCTACATTTGGATACATAGTTTAGCAATTACAAAGTTTACTTTCTGGAGTGTCTTGGGGAAACCAAATTTTTAATTTGTGAACTAAAGCTGTCTTAGCAAAATTTAAACAAGTGTCTCATACTAAATTTCAAGAAATTTTTTGTTGTTCAGATCAAACAGCATTAGTTACTTATTCACTGTATAATGCTAATTATAAAGTACATTTAGATAATATATCACCAATACATTTAAGTAAAAAGAATTATACACAATTAAAAAAATTAAGATTGTTCTTCATATGGCAATAATTGAAGGGTACAAGTGAGTAATGATGAAAGTTAAAATTGAAAGGTTTTGAGACAGTTAATTTTTAAAGTTTAAGACTATTTTCAGGGTTTAATTATGATGTCAGGATTTTTATAATTGTTTAACTAATACATCTCTCTAATGTTTTCTACAATGGTTACTTACAATATCACTGATGCAACAATATACATACATATACATAATATATTAAAAAAATGTCACAGCCCAAAACTACCAGCTTCATAATACTGCTCTCTTTCTCTTTACATTTTATTTTGTAAAATACAAACATTTCACTCCTTTCTTCATCTATATAGCTGTCATAAACTAATAAGGAGCTGAAATACTGTTAAGCCTCTGGGTTACAGGCCACTTTAAATCTTCATATTTGGCTTTTGTAGTTTAAGAAGTTACAGCTGATTTTGTATAGATAAGAGCTTACTCTTGAATTGAAGTCTTCTAACATTCATGTCTCAAAATGTGATCACTGCAAGTGAAGCCATTTATCACTCTGCCTCACAAGGAATTGATTATTTGTGCAAGTTTTTACTTAAAACTCTCCATGGAAGAGAAAAATATCACAGTCTGGTAATATATTTTTCCTTGCACTTTCAAGTATTTGACACCACTCCAAGTGTTAAGATTTTGCCCTGATATTTACAATTAGGCCTACATTCTTGCCACATGCTAAGTAAGAATGCCTTGTTACCCCAAATATTATCTGGATGCTGTCAAACTGTTCCTCTGCACGCACCAAAATGACAATCAGAACATGATGTGCCAAACAAAAATAACATAAAATTATCAATTCACAAAAACTGCTGGAATGACTTGGTACAATAATGCCACAGATTCAACGAACTTCACCTGGGGCTTTATTGGAAATGATATGTTCACATAAGTAGAACACAGACTTTCCTGTTGTAAGCTTACATATATCATGTGAGTAGAATGATAACTGTCATCAATGATATACTTATATGAAGAGGTATGTTTTAATAAAAATCCATAGCAACTGATGTACATGTTTCATAATTTTTGCAGTTTCAACATTGTGCTTAATTTCATAAAATGTATCATTCTTTCTTTTATGAATTTTGTTTTCATAAAAAAGACAGTATTTATACATAATTTCTGTAGAGTTGTCTCATTATGAATGTTAACATCTGTAAATTAGCTTGAGCCACATTAGATTGAAATCTACATTTAATCATGAAACTTAAATCATATTGCTCATAATATACTGAATTATTCAGATACCTTTACAAATACATTGCATGCAGGCTATATGACTCCATTAAGGACTGTACATACTGAACTTCCGCCTGTGGTGCCTCAGTAGTGAAAACAGGCGTTAAACACTACTCCAAAAAAAAAAAAAAAAAAAAAAAAAAAAAAAAAAAAAAAAAAAAAAAATTACTGAACTTTAGATACTGTTTCACCCTTGTTGTGCAGCTTGTTACTGGATTTTCCTCTTCAACATGAAATTTTCCTGCAGTAGATAGACACAAACCCCTTTATTTTATAAGCTCTACAGGAGCGCAGGAAATTGAACTGAATCATCGGGCAGATATAATGATCAATGAACTATAGAGAGAATCTTTCTTAGTAGATAGTGTCCAATATTAAATACTAATAAAACTGAGCAGTAAACTGTTAAGAAGTATCATTCCATAAATTCCTAATGTATAAGAGGACAATTCTGGTGTTTATTTACTAAAATTAGAGTTGTTAAAACTGTCATGGGTTGCCAAGGTCATTAAGGTGCAGACTTGTGAGCAGGAGGTCTGGGGTTCGAATCCCGCCAGAATCCTCATCCCTGACTGAGGTTTTTTCCAGGTTTTCTTCAGTCCTCATAACTGTCAAATGCTGCGGAGGTACCCTAAACTTAGGTCTGGAATGCTTCCTTCCTTTAAAAAATACTCCTTTTCCAATTTATCATTTCATTTGGTGTATCATCAGTTTCCACCGCCTGTGGTGCCTAAGTAGTAAAAACGGGCATTAAACATTATTTAAAAAAAATAAATAGAGTGAGAGAGAGCTGTTAAACGGTTCAATTGAAAATCATTTAAACTGTTCCTTCATATATATTGCTATGCATGTTCTTATATTTTGCTTTATAAGTTATAACTTCTAATTATTAATCACATGTTTAATACTGAATGTGTAGAAATCAAGAGTTTTTTTATATATCACACTAATTTCACACATTCACCCAAAAGCTTTAATTATTTGATAACACATATTTACTTTCCTTTTAACACATCAGCCAAGGTTCAAAAGTATGTGTCACTCCTAATTGTATTGTTCAAAATATGAATATACAGATATGAGATTGATAATATGAGGTATTGAATGGTTTCATTTATCCAAACCATTTATTTGCTGGATATAAAAAAATGCTTTTTACAAATTCATCGTTCCACCATTTTCATGCAATAACAGTGGAGTTGGTACCTCCTGAATTAAGAGAATTAAACAGATTCTTATAGCTATAAGAGTATTTTAAATAGGATTTCAAGGCATCCAAACAAATTACTAAATTGGCTCATATTAGTCTCAGCAGCAGAACTTTAGAATACATTTGTTTAAAAATCTTTATATTGTTCAGAACATCCATAGCATGGTTGAAAACTTTAGTTTCTCTTTTGTAATTCCATTTGTCAATAGCTCTGTTCTGTAGGATTATATTTTATTTATAAAATCAGCCAAAATACTACTGATACAATACTTTTCTTCTTCTACAATAACAGTCAAAAAAATGTTAATTTAATTTTTTTTTCCAAATTTGCTTGATATAACATAATACAGTTTTTGTTGACTGTTCTGGAACACTGTGGGTTGTGTGCTTCTTTATAACAGAGCTGTCCAACACTTAAATGTTTGGCACAAACTTGAGAATTAAATTGGAATATTGTGGTATCTTTGTTAACTTTTCTTTTTGATGACTGATTGTTTTCTAGATTCCTTAATTTTAAATCAAAGTAGAATATAAAACGAGAACATGTTAAACTCATTTTTTTAAAAAAAATCCTCCATTGGTTTTTTTGAATAACAAGTACGAGAATAAAATACATTAATACCAAAAGATTTATAAATCAAAATAATAGAACATTATACAAGCACTTGGGAGATCACTCAAAATGTTCTATGTTGTTAATGTTGAACCTGCAATTGATGCTTTGAACATAAAAGTTTAATACTTAGCCTGATGAGTGACAATGCAATATGCATATCATTTTCTAGATTATGCAGTTCATATTTTGCTTTGGTCTTCATTGTTGCCTTAGCTGAGAAGACTATCTTACACAGATAGAAAGTTGAGAAGGACAAATTATATCGTTGCTTTCTCTACAAGATTAGGACTCTCCTCAACCAATGCAAGTCATGAACAGCAATTCATGGCACATTCCTGGCAAATGTAATTTTGAATGTGGAATCAGCATAACAAAAATTATTAAGTTTGTCTTGTTCACTAGCTGTGAAATCCCTTTTCTATGCAAGGTATGCCAAATCAAATTGCTATACTACCAATCATATTCTTGGTGGAAAGATATGGGAAGTACATACCTAGCAATCTTGACAAGTGGTTGAGAATGAGGTCTGTGCACCTTCTCAGAAAGCTCTTTTCTACCAGATGGTGAAGATGTGCAAGGTTTATAAAATGCTCTTTCTGAACCATAAGCCTTCTGGAACCCAAACTTCTCTTGAAGCATTTTATTTTGCTGGTTTGAGAAAACTATTACTTCTAGTTGTCCTTTATTGAAAAATTTAAATTGCTTAATATTTCAATTACTTGATTTTTTAATTGGACATGTTTTGAGAACATTCACCTTCATTATGAGCAGAAGACGAACTGGTAGAAGCATACTCTGTAGGGAAATTTCTTTGATTGCATACAGAGTATGCTTCTACCAGTTTGTCTTCTGCTGATGATGGGAGCAAATATTCCTGAAACATGTCCAATTAAAAAACCAAGTAAGTGAAATATAAGTGTTGCCAAACCAACTCTCTATCAACATTAATTTATTACTTCACTGTATAAGAAATATTAAATTGGTTATCTTATTGAAAATGCCTGCCAGGTAAGAAAGCTTTGAATACTATACATCATTTTGGACCAGTTCATAAAAAGAGTCCTGTTTTAATTTTTTTCTTAAAATAAACTTTGAGTGTTTCTTTGAGTATGTATGTATGTAATATCACTGATAGGTTGATTGCATCAATTTCCCAAAATATTTGCTTAAAAAGTCTACAGTTACAAAATGTTAAGCTTCATATAATGTTCCATTTTAACAACTAATGTCTCAATGAAAGATCATAGTAATTTAGATAGGGCATAGAAAGTAACAGAAATCCTTCTCTCTACAAAAGAGAAACCGTCATTAATATCTTTATCCCCTATAAATCTGACAAAACCGAGGGATTAGCATGTGTCACTAGCTCCAATAATCTCACTTTAAAAGAAAATTTGGGATTGGGTTTTTGTCTATGACTTGCTCATTTATATTGGATAATATCTCAAATATCCTATGCTAACTGTATTCTTGGAGAAGGGTGCTTTCAAAGCTCGATCTTGGACTTCTTTGCCAATTACTGTTTCAACTATAACTTGCCACATGGGGGAACAGTGTTTTCCTGATCAATGGTGCAAGATTTTCTTTCCTTTTTGTGGGTCTGTCATTTCTTCAATTTTAAAAAAAGCTTCATGAGCAGTATCAGCTATGGCACCTCCATTAAATATTCTAAAAGCTGTTTTCTTCTGCTTCTCTATAAAATAAAATAAACTGACTCACCAGTGTGCTTGGTAGTAAGACGCTGCTTCAGCTTGCTAGGTTTCATGGCCTGACTGCTGAATTTTCCCCCAGAAACTACAAACAAAGGATGAAAGTTACCCTGGTCTTTGTCCTAAAATATCCATATTCTAAGTAACTAAGTATGGCCTTGTTTCCTTTTCCCTCCTTTAAACTTGACAGGCTGGCAGAAACTTCAAACTAAAACTTGCTGTGGCAGCTGACAGCACACATTCACTGTCATAGAGCTTGTTTCTTCACAATAAACCTACCAATTGAATGGTACAAATCCACAGAAATGAGTTTGATTAGGCCATGTGCCACATTTTTACATAGCAGAATCCAATAGGTGCTAGAACACTTCATTAATCCCTAAATACTAGAGCATTAACTAATTATAATCCATATTATGAAACTTCATTGCTGTGAAACCATTAATCAGCAAGTTCTCGTTCACTTTTATATACTTAGCTAAAGTTTTAAGCATTATGTAGGGCATTACTAAAAACTTGGGAATATTCTTGAGAGATTAAGGGTGGTGCCATCTATGGTAATAATTAATTCTTTTGCAAGAATGAGTCCATCACCATCTATCAGATATAAGCGTACTTAATTTAACTCAAGATTAATCATCTGACTATTGGATACTAAGGGTTTTCCCCTACAAAATCTCACTGCACCCCTGGAAATTTCAAAGCACTTGAAACTGCTGTGGCCCACCAATGAGGAACTACTGTTCTATAAACTGATGGAATGTAGCCCACACAGTGCACAGAGCAAATATACGTGTTAAATTCAACTCATTTGCTAAAACTCCTGAGTTGAATCACAAGCACTTGATTTGATCTGATATTCCTTATTTTGACAACTTGTTGATTCTGAAAAATCTGGTCCCTGAAACAGCTAAAGAAAGAAAAACAAATGCATTAACTTCAAGGGTAGGAGAGAGAGAGAGAGGGGAATAAGTAAATAAATCCACACATATAGCTTGTTTTTCAAAAGTTAAAATATTTTTTTTCCCTATAAAATATGAAACTAATGGAGGATATGGCTTTTGGATGTATTATTTATCACAGAAAATATCATAGTTATAAAATATGGCATATATGCTTAATATATATCTAAAATTCAATCATTTCATTGGAGAAAAATAATAACACAAATGCTTTACTGTCTCACTCATTCCCCTCTCCTTCTCTCTCTCTCTTTCACACACACACACACCCCCCCACCTTACTTTTCTCTGCTATTCATTCAGCAAATATGTATTAAATTTAATTTTTGTAGACAATCAGATTATAGTGTTACTGATAATTATGATTTACTTATGGAATATGATGATGATGATGATGGATGATGATGATGATGATGTACAATTATCAGAAACATACACAAAAGCTCACCAAAAAATACATTTATCTAAAACCAAATATCCCTTTAGTTAGACCTAATAATTAATGTTTTCCAAGCCTATCGAGATTACACCTACTTGGAGTTGAAAGATCCAATATTTAAAAAACTCAAGTCATATTACCCATGCCCAACCAGTTATCACTGAATTAAATTCCACCTTGTTAAGCAAAATTCAACAGGCAAAGAAATGAACATATGAAATAATAGTGTGAAGCATGAAAAATAATTAGAAAATACCAAAGTTTTTCAGCAGCTGACACAGACTTTTTACGAAAAACTTGCAAGGTATCAAATATGCAAAGGGTCACGAGTCTTTAATAAGAAGAAAGAATGTGAAAAAATCTATGGTAGAGGAAATGGAAAGTTTTAACTCAATAGGTATCATTAAATTAATGTAATTATTCAAAAAAAATCTTGAATTGTCAGTAAACTTCCAGAAAAAAAAAAAAAAAAAAGAGGAACCCCACCAAAGTAGGTTAATGAAAAAGATAAGATATATGCACAGGAGACAGAGAAATATGGAAGAGAGTATGCAAAAATTGTTCATTGAACAGTAATAAGCTTGCCCACATTCACATGTCATATGTGCACACGCAAGCAAACAAAAGAATGGAAATTAACCCCAAAAGGAATAATATTTAAAGGATTTTTCCAAGCATCATAGATAGACCTAAAAGCTCCAAGTGGCTTTAACCTTATCAGTGCTGATATCTGGACATTGCAGGAAAAGTGCATACCTCTAATGATAAGGACAATTACTTTTTGTAATGGTTTAACATCCTCCAGCTGCTAAGGTCTTTCAAGTTGATGAATGGAATTAATCAAATGATGATACAAGTTTTGAATTTCTTATATTGGTCCTGATGGTTCTAGTGGTAGCGAAACTTGCCTCATAGACCCAAGATCTTGGATTCAATCCTGGCCAGGGTCAATGGATTTTTTTCCGGTGTAAAAATCCTACGTATGATATCCTTTGGAAGGAAAGTCAAGCCATGGGTCCTGTATTATAGATTTTCCAGCATGTAAAAGAACCTTAAGCAAAAATTATCAGCTGCTTCACACTGTGAATTGAAAAGGAAACTGATGACTTGAGATATTAAAAGAACATCCATTGATAAACACACAGAGAGAGAGAGAGTCCTTAGTGTCTAAACCTACCTGATATTTATATTTTCAGGGAAGGAGAAAAAATTTGAAAGACCTTACCCAGGCAACATACTCAATTTGGGGAGGGAACCTGAGCCTGCCAATTGACAAGTAAATGCACTAGCATCTGAGCCATGGTAGCTAGACATTACCAAAGTGCTACCTATAAATATTGTACTTATGAAGCTGTTGACAATGGATTGGTAATATATCCTAAACTTAGGTATTCATTTTTTTTTACATTAAACTCCATTTACTTATATAAAAGTCAGACACATTTCGGGAGAATCTCTCCCATCATCAGTTGCTCACCGAACCGCCGTTACTTGAAATGATGGCTGGACACCCATATATTTCTGTGGTGGCCTCTGTTGGTTGAAGTAGGAAATTGATGAGTTCATCCATAGGAGGAAACGGAAATTCATTAGATTTTCTCTATTTTTTAATATAAAATTTTTTTCCCAAGTAGATAACTCCAATGGGTTGTGAAGATGTTTCAGCAGTTTAATTTCCAGTTTTATTTCATGGTTTTTGGTCCAAAAGTGAGTTGCTACTGCTGATTTATCCACCTGCTTAAACCGAATATTCCTAAAATGTTCTTTCCTCCGAATTTCTAAACTTCTCTTTGTTTTGGCTATGTAGCTGTGCTCACAACTTGCACATTTTATTTTGTACATTCCTGATTTCTGTTCTGTTGATATGGGGTCTTTTAATGTGCAATCTAATAAATTCTTGATGTTGTATCTGTTCTTTGGGGCTAACATTATCCCATATTCTTTGAAAATTTTCTTGAACTTGTGGTAAATTGGATGGTAGGTGAAACTTTTGAATTTGTATTCTTCTTTTGTGGCTTTCAGTGTGGAAATTTCCCTTATCCCTTTTTGTCTTTTAGATTTATTGATAATTTTTATCACTGTGTCTTTGTTGAAACCATTGATTATAGCTGTCTTTATTATTTGTTTGTATTCTATTTTGTACTCTGCTTCTGTTAGTGGAATATTCATCAATCTGTGTGCCAAACTGTGAAATACTGCATACTTGTGTGGAATGGGGTTATAACTCTCATTTTTTATGTAGTTTTCTGTGTGTGTTTCTTTTCTGTAAATTCCAAAATTCAATCAATCTCCATTTCTTATAATTTTTAAACTTAGAAATGGTAGCCAACCATTTCTTTCTTCTTCTATGGTAAAAATTGTATAGATTCATGTTGCAAATTAAGAAGTTTCAGGGCATCTATTAACTGTTTCTTCGGTATTATTGCAAAAATGTCATCCACATACCTATACCATGACTTGAAAATTAAAGGGAAGGTTTCTGTGATATGTGTTTCAAATGAACTCATGAATAACTATGCTAGAAAAGGTGACAAAGGGTTTCTCATAGTTAGGCCTGAAACTTGTTGGTAATATTTTTTGTTGAAGCTGAAGTAATTTTGTTTAATGCACATATTAGTAAGTTTTAACAAATCTATTTCTTCTGCTTTTAAATATATTGATGTTAACCATTTTTTTTGCATAAGCATAAGTTTCTCTGTAGATATGCTTGGGAATAAGGCTTTTACATCAAATGAAACCATTATATCTCTAGCCATAATTCTGCTATTTTTAAGTTTTTTGACTAGATCAACTGAATTTTTAATGCTCAAACTTTGGAATCCCTTAAAGGAATTGAAGACTTTTGCTACCTGGTATGTGGGTGAATTGATATTGTTTATTATTGGTCTCATGCTGTTATCATTTTTATGTATTTTAGGTAGTGCATAAAGTCTGGGTAGTACTGGATTACTCTGCATGATATTCTAATAGTGGATAGTGTTTTGACTTCATTTAATGTTTAGATTAACATTTTATTGCATTTTTTGAGCAGATTCTTATCAGTTGGTTTGTAATCTTGTCCTTTTAACATAGTTTCAACTCTATTTATGTATTCTTTTTCTTCTAAAATGGCTATTTTATTACCTTTGTCTACTTTATGTACATAACTCATTTTTCTTTTAGTTTTTTTAATGTCGTTCTGTAGTTTATTGATTTCTTTCCGTTTTTTATGTTCTCTAAAACTTTTTGCATTTACTTTTGACGAAACATTTTTCCCTTTTGTTTAGTTGTTAGGTGGCTATGTCTATGTCGGCTATGTAATCTTCTATATTATCTGAGAAATCTATACAAGTTTTTATGCCTTTATTATGGAGATTGATTTCATTTTCGGAAAATGTGGCACTCGAAAGATTAACTACTTTATTTGTTGTGTGTGTGTGCATGAGGGTGGAACCATTTTTATTTTATGTTTTCGTAAGTTCTGGAGTTTCTTTTATAATTTCTGGTTTTTGTTTATCATTTGTACACTTAAATTTTGATGTAGGTGGTGTTGTAAATTTTCCCATATGTGAAATTCTAGTTTTTTCGTTAGTTTTAAAACTAACAAATATAACAAATACTGATATATCATATATAGTATTTCCACACTGAAAAACACAAAAAAAGAATACAAATTCAAAAGTTTCACCTACCATCCAATTTACCACAAGTTCAAGAAAATTTTCAAAGAACATGGGATAATGTTAGCCCCAAAGAACAGATACAACATCAAGAATTTATTAGATTGCACAGTAAAAGACTCCATATCAACATAACAGAAATCAGGAATTTACAAAATAAAATGTGCAAATTGTGAGCAGAGCTACATAGGCAAAACAAAGAGAAGTTTAGAAATTCGGAGGAAAGAACATTTTAGGAATATTCGGTTTAAGCAGGTGGATAAATCAGCAGTAGCAACTCACTTTTGGACCAAAAACCATGAAATAAAACTGGAAATAAAACTGCTGAAACATCTTCACAACCCATTGGAGTTATCTACTTGGGAAACAATTTTTATACTAAAAAATAATGAAAATCTAATGAATTTCCAGTTTCCTCCTATGGATGAACTCCGCAATTTCCTACTTCAACCAACAGAGGTCACCACATCCGGGTGTCTGGCCATCATTTCGAGTAACGGCGGTTCGGTGAGCAACTGAAGATGGGAGGAATTCTCCCGAAACGTGTCTTACTTTTATGTAAGTAAATGGAGTTTAGTGTAAAAAAATGAATACCTAAGTTTAGTATAGTGCTACCTATGCTTACATGTGGTAGAAAAAACAAATTGTGAACCATATAACATACATGTAATGGTATAAAACCAATTGAGAATTTTTTTAAAATATTGTGTAATGCCTGTTTTTACTGCTGAGGCACTACAGGTGATGGAGAGAGTTGTTCTGAATGGTTGTAATTATATGTGGCAGAAACTGGTCAATAAACAAAAGTAGGAAAATAATGTATAAAATACCTGATAAAATTTGCCAATAACACTTATATGGGAGCACAACAGTAATAGTTATATGAAAGGATGAGTATAATATGGTCAAAGTCACACTTTTTACAAAATTTGTTTCTCACATTAGTTTACTTTATATTCAGCAGGAAAAACCACTGTGAAAATATTTGAACTTTCACTCACTGGATGCTGAGCAATTTATAATGGCTGTTTTCAAAGAATGGAAACTAAACTTTTCCATCTGTTCATGTATACCCCTCCCCCCAATGGCTGGGTTAGTCTTTAAAAATTCTTCCAATAAGAAGAAATAATTTGCAGTTATAAAGATGAACCAAGCTGATTTGAAAAATTTGATTCCTTTGGCAATAATATTGCAAATGATGGATATCAGTTCTAACTTTGAGAAGTGATGGCTTTTAGATTTGATGAAGGCATGTGATCACAGTTAAAAGTTAAACATCGCTACATTGATATTGAAGACTTCAGATCCATAAATGTCACCACAAAAAACTGAGGACATCAGAAACCTAATCCATTCAAATTATGCACAAAATGCTTAAAAACCATTCCAATTTGTCAGAAAACCCAAAAGACTATGTCATTATTGTAATATATTTCAGATTACTCAAAGGGATACTTCAAAAGTCTTTATGAAATAAAGGAAGGAAATGAAGAATCTCTCAGAGAGATAATAGAATATAGTTATACTGTTTGAGGTATTACATTTTGAAGTGTTAGCTTAATTGTGAATAATGTCATTTGTAGAAGATCAGAATTTGTAAACATACACTTGTTTTAGTATGAGACAAACCACAGTCCAATGCTATTGTTCCCTGTGATAAACGTTTATCAAGTGTGCACAGCTCTTTTCATGAAAATTTGTATACACAAATGCTTTATACCAAGGCATTAACAAAAATATTTACCTGTGTTTGAAAACTAGAAAAAAGTATATGTAGTTTATTGATTTTTTTTTTCAAATTTTAAAAATGCTCTTCTGAAAAATACATATTTTACGACTTTGGACTATATCATTCTTACCCCTTACAATGTAAGAAGTAATAATATGTCATATAGAGTGATCCATTGAAGTATGAACCATGTATGTTGCTGTTACTATTTGTGCACAGAGAATTCCCGCATGGCACTGCATTAAATTACGGTGTGAATAAGTCAGTGACTGCTAAAGTGAGAAGGTTCTGCACTAATGTTCAATTTTTGTACCTTAATAAAACTTTTCACTGAGCCATTTGTTCATACTTCAATGGTTCTAACTAAAAATATAGATGGGTAAAATTGATATAAATAAAAACATATAAAAAAGACTGCTAATAATACATAGCAATTTGAATATTTAGTACATATCTGTTTGTTTAAATATTAGTTAAACTTGTATGTATAATTTTTTAAGCTGTTTACAGTGAAGCTATTATATTTAAAATGATACACTATGGGTAACTTATTTACACACTTCACTTACTATATTTTCCTAAGTTGGGAAAATATAATAAGTGAAGTGTGTAAATAAGTTGCCCATAGTGTATCATTTTAAATTAGCTAGACTAATAACTGTATTATAAATTTTGTGGGAGGGAAAAAAAAAAAAAAAAAAAAAAAAAAAAAAATTGGTATATGCTGTTAAAATGTATGTTGCAAAAATGTCATTAAAATATATATTTATTTTATTTCCAAAACCTTTCAACTACTCAATTGACTTTGAAATTTATTAAAATGTTAATAAAGCACTACAAATAGGGTTTGTCATAGCATTACCACCTTATTCATAGCTAACTTACTACACCATATTGTTTCTTGTTGCTTAGCAAATTTTGCTTCATTATGTTGTAAAATGTATGTTATTTCTACTATAAAACATGTAAGATATGTAATTTATATTTAAAATCTGTAATGTTAAAGACAGTTTGATACCTAAAGTAAAACGTTAACACTAAATTGAATCTGACAAATTAAACATTAATATTTTAAGTTTTTTTAATGTACTGATAAAAAAATATTTAATGCAAATTATATTCATCCACGTTTAACAAACCTTCATCAATCATTAATATACCATAAGGTTAAATATTATTACATTATCAATTACTGTTATGGGTTATTATGTAAAATTATATTTATCCATAGCTGTAACATCAGGTAGAAGAGGAATATGTTTTCAGTCAAGGAGATGATTCTAAGAGTCAAGTAAAAAATATATACCAGTTTAGACCTTGAAATATATTTCAACAAATAAGTTTGGCACACATTTAATGGCTTTATAATTCAAATACATAATAATTAGGGCAGGGTATGTACACCCTATGGAACTGTACTGCATAATTTGCTGTCTCCTATTGTTTAAATTATTGAAAGACATGATTGAAAATAGCTGGTATGCATTTTTGTTCACTTCACTTTCTTCCTTACTGCCACGGGTGGCCGAGGTTGTTAAGGCATGGACTCGTGAGTGGGAGATCTGGGATTCAATTCCCACCAGGACCGTCCTCAGACTGAGGTTTTCTCTAGGTTTCCATCTGTCCTCATAAATGGCAAATGTCAGGGAGGTACCCTAAATTTAGGCCTGGAATGCTTCCTTCCTTCCTTAAAAAAAAAAAAAAAATCCCCCGTTTACCATTTAATCTCATATATCATCAGTGTTCACTGCCCGTCAATAGTTAAAATTGATGTTAAAAAAAAAACTCCCCTTCCTTAAGGGTTTCATTTCACTATAATTTAGGATCTTGGAAATAACTTGTACACAATCTAAAAATAGTATGATATAAGGGGGGTGTGTGCACTGTGGAGACTGAGCACTTTCAAGTGTAGGTTTATGTTTTAAACTGGAATTTGATACAGTGTTGATTATTCAATTACAATCAGCCCCTTTGCAAATACTATAGCAATATTCAAAAAATATTTAAATAAATGCAATTATTCTTTTTTTTTCTAAATAATTAAATAAAAATATTGCAGTTTTACTTATTGAATGATTGCATAAAAACATGAAAAATTATTTTTGAGGAAATCACTCAAATTTCAATAATTTTGTTCCACTTACTTGGACATGTTTCAAAGGCTATTGCCTTCATCTTCAGCATGGTTCCACTGTTTGCTTCTCAGCGTGGTAATAAGATGTTTGCTCTTAAAAGCTCTTCAAAAACCCACAGAATTAAAAGCGTGAGGAAAATATATTCATAAACAAAAACAAGGATATTTGATTAGTTTTGATCTCCCAGACAATATTAACCTCATCACTAAGATTGTAAAATCCACAGACACATCTTAATACAATGCTGGGAAGCAGACAGTCAAGCCATGCTGAAGATGAAGGAAACAGCCTTTGAAACATATCCAAGTAAGTGGAACAAAATTAGTAAAATTTGAGTGATTTCCTTAATAATAATTTGTTATATTATACTATATTTCACCGTGAAAATTCCAGCTTATCAAAACCACTTATGAAAGTTTTTGTTTCTTTCACCAATAGTTCAACTAAAATATACTGTGTTTTTTGGTGATTATTTTAAGTATGTATAAATGATGTTTAAGAAGTATATTTTTCATTATTTCATTTAAAGTTAAACAGAAATGTGTGTTTCATTTCATTAGACATTAAACTTTCACTGCGAATACATGAAAGAGCTCTCTCAGGAAGTAAAGGCCAGTATCAAACATTAATATCATTCTTGTAATGTAACTGGTGCAACGTAATTATAGCTGCTTTTTGACATTCAGTGCATAACTAAATGGCACTATGGGGCACTGGTCACATTTCCCCTCCCCCATGAATCTTCTATTCTTAATGCTCATTTGTGTATACTCATGCATAATACTGTCATTCAAGTAGCTACAAAAGGAAGAAGCAGTTACTAAGCATTTCTTTTTTCCAAAACAATTTTGTACAATTCTATGAAAGATCGAAGAAAAATGGTTATAGCCTTTTTTACTATCCTTACCAACATCTTTCTGGTTCAAAGGATCTATATCACTTCCATCTGATATGGTATATAATATATATATATATGTATTTTTTTTTTCATAGAGCAAATATTATAAAAAATGTCTTTATCAATTACTCACTTTACTCTTTGCAGCAAATAACACTTCCATTCATTGGTTCATAACAATAGTACATGCATCATGATTATAAAATTAACACAATTAAAATAATACTTATACAGCATAAGATTCGATTGCTGCTTTGTTTCAAAACAGTTTCCTTTGTAGTATTAATATGCCATAAAAATTCCAGTGTCCTCTGTTTTTGAATTTAAAAATTAACATTGCAATGGTGCATATTACTACAAAAATGTGGACAATAATCATCACAAACTTATGTTCTATTAACTCATTTGTTCCTACTTGGTCATCAATGATCCATTATGTTAATAATAATTTATGAATATACATTATATTTTGGTATACTTTTTCATTTTTCTATACTAAAGGAACCATACTTTTAAACTGCATATTCACAGTTATTCCTAATAATACTACACTGGTATTATTGTTATATTTTACCGCTTCCCTTTGGTGAATTTTTGTTCACATGTCAAGCAACATTTCGCTTTATTTGGTATAATTTTATGTTAATTAAAATGTTTTTTCACATTTTACTTCCTAAAGATAAGCAAAATACTGCAGAAATGTTAATTATGTACATATACTCTTTAATGTACACATACTGTTTAGCAAACTAGATCATTAAACTATTAAAACCAGATTAATACTTAAAACACTGAATATGTAGTAAAAATCACTTATATTTCTAGATAGGTTCTTGTTCACTGCACATAAGGGCAGAACAACTGAAATGGATGTCCTCATATCAACTTACTGAAAACAATTTATTGTAACCAGGCTAACAGTACAGAAAATTTGACATTCTTGGAAGAGACAAAGATAGGAGACTGATAGATGGGATATCAGAGAGTCTATCAGATAGCTAAGTTAAGGCCAGGTGTAATATGTGCTTAATGTAGAACTATAGAAGCCGTCTCTTTATCTCTATCAGTGCTTGTTGAGTAGGAAGGAGGTAATGCATCTATGAGAATTAAAAGATAACAATCATCAAAAGAAGATTGGTGTGACAATGCATGTTGAGCTACTGGGACAAAGGATTTGGTTTTTCTTGGAGACACTATAGTGGAGGTTTACATGATGTACAAGTATGCACAAAATTTACAGATGAGCTACAGCTACATTTTTTCAGGAGCAGTTCACAGATGAAAAATGGATTTTAAATTCTAGTTTTAGCACCAGACTAAAAATGAAGTGCTGGGCATAATCATCGCACAAGCTTTAAATTTGGTATGGTTACATGAATATGAACCTGGTGTAGGGCAAGGTTCCTTGTAGATTACAATTTTTTAAAAATTGTAAAAACTTTAATAAAATTTTCATATGAAACTAACACAGTGAACCTCACATTAATTAAATCTGTCGTCTAACACTCTTCATGCTTCACTAACCTTAAAAATATTAGTACCGGTTTCAAAGATACGTTATCTCCATCTTCGGCTGTGGACGACTGGTGTAAAAGGCTGTTGTTACGTAGTATCAGAAGTAATGTTCCGCTTTGGTGAAACTTTTATGAACTTAAAATTTATATTTTCTTCCTTTGGAATGTCAAAATTCATCAAATGATCCTTATGTTTGTATATGTAAATCTTTTCCAAAATATCCAATTCTACCAGTCCCTGTACAGCTCTCAATAATTCAACTTTTTACTTTATATCATGATTTTCAGTCCAAAAGTGATATGCCACTGCTGATTTTTCTATTTGTTTGTATTTTAAATTTCTCATATGTTCTTTTAGACGCATCACTACATTCCTCTTAGTTTTTCCTACATAGATTTTATAACATTCAGCACATGAAATCTTATAAATCCCAGCTTTTTTCTCCTTTGGGGTATTATCTGTAGTATTGTCTTTCAAAATATTGTTTAAACTAAATCTATTAGTGGGAGCCAATTTTATATCACCATCTTTAAATATTTTTTGAAATTTATACATCACTGTTGGATTATATGTAAAATTTTTAAAGGACATTTTTTCTTTAATTGTTGATAATGTAGTGGAATTTTCAATTCTTTTCTTTCTCTGGAATTTTTTAATCTTATTATGTATTCAATCTTCATTAAAACCATTTAAAATTGCTATTTCTTTTATTTTTTTTATATTCTATGTTATATTCTTCTTTACTGATTGGCAAATTGATCAATCTGTATATCAAACTATTAAAAATTGCATGTTTGTGAGCTATAGGATTAAAACCATTTTCTTTGACATAATTATCTGCATGTGTGTGCTTCCTATATGTGCCAAATTTCAAGTTTTTTTTACTCTTAATATCCAAAAAAGGCAGCATATTGTCTGTTTCTATTTCATGTGTGAATTTTATATCTCTATCTTGAATATTCAAAATCTTTAGTGCAATCTCAATTAACTTTTTATTAACTATGGCAAAATATCATCCACATATCAGTATCAACACTTAGAGAAGTAAGGAAAGGCTGAAGTAATATGCGTTTCAAAATTACTCATGTAAAGATTTGCCAGGAAAGGAGGTAGAGGACTGCCCATGGTCAAGCCTGTTTGTTGTTTATAAAACCGTTTATCAAATGTAAAATATGACTGATTATTATTATTATTAATATAATAGTTGATAACGAAGATGGAGATAACGTATCTTTGAAACCGATACCGAATATTTTTAAGGTTAGTGAAGCATGAAGAGTGTTAGACGACAGATTTAATTCCTGTGTAGAATTGAGGTTGCTATGGAAAATGTTTTTTAAGGAAGACCTAAAACTCAAGTGTGGTAGTCTATGAAATAAAATGGAAGTCATAGGATTTTGAACCAAAATGTTGCAACAATCTTTAGGATCGGTTTTAATTCATTCAATACCTGGACAATAGGTGGTAAAGCTTAACTGGTTGTTAGAGGATTTAGGCACTGTAGGAGTGAAGTTTTTGTGTGTTGCAAGAACCCATGAACATAATAAGGGTAAAGTATAACCTTGACCTAACAGTGTAACAGTCTATGAGTTAGATTTGTTATATATATTGATCCAATGACTGGATATTGTTGCACAGGCTATGTCCTCTAACCGATAAAGAAAAAGGTATAGATTGTTTAATATGTTTAGGGTGATAGCTATCAAAATATAAATATTGATGCAAATTTGTTGGTTTAATATGCACTGAGGTTAAGAAATGTTTGTTGACTAAATTAATACCTACACCCAAAAATGTGACTGTTGGACAGGAAACCGTGGAAATTTGACAAAATAATTTGTGTTAAGTCTGGAAAAAAATGCATAAAATGAAGCTAAACCATGCGTCAAAATTATGAAAGTATCATCAATAAATCTCTGCCACAGTGTGGAGCTTGGGCTTCTGATTGGAGAAAATCTTCTGCCAGTTTTGCCATAAATAATTTAGCATCTCAAGAATCTTCAGAGTGAAACCATAAAGAATGTTTTGAATATTTTAAATATTTTAACTCAGACTTGTCTTATCCCATGGGAGTGGAGCCATAAAAAGTTTTTAAATATGTTAAATATTTAACTAGAAGAGATTTTATGTGTGTTTCAATGTGTTTGATTCCTGAATGTATTAAAAACTGGAATGTTAAATAACTTTAAAAATCTGGAATGTGGAATGATTATGGTATATTTTATCAACAGCTATATTCATTACTTCCCTACAAATCTTGGTGCAATTAGTCAGGAACAGGGTGAAGATTTCATAAAGACATTAATCATATGGCATTTATTTTGCCTAATTTTATGTATTTAATAGTTCTTTTAATTAAAATTTAAGAATATTACTGTTTTGATACTGTTAAAAAATCTAGGTTGATACATGATGATGTTGATACCAGATCTCAATTTAGAACATATATAGATGTGCTTGAGTGAGCGCAGAGGAAGGAAGTATGGAGTGAACACTCACAAGTACAGAAAGTGGAGTGCCATGTTATAGTTTTAAAGAACTAAGAGAGACACATATGTATGAGCATATGTCATCATAGAATTAAAAAAAAATCCAATCTATTCTGCAGGACTGAAACCTATAATCTTTAAATCACTATCTGTCCGCCTTATCCATTAAGCCATAGTCAGGAGGAGAGCTTCCTTTAGACTAAGTTACACAACATGATTAATCGATTAACTTTATCCAGTGCCATGCTGTCATAAAAATCAGTTCACGATTTTAAGAGATTTTATAGTAATAAATCTTGAAAAAGCTGGGAGAATCTAAAACATAGCTGTAGGGGAATCATTATGTCCAGTCTCCTAATCAATTCATTTTGAGCAGTTCGAAATCAATGAGGTATTGAAAATTTAGTTTTATTTGCTAACAAAGGAAGTTTGAATACACTCTAATGCAAAGTTTTATTCTATTTCACTTTTAACATACAGAATTGGCCAAGCAAAAAGGACAGCATGTGAAAGAGTATGTGACAGGAAATAAAATTACCAGAGAGACTAGGCAGAGTGCAATAACTACATTGATATTGGAAGAAGCAGTAGCCCATGAAATGAGGCAAATAAGGCAAAGTAAAAGTATATGTTCTTATGTATGCATGTAGTTAGGCTTCTACAGCAAAAGTTTAGAGGTGCCTCCCTTCATTTGGATGCAGAATGCTGTTCGGCAGCCAGTACCTTCCTGAACATTATGTAGCTGTTATTTGCTCACCAGTGCTATGGCTCCATGTAGTCTTGCAATGGCTATCTTAAAGCTGTTAACAGGCTCTCAGTAGACCAGCTCTTTCACAAGTTTCCATAGAAAAAATTCAATGGGTCAAAATTTGAAGCTCTTGCACTGGTCTGGCCCAATCCACCCACCTATGGGGAAGCATCCTATATAGCTGCCTCCTAGCTGCAAGACTAGGAGATGCTACATTGTTCTAATTGAGGATGTTTCTCCATGTAGCTAGAGGAATATCTTACAAGTACTTGAGACATGTCCTAAAGGAAAGCTGCATACATAGCGCCCTTGAATTTCTGTGAAAGTATGTGTTGTCCCACTTCTGGAAATGAGAATACTGATGCATGCATTGATACTCCACTGTACCTGGTCTGAGGCTTGAATATTTTCGTGACTCATATGCGGCTATTATGGGAATTGAAAATCCTTTCACAAGTGAAAAGAGTTTTATTGGTACACATGGTGCATTCTAACAAAAGCATTAACATGTATTTAAAATTATAATCGTTTGCATTCTCACAATCTCTGAGTCATGCCCATTTTGATTGATTGTAACAGTTGCATCCCAATGTTCATTGTTGCACCCATTAACACTAATTGGAGCAAATGACTGATGCCATGGAGTTCATATATATTTCACCAGTAAAACTAGATAAGCTCTATCTTTTTATCATTATGTCCTAGGGACTTCATATATCAATCATTAGACAACCAAATGGGATTTAAGTAAAAAAAAATTATGAATAAAGAATTTGCATAGAAGAATTCTTATTCAAAAGGCAATTAAATTTAATTTTACATAAGACATGGGCAAAATAAAATCAAAAGTATTTCTACAAATACTTATAAAGGAAATAAAGATATTTCTAAGAAACAAGTTACATATTTTAATTTACAAATGCATGTGATATGAAAATACAGTGTAAACTTATATTTGCATCTCAAACCTTTTGTTAAAACTTCAGATTCTACAACATCTCAGAAGTAGGTAGACATAATTAAATGGGCTGGACAACAATCATGAAAATAAAAATAAACACTCTGAGCAGATTTTGGTGGCAATGAACTCATGAGTAGGGCATATGTCTTTACTCCATGAAGTGCAGGCCTTCATGTATTTCTGGTCCTTGCTTCTTGGGTGCAGACAGATGACCTTTCTTTGGGACATTTCTAACTGCATTACGAGTTACATTTCCTTATGGATTTGTGAGGAAAGTTTCTCTGCTCCTGCACCTTGGTTTTGATTATAATTATGCCCAAAACTATGTAAAGCACTTATGTACTTTGTATGTGGGCCCATACATTTTTGGCGTGTATCTTTATATTTAGTGTGCTGTTTTGTCCATTGGCAATTAGTTTCACACAATAAAACATAAATTATATGCTGCAATATCAATAAGGTTGACTACAACTGTCAATGGCCACCACTACATTCTTTGACAACAAAAGTATGTTATTCTTAAAAACATATCAACTATTCCATTCCTACTTTAGTAGAATTGCAAAACAGGTTATATCTGGCTTATCATCAGCCACCTTCATAACATAATGCTGCATGGAAAGTATTGTGACAACTCCTTTTAGTCAGCAATGTTCCTTTCTTTAGAACATAGCTGACCATAGTAGTGTCTTGACTGAATATGAATCGGACCATTCCAGTTTGGCTATTCTTCCAGGGAACAGGTCAAAGCTATATTAGCAAATCTCTTTTGTCACTTTGCATAGTGCCAACTGTGGTTATCTTCAACAATGCAAGAGTCATAGCTGTGAACGTTCTATCCATTGTGATATTTCGTCCTGATTGTGCAAATTTAGAAATGTGAACCAACCTTTTCACAATTCCAGAATCACTATTGTAGGTTCTTTGCTCAGATTCAACTTTCCTGAAATCTATCTCTGCTGCAAAATGGTAGTTATACAACATATTCACTCCTATTGCATATTTTCCTGGTTTGGTTTGGATATATACCCTGAATGGACAATGGCTATGGAATGTTATAGTTCTTCAGCATTAGTAGTGATAGACTTATTGGCGCCATAAAACATAGGGAACTTGTTCATATCATATTTGAAACATCTCTGATATGAGCAAATTTGTCACTTTCCCTTCAAACTGGACATTATCAAAATGTGGACACTTCAGTAACAACCTCAATCTCTGTTCTGAAAGTGCAGCTTTATATACCGGGAAGTTTTACTCATTGTATAATTCATGAGCATGGTCTTTGTTTAGTCCATAGTTTAGAAGAATTCTTATAACACCTAAAATTTCCTCTTTGACAAAATTTTTTAAATTTTAATTCAAAGAATTGGCACTTGAATATCTGAATATTTCCAAATTCTGGTTTGTGTAGGTCAAAATAGTATTTAGCACACCATCATCAAAATACATACAAAAAGGAGTTTTAGGCATCAGGCTTCACTCCAGGCTTAGGTCCTCCTAGAGACATTATGTTGCCAGTAGGATTTCTTCTCTAGTTTGTCAAAGGTTCTGTTTTCCATATCATACCTGCTGCAGCTATCATATCTCCATTGGGTTGATCTACTTCAGCTTCTGGATGAGGATGCCTTCATAATGGCTGAATATCTAAAACAAAATATGTATGTGTGTGCAATAAGTACGGTAACCTTATAAAATACGTGGATGTATATACTATAGGTATATAAGAGAGAAAGAGAAACAGAGAGAAAAAAATACCATTTATTTCTAACATGTCAGTTCAGCCCAAAAGAGGTTACTGCAGAAGAAGCAGTATTAAGTTATTATAGTTATACAGATATATAAAAGAGACATTACCTTGCTCCTCCTCTGACTTGCTACTTTCTACTATATCTTGATCCATAAGTTCATGAATAACATCTTCAGTTGCACTGCTGGAACTATAAAATAAATTTACATCATTCCCATCGCAAGCATAGTTCTTAAACTCCTTCCTTTGTCAAATGCTGCCTCTTAGTCATATTTATCATCAGTGAATGAAAAACAACCTTGTTAACTGCATTATTCTACTGACTGACATTGTAACTGTAATAATGTAATTGATTTATTCGCTGTAAATGGTCCTAAGCCCAATGACAGTATGCAGAAGCATTTATGCATTAAGAAACAAAAGATCAGATAAAAATAAACTATAAAAGGAATAAATAAATATAAGAATGGACAAGAAACACAATTTTCAAAGACAGCACACACTTTTTAAGTTCATTTTGTAAATTTTTCTCAGAGAACAGCCCTCAAAGGTTACTGCAGGCAAGTTGTTCTAATCATATAGTGTCTTATTTAAACAATAGAATTGGCCCACATCTGCTCTTGATTGCTACATTTAATTTTGAACTTACAGTCATTCCTATTTTAATAAGATGGTTTATCTAGATAATCTGTGATATCTGCCCATGCCTTTTGTCCTGTACATGTATACTCTGTGCTGTGATGCCAACCATACTTTCATATGATTGTTTTCCAATGGTTCCCAGCCCAGGTTTAAATATTTTTACCTGCGTGCTCACTTCTTCCTTTATCAAATTGTGCAGCCCTATGTTGAATTTCCTCTATTAGGATTTGCTTTTTTCAGGATCCTCATAATAAAATGCTGCCCCCTCCATGCTTTTCCCTTAACATAATTAATTTGTTACTTTCATGAATGTCTAAAACTTAAGTAGACTCACAAATATTTACAGTAGGGTTTCCTGTATTACATACATCCATACAACATATCTAATCTATGTATTTCCTGACAACAATCACTATAGCCAACAATGAATTGCCACCAAAAGCTGATTTTTTTGTGACAATGTGTATAATATAATAAAGAAAATTAAATCTTATGCTTTGATTGAGTAAAGCAGGCTGTTCTCATGCTTATCAGGCAATATCTGCCTGATTTTAACTTTATATGCAGGTATATATAAACTTAAAGTATGTAAATTCTGAAATTTATCAAATTTATATTATTGTATGATTTAATTGATGATTCACTTACTTGTTATAATATATAGAACCGGTTTTGAGAACATTTCATTCTCATCATCAGCTATGCTAAAGTTCAACTGTTGGATAATTCGTTAAGCTGTGGGGATGTGTATTCTGCTTCAATGATGGTGTGATAAAATTGTAGTTTATGTTTTCATTCCCGGCAGTGTCGAAGTTCATTAGACTGTCTTTGTATTTGTAGAGGTAGATTTTCCCCCAGGTTGCTAATTCTGTAGGTCCTTGTGCTAATTTTAATAATTTTGCTTAATTCACTATGTAGCGATTTTCTGTCCAAAAATGATATGCTACTGCTGATTTCTCTATTTGCTTGTACTTTATGTTCCTAAAATGTTCCTTTAACCGCATGCCTATGTTTCTCTTTGTTTTCCAAATGTAGGTTCTTTCACATTCTGCACAATTTATTTTGTAAATATCCACTAAATCATACAACAATATCAATTATATGATTGGCTTCAATGTATAAGTTTCAATTACAATTTTAATTAATATGTAATTCATGTTTGAATATCTGGTTCAGTAGCTTCAAGATTGATTCATTCACAAAATTGGAGATTTGTCATCATATGCAATTTAAAACATTGCTACATCTCTGAGCTCTTTGCTGCAGTATTTCTACAAAAATGGTACAGTATAGAGTGATCTCTCAGCAGTATAATTGTTATACCTGCAAAGATTCTCATCAAAGACGTAATTTTTCATTGCTTTTTCTGCACATACCTTATCAAAAGCTGTTTCAATCTTTGTTTCTTTATTTTCTTCAGATCAGCAGGAGCTATAGTTCTATTTTTCTTTATTAAGCATCCAACTTGAAATATTTTTTGATGATAAAAGAGATAAATCTTCTGATGGTTTGCATCTCAGGTGACATTTTTTGTTTTTTACACAGAGAATTACATCCATTTGGAATACTTGATTGGTAGATTATCCTGATATTGGATACTATTAAATTTCGCCACGTTAACAGCTTTATGACCACAAATATATAGCTACAGCCCATAGCTAAATTTTGAAACATTTTCCCAATCCAACTTTATAAATGAATTTTTTCCCCTCCTCAATACATGACTAATTTGTTCTCAATTTCATAACATTACCAATGTTTATGATTATAATTTCTCTCTGATGGGTAAGTTCAAATTAAACACTATTAATAGCAATAAAGGGTACAAATTGTTATATTTATTTTAAGAATGATATTTTATATTTATTAATTTAGAGAGAGAGAGAGAGAGAGAGAGAGAGAGTAGGGAGATCAACTTGCCAAGTTACAAGTATTATGAAAATTTTTACATTTTGATTTTGGAGAGTGTGAGTAGCATAATTATGATTGTGTGCACGTTATTAGCATCATATTGAACATTTGAAAGTTATGATGACTCTAATATCCTTCTGTGCATGTATCAATTTCCATATTATTGAAATTATTCAACAGCTGTGATAAACCTTAATTGAAACTAGTGTTATGACCTAACATGAATTTGCCTCACTTCTTCAGAATATACAGTTTAAGAGAGAGAATGTGTGTGTGTGTGTATGTGTATGTGTATGTGTATGTGTGTGTGTGTGTGTGTGTGAGTGAGTGAGAAGGTCAAAGCAAAAACTTTGGCAAAAGCAGGTTAACACAGGGAATATTACTAAAGTAACACATAAAAAAACCATAAATGGCATTTGAGGTAATGAAAGCATTATATGTAATCTCATGCACACAACTTACTTTCTCTGATTTCAAGTTGACGTTTGGCCTCACCCAGAGCAGAAAAAAGATCAAGCTTTATGCGAGTTTCTGCACTAAGACTATTTTCCAAATGAGCATTCTTATCCTGCATTGCTGATAATGCAGACATCAGGATTTCTGCTTCATTGTGACTTTCTTTGTACTGTCGTAGGCTCTGGAAAAATATGTAACTAGTTATATTGTTGTTAATGGATTTGATATGCATAGTATATTTTAAAATCAGAATGCAGATACTAATGTTAAGGCTGGAGGTGATTTCTCTTTCAAAATTAAATCATTCAGATCTTCATCAATTTACAACTTAGGTCACTTATGTCAGAATGATGCTTGATGCATAACTAAGCAGCCTTTCCTTATGTAGCTAAATGAGTCAAAGTGAACTGCTGTCATTATTCCACACAAAAGGAAAATCACTCTAAGTTTCAGTAGTAGGTAGACCACAACCTGTATGGTCAATATTGCTTTGCGGTCACTAAAGCAATGAATTCTTTTAAACAGCCACATCTCCAGAGAAATGAATTTTGTCTTCATGCTAGTTAATTCAGTATATAAATGAATTGCTAGCTTTTAATAATTTTCAGCTTAACAGGAGCATAATACAGATGCTCCTGATGTGTGCATGTGTACATTCATGTTGGTGTTTTTTTATATGTTAAACAATATACAAATATTATGGCTAGATTTTTCTCTCACTCTACTCCACCAAATCTATAAAAACAAATACATTTATTATTTAACTTAACAGGGGACACACACATGCATACAATGCTGCTACATACTAGATTTCCTTTTTCTACTTATATTAATTTATTTTTCATTTTAAATAACAGGCACTTCCCCAAATACCTAATTTAAAATAGTCTCCAAAAATTTTCTCAAATGTTATACTATCGACTAAGATTGAAGAAAGAAGAAAGCAGCATGGGTGTCTTTCTGTGAAGCTGTTTCAAAATTTCTTGGTGATGAGGAGCTTGGTTGTAACATGAATCTCAAAATTCATTTTCTAACCTAGACTGTTTCCCCCAAATTTTACATTTTTGAGCGAGGCACAAGCTGAACAATTTTATGAGGATCTGCAAGAGTTTGAAAGAAGGTACAAGGATGCTGCAGAATCATAAAGCTTGCTGACTTTTGTTGGATGTTAAAGTGTGAAATACATGAAGAAAACATATGGCAGCAGGAGGATTACCTTAACTTAGAAGAAACAGCTGTAATTTATACATCCAAAACGAAGTAAATGAGACAAAACAAAAATGTTCCAGTTACATCTATGAACAACAATATACATAATATTGGCAAGTTATGTTTTTTACTTACTTTTTGTGCATTTGAAATAAAAAATTTAAATGAAAAAGTTTGTGGTGCAATTCACATTAATTATATAATATATTTTAAAGTGATTTTGCAAAAAATCCTGATGTGATAGAAGGAAAATGACTAAAAATTTGGAATCAGCACAATGAGATTATATGAAATCATTTTATTTACTTTGGGAAACAATCACAAAAATGTAAAATTACAGGTTAGTGTAACTCTAAAATTAATTTCATGTCAGCATTAATATAATGAAGTAATTATTTTACTCATAATTACATAGTAAGTCAAGCTGGGAATATGAACCTTGGAGCTGGGAATAGGGGAAAAACTTTTTATAAAAAAATATGAAAATAAGGTTACGAACTTTGAGATCCCAATAGAAGGCAAATTAATCCAAAAGTTCATAAAATGTCCAGAAGAGCTACACCAAGTCCACTCAACCAACAACAAATCTAGCAGTGGATACACTGCTGATGACTCTCGTGAAGGCCTGTGAAACATGTCCTGTATAATTGAACGGTAAGTGGAGCACAAGAGTATTAAATTGACTCACTATCTAATTAAAAATAGTGTAACTTATTTCATTCATCATCCAAAGTGACAGAAAAATGTTGGATAACATTAAATGTGCATAAATAAATTAATAAATATATCTTTCATCATGATTATCTTTGGATAAAATAATATAAAAACCTGTAATATGCCAAAGAATAAAATTAAAGCTTGTAATAGGCCAAAGTGTTTGTGAAAATTAAAATACACCCGAGGGAATTGTAAGGCATATGACTGGGTTCTGTGCAACTTACTGATGTTGCATTCACTACTTGAGAGAATGAGTAAGACACATTTTTGTTCTTAAACAACTGCCTAACCCAGGGTGAAAATACGATGTGACCAGCCTTGTGGTCACTTGCAGTCTGCTGGATGAGCATCATGTCCCTCATCCATTGCAACATAGGAAGAAAATGTCCCTCTCTAGGATAAAGATTACCTATATAAATTTCATCATCAGGGAGGAAGAAATAGAAAATTTGGATATATTAATTTTGTAAAAAGAACAGGCTAGTGAAAAGGTATAATTTATATTCAATGCATGTGCAGAAGCTACGCTTTTTCTCAAACCCTA
This sequence comes from Metallyticus violacea, assembly GCA_030762175.1. NCBI lineage: Eukaryota > Metazoa > Arthropoda > Insecta > Mantodea > Metallyticidae > Metallyticus > Metallyticus violacea. The sequence goes on from CM060846.1 coordinate 241,245,228, forward strand.
CTTTGAAATATACTACAGGCAGCATAACTTGTAAAGATGATATGTGTTTATAATAATATAATTTCAGGTTGTAAAATGTGTGGCTTGAAAAAAGCACTTATAAAATATGTACCATGTACAAAGAATTTCTATATACAATATATAATGAACATTTCTGCTGGATGTAGGATCTCTGCTCATAACTGGAAATGGGTAAGCACCAACATTTTTACAGTAATTTAAAAAAATTCACATACCTGCATTTCTCTTTCAGCAGCCATGCACCGCTCATCTTTAAGTTTCAGTTCACGCCTTAACTGCTTTCCTTCTGTTTCCAGGTCACGCCTTCTGGATCGACAGCTTTCTGTGCATTCATTTCTGTAAAGTATACATTTAATTACTAAATACTTAAGATCACAGTAATATATAATTTTCTTCTCCTACTAAATGAGCCAACTGAAGACAAACTATAAGGCTTACATAACTGTAACGGTTCACAACATATTATGAAGTGTGCACAATAAACGAGTTTAAAATAAGCAAATAATATCTGGAAAAAAGCAACAAAAATTTTCAAAAAATAAAGATATATTTGTTAGTTATCACCAATATTGAAATATTAAACCCAATAAACCATAATGAACCTTAATATTTCAATTAAATATTTTTTATATTCATCTAGTTAAAAAAAGGCTATTCTGGGCACTTTTTGTCAGTCCCAGCACTCTTGAAGCATTAATTTGTCTTAAGTTTTGCTCCACTCAATTCACAGCATATCAGTGCATGTGGGTCTTACTGCCTTATCAATTATCAATCACCAAACACCAATCCCACTAAGTTCTTCATGTCAGACATGCTCTGAAAGTTGAGCAGTTAAAAGCAGTTTTCTAATAATGAGAACTACCAGTGTCTGAATTCAATTTTTTGCAAAAAAAAAAAAAAAAGAGAGAGAGAGTTTAAAATACTCATGATAATATGGCTTCCATTTGCCAAGGCATATATGGATTATAAGGCATTTACGATGCTCTTTCATACATACATACACAAAATGTAATTAATATTTGTTTTCAAAATAAAGAGAAATTGAATATTTATTTTCAAATGAAATATAGGCAATTTATATATTCTTTAATTTTCATATTAGAATATTTTTAAAGTGGCATTTATTTTGAAAACAAAGATGATAAAATTGTTTTTGTGGTTCAGCGTAAATGCCTTAAATTAAATATATATATCTTAAAAAACATGTTATTGCCATATATTAAACATTTCATTTTACCTGCAAAAAATAAATAAAAATTCAAGCATAACAAGAATTCAACTTAGTTAGTTCTTATTACTAGATAAGTGCTATTGTCCATTCAGCCATCAGAGCATTTCAAGCAAAACCATTTCCTATTCATGACATAACTTGAACATGAACAGAAAGGGATATTGAACCCAGCATTAGTGATTGCTTCTAATGTTTTCTGAATTGGACATGGTTTCTGGCAGTTGTTCATTATGTCTTAGGGAGCACAAATCAATGTTTTACTCTCATTTAGAGTATAACACTATGAGATGCACTTCAGCATCAGAAAAAACACTTCATTAATTAGTTTATTTTCTCAAAATATTATGAAGAAAGAGGGAAAGCAAGCTGGACCTTGCATAAATGTTTTCCTTGCTCAAATATTCTTAACCCATTTGAGTTGTATGTTCAGCTATGGTAACGAAGTATTTTCAGGCCTTTAAATCAAATAAACTGAGCTTGCATTGTGCACTTCTCAAGAAACACATTTGCTATTGTTGTTTAACCAGAGATATCGTTTGTGCTAACATTGAAAATTGGCATATGGTATCTGGAATCTGCATCTCTTATCAATTTCTGCACAGTCATGAGTGTAATATATTAGTTTTATTTTGAGTGGTATTTAACCTGCAGTTTTAATATGGAGAGTAAGAAATTGTATCAACTAACAAACTATTATGTGTGAAATGGAGGAACTATAAAGATGTTCATTTTCTTTCCTCCAATCACAAAGCAACTGACTTAAGGCATAGGGAAGTTCCAAAGGAAGAAAGGACAAACATCCTGAGAAGACATAAGAAAGCCTTCTTGTCAGAAAGGGATGGGTGGAATAGAATTATAAGACTAACAAGCAATCACACCACACTCATATCAAAACATACCTCAAAATTTTTCCTGTGCCATTTAGGTGCTATAAGAAGTCCATGTTACAAGAATTAGTTGCTGTTTTCAACTGCAAGTATCCTAAAATGAGCTGAGAATATCGCAACTGAGGATATCGACTCACAACTGAGGATGCAGGCAAAAGCCTGCAACTAGTTTTGCATAATTCAACAGTAAGTGGAGGATAAGATTATCAAATCGACTCACTAGATAATTAAGAGCTAAACTATTGTTTATTTTGCCAAAAGAAAAAAATAATACATATTCTAATCCCATTCCTTAATATTTCCAAGTATTCACAGTAAGTCTTATGAAAAACAATAAACAGTAATTACTTGCACAGCAAATGCAAAGATATATTTTTTCTTTAATGCTAAGGAATAAAACATATTCTTCAACAAGTTATTTTCTGATTCTAACATCTGCTTCAACATAAATTCATTTGACTATACTAGTGGCATAAATTGTGGACACTTTCAGTAATTCTGATTTGTTTTCAATCTTAACATATACACATATGTTCTGGTATGCTAAGTCAATAAAATATTTTTTTATTTCAGATATCATGTTTCTTTTCCAAAGGTGTTACCTTTAAAAAATTAAACACCTTATATTCCTTATAAAATAAGAAATAGACTTAATAGACTTGCTCTTTTTTTTTAAATGGTGTTTTAACACCCATTTTTACTACCAAGGCACCACTGGTGGTGGACACTGATGATATATGAGATGAAATGATTGAAAAAGGATTTATTTAAGGCAGGAAACATTCCAGGCCCAACTTTAGGGTACTTCCCCAGCATTTGCCCTTTATGACTGAGGAAAACCTGGAAAACCCTGAATCAGGGAGGATGATCCTAGTGGGAATCAAACCCCAGACCTCCCACTCATGAGTCAGCATCTTAACAACCTCAGTCACCCATGGTGGTCACATTATTGAATGACTTCATTATTTTTCATCTTTGTCAGCAGTAACATAATTTGTCATATGTTTAATATTAATCAATCTAAGAATGATTGCATGCAATTATTGCATTATCATAAAAGGGAAGCAGTGTCATAATTTGTAGCTGTTGCTAATGAAGTGAAGATCTGTTTAGTATGAAATGAAAGGTTAAAATGAAGTGATTGGTTCAATTAAAAGAATTAAAACAATATCACTTCATGAGGAAGGTTATTCTTATGAACAGGTTAAATAGCTGTGCTACAAAGTCAGGTGTGAATAAACTTTGCAAGCGGTATGAAGAAACCGGATCCAAAAAAACTTCTCCAAGAACTAGCAGAAAACCAAAACTGACTGCTTTAGACTGTCATAAAATGTGCTTCCTTTTTCTACAGGATTGTCAGCACAAATCAAAAAATATAAATGCAATCTTGAAGTCTTCAAGAGTACAAGCTTCTGCCTAAAAATTCATACAAAACCTTACAAAATCTTTGCAAAAATATTTTGCAAACAAGAATCCCAAGAAAGAAGCCTTATCTGAACTAAAAACAGAAGCAGAAATGTATGGAATGGGCTTTAATGCACAGAAAGTGGATGCAAGAGGACTGGGCCTTATTCATTGGCCAAGTAAACGTGTTTAGAATCCCAGCAACAAGAGAGAGGTGATAAGGGGCCAACATCCACTCATTTAGGGTGATCACACCAGAAGATTCCAATGTTATGTAGACTCAATGTCACTATGAATTGAGGTAGTGATTAAATTGAAAAGATATCCAACAAAAACAAGAAGAAAAACTTGCAATAACCCATTAGTAATATGTACCAAAAAGTTACCATTTCAAGCTGTTTTGTTCAGAAATGAATCTGAAATTGTAATTCACTTTTGGTTAATTTATTTTTAAAAAAGAACTTAAGGCATATTTTACTGGTTTTCCTGGAAGTTTGAGTTAATTATTAAGTTCATTTATTTTATGAATTTCTATTAAATCAACAGCTAAATGTATTATAAAACAAATTTCTCATAAGTATCCAGAATTAATGCCACTACTGTAAAATAATAAGTGCAGAGGGACATACTTGTTGGTAGTGGCAGCTATGGTAACTGCACGGGCTGCTGCAGCTTCTTCAGCTTTCTTAGCTTTACGTTCAGCAGCTAGTTGAGCTTCTATGTTACTTCTCAAGCGACGCTCTTCTTGTAACCGACGTTCCAACTGAGAAACTGCTTGTCTGTCCATTTGCCTTGCAGATACTAGTGCATGCAACCTGCAGATGAAGGGGAAAATAAAGCTCATCTTCTTTGTATTACATAAATATATGCAGATTTAAATTCATGAGTATACTGTAGTTACTATAATTTCCAAAACATAACAAAATCTGAATTTAATGTGCAACGAATTTTCCACAAATATTTCCTTTTTTCTCTTTCATTTTCATGTAATACCAAAGTACATTATTTATTCTATACTCTCTTTACTTTCATTCCATTTTTATGTTTGCTGTCTACTATCATAGATGAGGTATAAGACAGTATAAAATTCTCTTTACTATTATCATATTTTCTTAAGCTTGCTGTCCACTGATCATGGCTAAAGCACTAAGTATGCAACAGCCATGGGAGAATTAGGTTTTATACCGATTGAAAGATAAGTTAATGGGGAGAGCCTTTTTTTAAAAATTTTCTACCATTCTGAAGAGTGAATTTTTAATGCTGGTGGACTCTATTTGTTTGTGCCTTCATTAAACATATTTCATTCATGGTCTCAAATATAAATAGTATGCAATATGAGATATTAAGGGCTGTAATCATAGTCCAAGTGAAGATGAAACTCAGAAAATTCAAGTAAGAGATAAGCACAAGATGATGTTTCTTATTCATAGTTAATTTTCAGACTCAATTCAAGTTCAAGTTAAGTTTCTGTTTGAAGTCCGGATTTCTTTTATTGAGAGAGAGAGAAAGAGCACAACAATCACTGTGCATGATGTTGATAATGTACAAAATGGAGTCAAGCGGGAAGTGTTCACATCAGAAGAAAAGTTTACTTTGATCGATTTTGTGGGAAAACAAAATTTTATAATATAAACCAATGATGTGATATCACAAGCAAAGAAGAAAAAACTTGCAAGATGTTTCAAATGCTTACAATGCAAATGAACAAGAAACAAAGGTTGGTTAAGTATACATTGATAATGTATAATTTAATTTGCTAAATATAGTACAGCTAAATATAGTAAAATGCTCTGTACATATTTCCTGGGTTTGTTAAACTGATATATTTTCATTGATCTTAAATAGCATAGCACAGTTACATTTGTAAAATGAGAATTATTAATAGTAATGAAAGCAAGAAAAATTTGCAATGTTTATTTGCATGCCTTATAACACCTGCAACAGTTAACAATACATCATTTATACAGATAAGTATACCAGTTTATGCTATATTACTTTAAGTGAACGTAATGTGAAAATATTTTTATTTATATTTGTATACATGAATGTCATTACTAGTTCAATGATTAATCAAAACAAAATTTCAGGGTTATCTTTTCTGCAAGAACATTTTCTCTTATATTAAGAAAATAAATTGGTACAGCTAGAAATTGTGTTTTACTGGGTACTTGGTTGAAACATCCCTTAAGTATACCAAAAGAAATAAAATAATGCTGCCTGCTCTCATAATAATCCTTTATCATATATAATTACTCAGTGTTATTTTTGAAAATGCATTGACAGCAAGCTGGACCCCCATCTTACCTTGACTAGAAATTCTAGTTATAATTACATCTTTGGTGTAATGTATTTCAGAGATCTGTGCAGCAGTTGATGTGCTGGGCAAGTATGAATATGTGCAGAAAAATGGAATGTAGGTGGAAAATAGGGACCATCTCAAAACTGGTGGTGGTCCTCCAGTAGCTGATGTGGAGTCATTTCCAAAACTGGATGCTGTGGTCCCTCATCTTTCACATCATGTGGATTTTCACTTTGAAAGTGATGCTTTGGAAATAATAGAAGGTAAGCAACTTTAACAACCATGCTTTAAGAACTATTTTAATTACAACTGACACCTTTATTACTTCACAAGAGTGTGAAACAACCACTGATGTTAAAATGTAAATTGGAACCTGCACAGTAAAGCCAATCATATAAATGATATTATTGTATGATTTAGTTGAACTACATACTCTTAAATGCTTCCCTTGTCATAAAATATAGAACCGGTTTCAAGAACATTTTGTTCTCATCAGAAGCTACGCCAAGTTCAACTATCGGATAATTCATTAAGCTGTGGGAATGTGTATTCTGCTCTGGTGGCAGTGTGATAAGCTTGTAGTTTATGTTTTCATCCCTGGCAGTGTCAAAGTTCCTTAAGACTGTCTTTGTATTTGTAGGTGTAGATTTTCTCCCAAGTTGCTAGTTCGGTACTGATTTTAATAATTTTGTTTTATTCACTCTGTTGTGATTTTCTGTCCAAAAATGATATGCTGATTTCTCTATTTGCTACATTGTGTTCCTGAAATATTTCTTTAACTGTGTGCCCATGTTTCATTTTTATTTAACAAATTTTGCATTCTAGTATTATAATCTTCTTTATCTAATATTACTATAAAATAGAATATGTTCAGATCCATTTAAGAGATGTATTATAAATCATTGAGATTCTAAAAATGTGCACAGTTATCTCAAAAGAAACAATATACAAAATAAAACAGAATAACCTTACAATAGCAAAAATATATAGTTTACCAAAAAATCACAAGACTGGATATGGTATGTGTCCCATCATTAACAATATCAATAGTCCTTCATACCATTTAGCAAAATGGTTAGCTAATAGATTCAAGACATTACCTCAATTTCAAAGCAGGAGCATAAACAGTTCATGTCAGTTAATAGAAAAAATTAAGGACATAAAATTACATCCCTCTGACACTCTAATATCTTTTGACATAGAACCACTGTTTCCAAGCATACCAAAAGAAAGCCTCCTAACTTATCTACATGATTTGCTTAAAACAAGTGGAATTAATGATGCACAGATAAAAGAAAACATCAAACTCACAGAAATTTTCTTAAACCAAGCCTATTTTTCTTTCAAAAGAAAAAATTATAAACAAGCAGGATTTACTATGGGCAGCCCTTTATCTCCATTTCTAGCTAATCTCTTCATGAGCAGATTTGAAACAAACATCAACTCAGCTTTTCCATACATATTTAAGGTATGGTGCATATATGTCGATGGTATATTTGCCATAGTTAACAAAAAACTCATTGATGCCTTAAAACTTTTGAATATACAAGATAGAAACTTATCGTTTACATACAAAACAGATAACCTGTTGCCATTCTTGGATATTAAAATAATCAAACGTCAAGGAAATTTGGAATATACAGAAAGAATAAACACAAGGATAATCGCATCAAAGCTGAAAGTTTTAACCCCACGTCACATAAACATGCAGCTATCAACAGTTTAACACACCAGCTAGTTAATCTACAAATTAGCAAAGAAGAATATCTTAATGAATACAAACAAATAGAAGAAACAGCAGTTAAAAATGGTTTTAAGAAAGAACTAGTGCACAAAAAGGTACAAAAATTGAAGAGCCAAAAATGTATCAAAGAAACCACAACACTTTCAGCAAGAGAAGAAAAGCTAATTTTTAAAAAATGTGCATATCATCCATGGGCTACAAAAATTTTCAGAATATTCTTAAAGATTTTAATATCAGGTTGGCACCAGCTAACAGATTTAATGTTAAAAACCTACTGAGAGACAATGTTAATGACAGTATTACACAAGAGAAAAAACAGGTATTTACAAAATAAATTGTGCAGAATGTGAAAAATTCTACATTGGAAAAACAAAGAGAAACATAGCACATGGTTAAAGGAACATTTCAGGAACATAAAAGTACAAGCAAATAGAGAAATCGCACATGGTTAAAGGAACATTTCAGGAACATAAAGTACAAGCAAATAGAGAAATCAGCAGTAGCATATCATTTTTGGACAGAAAACCATGACATAGTGAATAAAACAAAATTATTGAATCAGTACAAGGACCTACAGAACTAGCAACTTGGGAAAAAATCTACATCTACAAATACAAAGACAGTCTTAATGAACTTTGACACTGCCGGGGATGAAAACATAAACTACAAATTTATCACACTGCCACCAGAGCAGAATACACATTCCCACAGCTTAACAAATTATCCAATATTTGAACTTTAGGCTAGCTGCCGATGAGAACAAAATGTTCTTGAAACCGGTTCTATATATTATGATAAGTGAAGCATTAAAAGTGTGCAGTTCAGCTAAATCATACAATAATATCAACCACTGATATGTTTGGTCAGGGATCTTATGATCCTGAAGATGACTTCAAAGAATTACTACCCAGAGATTCTGCAATTCTTCCACAGGCCACAGATGCTGCACCAAAGATAAAAGACTCTCCTCTACCTCTTGCCAGAAACCAAGTAATTGAACAAGAATTACAATCAAGGCTGCAGCAAATACAACAGCAAAAGAAAGCAGATAGGGTTCTCTTCCAGTTTAGGATGGAGGAGCAGACCTATCTTATTCAAGTTAGTAAAAGTTGGAATATCATAATGCAGAGGAGAGGTGGATGCAAGAAGCTTTTGAAGCAAAAGAGAAACAGAAGCAAGAAGCTTTAAAAGCAGAGGAGTGAAGGAAGGAAGAACTTAATCAGCTTCAAATTGCTGCTTTGCAAGAAAAATTTTGGCTTTATATTTATTTTATTTTTGGATTTGTAAACATATATTTTTTTTCAGGCATTTTAATTATGTATGCATTGAACATTTACTTCCAAGTTTTTATTTCCCTTGCTTGTGATATCACTTCAGTGCTTTTAACCTATAAAGATTTATATTTTTTTATAAAACTGATCAAAATAAGCATTTCTTCTGATGATCATTCAGACAAGTTTAATAAACTAGTTTGCTTTCAGTGACACAAAAACATTCTTTACTTTAAAATTTATTTTCTTATGTACAATCTCATATAACATGAAAGAAAAATAACATTATTTAAACAAAAAATATGACTTGTTGATTTGATTGATATTGGAGTTGAACTAAGAAGCCAAGTAAATATATTAAGAGCATATATTTGTGAAATGGCACACGAGTGCTATAAATACCAACATAGTGATTAGCAATTCAGTTTTAGATAACAAAAAAATAGCATATTTCTTATTTAAACATAGTTTATGGTAACCCTATAGTCATAAACTCTTCCTACAGCATAACAGAACATGCATGAGTCATGCTTAAAGGAACAATATATGGCAATAATGGATTACAGCAACAAGTGTCCAAATTAAAATGTCCATATTGTCCCCTTGTTGAGGTGGAGTAAAATCTATTTTGCTGCTAACAATAATGATAGAAAATACATGAAGCTTATGGTGTCAACTGTGACAAATTAGGTTTATGGGAAAATGTTACAAAATGTTCTCACCCAACAATTGTTACTCATTATAAATAGTAACATTTTAAAATAATATTAATGTACAACACATGCACTTGTTTTCAGTAAACATTTATTTAAAATTACAGAAATACATATAAAGATGAAATGGATTACTGGTAAATGAATTTTAACTAGACATAAATATTTCTTTACAAGCCAAGCATGGCTTTTGGATAAAATAATGAGAAATTCCAATAAAGATTTGAAGGTTTCTTGCTGAAAAATAGCTTGAAATTAAGTGTGCCCTAATTGGATCAGTTTGTGATATCTTTGCTGCACTCTTTATAAATGATGTACATTTATTTCCATACTATAATACATTACTTAACTGGATACACAGGGAAGTGAAATGGAGTAACAGTAAATGAAATGGAACTAGATATTAAACATTTCTTTATTGATCAAAATGGCACAGTTTTCTGATAAAATAGATAAAATAATAAGTAATAAAATTTCTAATAAAATAATAATAATAAAAAAAATATGGTGTCATTACTTACTTGCTTAGCTCAAAATGCTAAGTTTGCACTATCAGTTTGTAATATTAATGCAATAGTGCTTACAAATTTTATAAATTTTTATCAATATCACAATAAATATTAACTTGAAGTACTAAACTATATGATTACCAAAGATTCTTATTGCCCTAATTTGAAAAATGCCTCTCTATAAATTGCTGATGAATAATATTCCCAAGAGGGTGATCTGGGGTACTTAGGGTACAGAAACAATAACATCTTCTGCCTCTTCAGGAAAGTCTTGGCCCCTTACTCCAACATTTTGAAGAACTGCACAGGACACAATGATGGCCTGAGTAGTTATAATCTTTGATAGCACTAAAATCTTTGCTTTAGTACCCCATTAACCCTCTCAGTAATATTTTTAGTTCTTCTATGGGCAGTATTGTACCTGTAACACATTATAATGTAACATTATTTTTTATTTCAGAAACATGAATTTATATTAAATTGAATTTATTTCTACTTAATAATACAACAAACTTCCACAGTATTCTTTTGCAATCACTCAATCATAAAAGAAAATACAATCATAGTCACTCTAGTAAATCTTCCAGAGCTGTGTATAACCAAGTAGCCCAAATAGTTTCAACCTTGTAGTTACTCAACTATCAGGCAACTTACATCTACAAAATCAATTCAATCAAAAACCACCTTAAATTATGTTTCTGCCTGATTTGGTTCCTAACATCTTACATATTTTCTTCAACCATTATCTTTCAACCTTACCTAAATAATTCCCAAACTCCAAGATTTTTGCCTTGTTTTCATATTCATCAAATTGTTTTCCCTTATCTATATTGGTAAGTTATTCCACTTCTCAATCCAAAGTTTGGTCTTATTTCTTTAGTTTCTCTACATTCCACAATTGCATGCCAGTAACTATCTTGCATTCCCCACATCGAACATTCCTCTATATTTAAACTTCCTATTATTCCTTTCATATTCACTATCCCTTACGACCACCACAGGTGGCCGAGGTCATTAAGGTATGGACTCATGAGCGGAAGGTCTGGGTTGGAATACCGCCAGGACCATCCTCCCTGACTGAGGTTTTTTCCAGGTTTTCCTCAGTCCTCATAAATGGCAAATGCCGAGGAGGTACCCTAAATTTAGGCCTGGAACGATTCCTTCCTTAAAAATAAATCCTTTCCCAATGTATCATTTCATTTCATGTATCATCAGTGTCCATCGCCTGTGGTGCTTCTGTAGCAAAAACGGGCGTTAAACACTATTCATTTTATTTACTACCCCTGACTTGGTCCACGTGATTCCCTTCCTCGTCTACCTGTCACCTTCACTCACACAATTCTCTCTACCCCATATTTCCTAACCCTCTATAAACCCAAAAGGACTTTTTACTACTAAAACTACCTAATATCTCTTGTCTTTCCATATCAGCAATTCTTTGTTTAATTTCTCTCTCCAAAAACCTCTTTCTTTACTTTATCATGTCACAGCATACCCAAGTCAATTTTTTCTTTAATCCATTATTGTACTAACCCAAGTATTTCCTCCCCTCAGTTTCTCTTGTGTCACTAGACAATGTTTCAAAATACAATTATTTTCTAAATTCTCAATCCTAAACCAATATTTCACAGTTCTTGTCATTTTTCCTTTCCTCCCATCTCTACCTAATTCAGCTTATCAACCCAGTTTGGTGAGCTTTTTGTTAGGCCCATAATTTGTTTGCCAAAATTCCTATGAATCAAGTTTACATTTAGCCATTCCTCATCACTATCCCAAACATCATTTAAGCCTCTACTAATACCGTATATATTTTCTCCAACCACTTTATATGCATTTCTGGTACTTTATACCTATAGGCAGTAACAGCTTTCAAAGTTAGCCTCTCTTTAGCTAGAACCTTTCTTTTTTGTTTCCTCCACCCTCCATTCTTGTTAAGCCTAATGCCCAAATAGTCAAATTTATTAACCACCTCAATTTCTGCCCCTTCCAATTAGCATTTCTCATCCTTGCATAACTTGTTTCCATTCTTAAATACTATGACTTTTGATTTTCAAATATTTATTCTTAGTTTCTGCTTCTTACAGAATTACTTGGATTGATTTGGCTAGACCAATATTTTCAGAAACATGTAAATTCACTGATTAAATTTTTGCTATCCTGATGCAATTTTGAAACATTTAAGCAGGAATAGCTATTTCACAAAGACCTTTTAATTTTTAAACAGACTGAAAAGGACTTTTTCTCCTATATAACATTTCCCATATATAAATTTTGTTTATATGAATTAAATGAATATACTCTAGTATTTATTTAAATCCAGAATTTTATTTCTTTTAGTTTACTATATCCACCAATACAATAATAACCAATATATTTCACCACCACAAGTGGCCGAGGTCATTAAGGCATGGACTCATGAGCAGGAGATCTGGAGTTTGAATCCCACCAGATCATCCTCCCTGACAGGTTTTTTCCAGATTTTCCTCAGTCCTCATAAATGCCACGGAAATACCCTAAACATAGGCCTGGAATCCTTCCTTCCTTAAAAAAAAATACCCCTTTCCCTATTTATCATTTCTTTCATATATCATCAGTGTCCACCACCTGTGGTGCCTCAGTGGTGGAGACAGGTGTTAAACACTACTCAAAAAAAAAAAAAAAAAAAAAAAAATCAATATATTTCTTTCTCTCTTTCATTACTAAGTAATTTTGTACAGGCATTAAAATTTTCAGATACTTGCCATAATTTATTTCAATTCAATTATTAAACTGTTATAGAAAAATATTTTCTAACTATACCTACTTTCTTTCCACAGCAGTTCTAACATGCTGGTCCAAAATAGGTGTAAACAAATATGGCAACCAGGGCTAACCATTGTCACCCATCAGAGTGCCTTGAATCCCACCATTAATATCAAAAATTTGTTTGACAGCAGATTTATGGATGGAGCCCACCCATTGACTAACTATATCAAGAATTTCCATGCTTGGACCATAAATAAGCTGTACATTCAGTGACATCCAAAATGATCTATTCCTGTAGAACTCAGCAAGTTGTTCCCCAGGGTTCTGGATGGAGACACAGGTGTAGTCAATCACTCCTACAGCTCCAGGAAAGTGACCCATCTGGTGGAACTAAGCCTTGTTGTCCTGAATTTGCCTTTCTGTAGCAGGAAATTTAATAAAAGTCTGATGTTGCTGGCAATGGCTACAGAAAATTTTCTCAAAATTCTTGATGCTGTTGGTTGAGAGATGCCTCTTATATCTCCAAGAACAAGCTATATAAAATACATATTTTTAAAATTTGACTTTTGTGAATAAATAATTTATGTTTATATATATATATATATATATATATATATATATATATATATATATATATATATATACCTTAAAATTATGACACACATTCCAAATATTAATGTGCATCTAATTTAGAAAAAAATTAACCAACGAAAACCTTTTCCTTTTCATGATAGTGATATTAAAAACATGACCTAAAAATGGGCAACTGTAATATCCAGTACAATAAACTAACAAACAAAAGCCTATATGAGGGCATTAATTAACTGAAAGTGTTCAGGAAATAACCTTAATCATAGCTACGAATGATATATCACTTAGTACATATAATCTTGTAGGTAGCACTTACCTGAAAATCCCCAGTTGCATAGAATCTTAAAGCGGCCAGAATCTGTAGAAGTGGTGGACGTCCTCTATTACTAATAATGATCTTGTACAGTTAAAATTGGAAGTGTTTCATTTTTGAAAATGTCTTTTGAAAATTTATACTATCTATAAAATAGATGGTTTGTTATAGAACTCAAGTGGATTTTCATAGTCTCCAATATAACTTCTGGGCAATCTTGTTTCGTCTTCATCTTCATTTGCAACAAAATCAAGAAAATTAATTTAGTCACAGTCCAAAATAACAGCTATGTCTTCAGTTCTTAAAACTGATTGCAATTTGAGACACTGCCATGTTAGTCTTGGAAGAAACTTGAGCCAGGCTCGCCTCTGCCTCGGAAAAGTGACTGCGAATACAAAACTGCACTGAATCTCAAGCTACACTTGACTCGCATTCAGCTCATGTCACTATCAACATGAGCCTAAGTGTTTTTAGGCTATAATAATATTCCACTAAATCAGGTCTGTCTAACTAATTTGGGCCATGGACCATTTCTCTTATCAATGCACTTCTTGTGAGCCACAAAATATATTTATAGACCTGGTTACTACTAAACCTACAAATGTTTTTTGGTTACTGATTTGTTGATTTTTGCTGATTTATACTTACAGCTGAAGATACATGAACAACTACATTAATGGAAACAAAGGCCTGATAAAACAACACAATATATGAAAAAATGTTAATTATAGTACAAGATAAATCCATATACAGCACAGTAAAACATTAAAGGGAAGTTTATAAAGCTAGAGTACTTTTATTAATAACATAACTGGAGCAGCCTGCACTTGAATCCAGCTTCTGCAACCAGTTTTGCAAGATTTTAAGTAAAAAAATATCAAAGACACAACCTTTGACATGAAACAAAAGATTGATATGGATTATCCTTTATCTATGAGTTTATTTGTCAGCTTTCATTTGTGAAAATATCTGTAAGCATAAATACAGGGCTTTCCAAAAAATGGGTTTCAAAAAATCAATGCACATAGCACAATTAAGATAAGGATATGAATGCTGTTTTATTGCATTATGTAGCTCAAATGCTCAATATCAGTGCCCAATGTCACATGTTGTACATATCAACATAATAATCCATTTCTTCCCACATGTTTCCAGTAATGTTTGAAGAGATGGTTTTGATGCCCACCTTCATTTAGAGAATAGTCACAGGTAGAGGAAGGCCAGAACTTGGTTCTTCACTTAACCCCATCGAAAAAAAATTGCAAGGGGTTAGATAGGTGACTGAATTGATCAAGATAGGTGCATCTAATCACTGCCAGTCCATTACTGCAATAGGTGTTGGTTTAAAATTTCTGAACCTACTAATGGAAATGAGGTGAAGTGCCATCTTATTGCAGTATGTAATCATTGCTGTCTCATTTAGCTGTGGTAGCATCCATTCAGTGATCATGTCCAGAGAAGTCAGTCCTATTATCGTTTCTGGTACCATACAACTTCACCTTGATAAGAGAGAGAACACATTACTTACTGTTCAATGTAACAATGGGGATTTTCTGACCCCTATATGTAAATATTATGTTTATTATCTTTTCCACTGAAATGAAAGGTTGATCCATAACTAAAAGATCAGTTTGTCACCACAAATATCTTCCAGCCTGTAGTTTCTCTGACCTGGTCCAACATTTCCTGACACGAGGGATGCCCAGTGTTTTTTTCTTTACACAAGCACCCTGACTCCACAAATTCCATAAAATTGCACATACCATCTACAAATGGAAAGGTTGAGAGGAATATCTCCCAAATTCTATGCAGAAGTGGCATTGGACAATGGTAATGGACCAAAACTGAAGATATTTGAGAGTACAAAATACATTCTCCTTATTGTTCACTGATATGTTGCAAATGCTAACACCTTAGAGCAACAACAGCATCCACTGAATGGTGCATAGCAAAGAACAAAAATTTGAGAGGTTCTCTGTCTATCCACAAAATGCTTAATTTGCATGCCCAATTCATTATCCATAAGTAGTATTTTTATTTGTTTGGTTTATTTATGGATAATTATTGCAGCCCATGCAAAAATGTTAATAATTATTAGAATGTGTATTTATTGAAAAAAGTTACATTATTTTTCAAATGGATAAATGTCTATTGACATCAAGAAAATAAAACTAGAGGAAATTAGAATGTCAGTGATGTTTTTTGCATGATTCTAGTTAAAGTATTTTATGAGCTACATAATATGAAAATTGTAAATATCTATACTTGTCTGCTCCATTTAACTGCTTAGTTATTAGGCTACAATGTTCATATGTTTGTTTACACTACATTGGGTCTATCTTGCAGTACTCTTATGACAGTCCTTGAAGTAGAACATCATCAAAGATGGTATTTATTAATGCTGAAAAAATTGACATGCTTATGGTGCATGAAGAATGTTCTTTCTTGTAATGTGTATGCTGAAAGAAATTCGAATAGGCTTACTATGCTTGTCTTCACGAATTGTTTCAAAATTGTTAGATTGGATGAAGGGGAACTGTACATTGGCCTGCCAGTTCACCAGATTTGACACCTTTAGACATTTTCTTGTGGGAAAAGCTACAAGACACTGTCCACAAGTGCATACTTACTACACCAGAAGATACGAAGCAATGTATTACAGCTGCCCATTTTGAAATATCTGGTGAAATACAACACAAGCAGAAATCTTTATATGACAGACAAGAAGATTGTGTTAACTGTGGTCATCATTTTGACCATAACCTGGAAAGTCAGTCTCTTTCTTCTTCAGAGTTCATAGAATTTGCTTTTCACTTTTGTATTTCTTAAGAGAGTCTGGCATTAGTAGACCAACCAGCCAATATAATCAGATACATATACATTCATGATTAAAAAAAAAACAACCCCCACACACACACACAGAAACATTGTAGAGGAATAACTACGCAGTTAAATTTAGCAGACAATATTTAAAATTTTCATATTACGATAGCTCATAATTACTCCATTAGAATCCTGCAAAAAACACAAATGATATTCTAATTTTTTTTCTTTCTTGATGTCAATAGGCATTGTTCCATTTGAAAAAAAATTACATTTTTTCAAGAAATACATATTCCAATAATTATTAATAACTGTGTATGGGATACAATTATGAGCCCTGGTCTAAACTTCAATTTTGTGAAAGTAGCACATCAATAGTATCTTTCATTTCAGAAATATTTGTGCTGCAAGTTTTAGGTAATTCACCCAGGATATTGTGTCATTGATCCTATGGAAATTGATGTTCAAATAATTTAAGTGGCATGCTACATTTATTAGAAATGCAAAATCCTGTACCTATTATAGATATTTTTGGAAGATAACTGGCAAATTTCTCTGCAGTATGGTAACTCTTGAAATTTACTGCCCAAATGATGATGCAGGAAGACAAAGTAGTGGTAGTGGTAGTGGTGGTGGTGGTGAAAGCGATAGTGGTGCTCATTGTTCCGGTTTAATGCAGTTCACAACACTGTCTTGAGTACATTGTCCATTTTAAGCTCTTTGGAACATAAGCACTTCTGATGAATGATGCAAATTTTGTATCTTTATCTGTTATTGCTAGAATGACATTTGTAGGCACCCTATGAGTCTCTGGAGATGAAATTTGTACTTCTTTAGAAATTCTTATACAGTGTCACAAATGCCTTCCCCGTAGCATTTTCATGAATGGGAATCAATTGCAAAAACTCTTCAGTTATCACTTTCAAACTGTCATTCCTGGCTCAATAAAACAGCACAATTTGTACCACATCCTGTGGTACACATTTGTTACTTTTGCCAGGTGCTATTAAAAAGCATTGAACTATTAGTATAGTTTCTGTAGTTGATTATGCAAGTTATCAGTTAACTCAGTTATTCTTAACTATTGAGTTTCTTGACAAAACTTCTTGAAAAACTTCCACATTTTAAATGCAGGCATTTTTGCCAAACATTCCTTAATGAAGAAGCCGTTACTGCTGAATCATTGTATCTGTTCAGTTTTGTAAATGCACTTGGTTGTTTTGCAGTTTTTCTTCTCTTAATTTACTCTCAAAGAAGGAAAGTTTTCATTATTATTTGTTTCACAGTGCCATTTAACATTTTAATTTTTGACAACACTTACATAGCCTGCAAATAAGGCATACAAATTCACCTTTTACCTGTGTGCAAAAATAACTGAGTTTCTCTACATATCCTGGAATTTGAACCTTCATTTCAAACTTGAAATGAAGGTTGAATGATGGCTTGGAAAGTAACATAAAACCAGAATAACCTAAATATTTAGCCAAAACTCTATCTATTTACTTAATGACTTTAGTAAGTACAGGACAAATATTAGTTAACTTGTGTTATAATGTAACTTTCCAATTGAAGTGTCTCTGATGTTAAATGATGGCTTAAATAAGGCAATCAAGATGCTAGAACTGGGTGGAATCTGTGTAATCCTCAAAGTGGTGTGCTGCAAAATCGATGGATCATATATTGGATACTTAATTTTTCAATAAAGAATATCCATTTTAAACTGTGCAAGTTTCTTCAGATAGAAGGCACACTTATCAATGCATTAAGAGTGGTGACATAATAGTAACTTTAAATACAAAATTAAATTGTTTTTTCATGCAGAGAGCACAAGCTAAAAAAAGAACACAAAAGGCCAAATATGGTCCACACAGGCTGCCAACCTGGTACACCTGCTTTAAATCTTAACAAACCTTATTCATGAATTTTTCATACTCTTCCCGTCTCTTCTCAGTGAATTTCATCCAGCTCAAAATGCTTTCTTCTTCTCTTCTTCTCAAACCTTGATTTTCTCATTCATTAAAAATGAATTAATATTACATTTTTTTATATGAAAGCTTTATTGTGCTGTTTGGCTCCTATGATATAAATGCAATTTTAGGACCAAATATGAATTACATATATGCAGAATGTTGACAAACTGCACCAAAATTATTTTGAGCTGGTAGAGTGCCGGTATACTAGCAATTTAAAATTTGGAATGTATGGTCTATGACTAAAAATAGCAAATGAGGTTAAAACATGTAGGCATCAGATGCTGATATGCCAGTGTTAAAATACGGTCAGATGAAAAAATGATTTTGAATGTCTTCAAAAGTGTTTCCCCAAGCATAGAAATGCTAATTTTCAATAGCTCATTGTTTTCAAGATTTAGAGCCATAAAATCTCTCAAATCTAAAACTAATCATTTGACAGTGCACTACTGAATATCTATTAACTGCCTTGTTGCTCTATGTAGCCTTGTCTACTTTCTCATGTGGCATAATGCATAGCGTGAAGGCAGTTGTTCCAAAGGTCAGAAGTTTGAGTATCTTGAGGCAGATATTATTATTATTACTACTATTACTACTACTACTACTACTACTACTTAATATGAAGTATGTTAAAGTGAAGAAGTTCTGCGATTCTCACACTTCAAGACATGATTCTGAATGGTAAGTGCAATAAGAACAAGTAACAATTCCTTATTTAGGCTCACTATGTTTAGTAAGTATGCTGCAAATTGTCTTTGAGGCAAAATGGAAATGTTTACACCATCTATGAACTCGTGGATATGACCTTATTTCTGGAAATATGGTTTAGCAGCCACAGAACTGTACAGGCAAAGTATTTCTTTTAATGGTGTTTAGTGCCATTTATACCACTCAGGCTGATGATACAAGAAGTGAAATGATACATTGGGAAAGGAATTTTTTAAGGAAGGAAATGTTCCAGGCCTAAATTTAGGGTACCTCTCTGGCATTTGACATTTATGAGGACTGAGTAAAACCTGGAAAAATCTCATTCAGGAAGCACGGTCCTGGCAGGATTTGAACTGCAGACCTCCAGCTCATGAGTCTGTGCCTTAATGACCTCAGCCACTCGTGGCAGTACAGGCAAAGGTATCCCAATAGATGACAGCAACATCACACTACTTTCCAGTCTATCAAATGGTATTTTCATTAACCAGTGGCTACTGGTTCTTTAGAAACTTACAGTCACAGCTTCAAAATTTGAACAGAAAGACCATACATTCCTTATCTCAAATTACTTGCATAAGATGCCCCTACACTCTCTGAAATTATTTTGGTGAAGCTAATTAACATCATATATATATATTACAATAAGTATAATTTAGGACATAAGACAGATCAAATTTTATTATTTCCCTATGCACTCATGATGTATAATAGAGCTTGTACAGTATTTATTCTGCCTTTGTAAGAGTTTCACGTGCTTTTTTAAATTAAACTGATTTTTCTTGAGATTTTATTTTTTTTATGATTTTGTAAGCATTTAAGGCCATAATTTTATGAAATACTGAGTAGAATGAAATAGTGCAAACACAAATGGGCCTTGCATGTTGTTTACCATAAGCTATCCAACACTTTATGGAGACAAAAAAAAAAAATTACACATCCTAGTACTTAATCTCTAGGTGAATACTGGGTATTCTGATTGATACGCAGACAGTGCCAGAGACATAGTACACTGAACGTTTTGATGAAAAATAACCACATTATGCAATGCTTTAATTTTATATGAAATCATAATAACAAATTGCATAACTTCAACTTCTTACTATACTGCTCAAACATATAATCAAAGGATGATTATATGTTTTAAATTCATTGCAAAATTCTATTAGTGAAGTGGAATAATAATAAATGTGTAACCATTACATCAAATTTTGCTGTAATACTACCAGTGGCTTCTGTAAGCAGGTGGAACAGAAATGCAAGACAAAAGAACAGTGATGTCAAACACTAACATTTTACAAAAATTGAGTCAAGATTGTAACATACACACCACTAAAATTCAATAAAATGGAAGACTAGTTTCAGGAGCCATTGCTCTTATCGTCAGTTCCAGGTCGACTGCCGGCCTCGCTGTTTGTGGTAGATCGATTCGTCTCTGGTGGAGGTTTAATGAATTTTTGTATTAGTACATCACTTGGCGGGCTTTCGAAATTAAAAACTTTCTCCTTGATGTTACAGCACTTTTTCCAAGTATTCCTACACTGAATTTATACTCTCTAATAAAAAAGTGGTTACAAAAGATAAGAATAACCACAAAGGATATTCAAGAATACATTACATTAATTAACTTGTGTCTAGAACAAAATTACTTTACATTCAATAACAAATATTATAAACAAAATTTTGGTCTGACAATGGATAGCCCACTATCAGCAATATTGGCAAATATTTTCATGAGTACATTAGAAATGAGTAGTAGTAAATAGTTTCCCTTGGATATTTAAGACTTGGTACCGCTATGTTGATGATATTTTTGCAATAGTACCAGAAAGACACTTGGATGATGCACTAAAGCTAATTAACTTACAGGAAAAAACAGTTAAATTCACTATGGAGAGAAAATACAATAAATAGTTACCTTTCTTGGATATTAAGATAATTAAAAAATAAAATCACCTAAATTTTGGCATATACAGAAAACTTACACACACAGATAATTACATTAAATATAACAGTTTTAATCCAGTTCCCAACAAACATGCAGTTTTGAATAGTCTTGCATACAGACTGGTTAATGTTCCAATGAACAAGGAGGAATATGAAATGGAAATAAATAATATAATGGATATAGCTATAGAAAATGGCTTCAAACAAGAAGTGGTGCACAAGAAAATAGACAGAGCAAAGAATAAAAAGAAATTTAGAGACACCACTACACTTACTCCTATCAAAAAAAAACCAGAACATACAAAAAATTCACATACCACCCATCAGCCTTTCATAAATTTCAAAAAAATTTTAAAAGATACAACATTGTTTTGGCTCCGAAAAATTATTCCATTAAAAATATCCTCAAATCAAAACAAAAAAAAGATAAATCAAGAATATATCAGATGAACTGCAATGATTATGAAAAAGTTTATATTGGAAAGATCAAAAGAACACATTAGGAATATAAACCAAAAACAAGAAGAAAAAGAGCTTGGCACTTTTGGAAAGAACAACATAACATTAATAAAAACCCCAAATTACTTAAAAATATTAAAGGGAAAACTGAACTTACAGTCCGGGAAAACATCTTTATTTGGAAGAATAAGGAGAAAGTTTTTAATTTCGAAATCCCGCTAAGTGATGTACTAATACAAAAGTTCATTAAACCTCCACCAGAGACAAATCGATCTACCACAAACAGTGAGGCCAGCAGTCGACCAGGAACTGACGATAGGAGCGATGGCTCCCGAAACTAGTCTTCCATTTTATTGAATTTTAGTGGTGTGTATGTTACAATCTTGACTCAATTTTTTCAGAAGATCACTGTTCAACAACTACTAGTAATAAAGCACTAATGTAAGAACATGAGTGAAGTGGATCATCATGACTGATTGGCAGGGAAATATGCTACTTGAGTGAATCTGTGGAAAAAAGTGGTACTAGGCCATCTTCATAATAATGCTGGACATGGATGTTAGTAAATGGTTGTACTGTTTATAGAGAAATGATATTCCCTGGACTCGCTTGAATTCAGATTATGCTTGGCAGTGTTTTCAAACAGAAAGAAGAATGTAGAGGCCAGTTTTATCACCTTGTGTATCACAGTTTGATTTGAGGTTTGATGGAAAAGGTGATTTTATGGCTGAACATTCTTCACAGGGACATTATTGATGGAAAGTGTAAAGACAGACCACTAGCACTCTGCCAAAGATCTTTGAACTTTACCACAGATGATAAAAATTTTTTGACATCCAATGTGTTTCAACAATTATGTGTATTGGCTTAAATGTTCAGTAATTACTTTAAAGAATAAAGTTGAAACACAAAATATACAAATTTGGTAAAAGTGTATTTGATCATTATTACAGTATGTTTTGATAGCATTAACACCCAGAGCTCTGTTTATAGACCAGGTGATTTTGGGCTACTGGGTGCATGAGGAGAACAAAAACTAGTGTTGACATACTGTAAACTGAACTATCACAATTTATGGTTTTTTTTTTAAATTTTTTGAACAAATTAATTTTTTGAACAAAAAAAAATTGGGGGTTAATGAGTTAAACTCTGAAACTCTGAAAAACGTGCAGTGTGAAAAGCTGCTTTTAAATTATATGATAGAAATGAATATCTAACAATTAAAATAAAATTACTGCTACAGTGGAGAAAATGTCATACCATGGCATTGTCTAAATAATATTAAATAGTAGTAAAAAAATTCAAAGAATAACTAAAAGAGATGTGATGGTGAGTGGAGAGGTGCCAATGACAGGGGACCACCAAGAATGGCTGAGGTCATTCAGGTGCAGGCTCATGAATGGGAGGTCTGGGGTTTGATTCCCATCAGAACTGACTTCCCTGATTGAGGTTTCTTCCAGGTTTTCCTCAGTCTTCATAAGTGGCAAATGATGGGAAGGTACCCGAAACTTAAAGCACCTTCCTTAAAAAAATTTTTTTTTTCCAGTTTATCATTTCATCTGCCTGTAATGCCTCAGTAGTTAAAATGGTCAAACTTTGTCCAAAGTAATATGCAAATGAAACTTTGTTTCATTAAGTTGTACCACAAAGGCATAATGTCAGTGGTAAATCAATAGTGATTGAGAAGTTTAAGATCTACAATTCAAAACTTAGTGGTCATAATGTGACAACTACAACTTAGGCACAATACTTATCAGCTGTTAAAGTGGTTTGAAAGAAACAGATTAAAAATTATTGGTGAAAAGACCATAGTAATAGCTTTCCATCATATGCAGTATACCTAGAGTGCCAAAAAAATGTATACACACTTTCACAGTTAATATCTATTTAATATATTTCAAAATTGGATTGAAAAACAGTAATGTTCAGTATGATGTTCTGTAAACAGATGTGATTCATATACATTATGATAGCATTCATATGTGACAGGTAAATCAACAATGAACAAATGAAGCCAAGATTATCATAAATCAACATGAACAAATGAAGTCAAGATTATCGTATGATGTTCTGTAAACAAATGTGACTCACATCACATTACTCTAGCATTGCTACAACAAAATAGAACCAAGATTATCCTTTGAACAGCTAAAAGCAATTTTGAAGTGGTATTTGAAAACTGAGCATGTTATTGAAGTTCAAAGAAAATAGGCCGAAGAAGTTTCCACTGCATTCTATGGATCTAACTCTGTTGAACTTCTACCTATGGGGAACTCTTAAGGATGTTGTATGCCATAGAAAACCAGCTATGCTGGCAACACTTCGGGAAGAAATTGAAACAGCATGTGCTGCAATCACTGAGGACACTTTCGCAAACATTGCTCAATCAGTAGTTCAACGTACTTAGAAGTGGAGGGCATTTTGAGCAACTGCTTTAGCTTTTGTAACTGCAAAAGTCTAAGATGATCAGTGTTCATCAATTTCTGTTTATGTGAATTTAGTTTTGTTATGTTAACACAGTTTTTTCTATGCTTAAAGTAAGTATATATTAGTGGCACCCTTCTGTTATTTACTCTGCTATTTAATGACAGAAGAATTTTTTACACAGAGCTCAAAAAGTTACTGGGCTTATGGATATATAAATCTCTAAAATGATGTGTTCACACTCAAACAAACATAAAATTTGGTCAAATGTGCTTTGCTCTATTCCTAGTTTAAAGAATCATGCAGCAAAAGTTTCAATATATTGTGCTAATTTTTATAATGCCACATTAATAATAATAATAATAATAATAATAATAATAATAATAATAATAATAATAAATACTTTATTCACCATTTGGATCATTTGTATTAATATTTAAAGGGAATCCAACAGATTCTAAAAGTATTTTAAAACTGCAAAAGAAAGCTATTTGAATATTGCTGAAAGTGGCAAAAGAACTAGCTGAGACAATTATTTAAGAATTTAAATATATTATCTCTACTTATAATTATATTTATGAAGTAGTGATATCTATTTAAACTAATCTAAATACACCATCACTTCACAAATATATAAACTCCAAATAATTAGCCACAATGCAAGTCAACTTGAATTAATAAAAAAAATAATAACTTTATTAGTATTTAATATTTATAAACAGCGATTCTCTAACTTATATTAATATATGTTCACAATTAATATGATGGAAAAAATTATAGATATTTATACTGCAAAAATTTAAATGTTCTGTCAAAAGTTCCCACAAGAGCATTGCATTTATAGTTAAAACAAGTTTCATGGAAATGTTAGGTATAAATAATTTATGCTGTATGCTACTCTCAATTTGTTAACATCTGTATACAGCAATTGTAACTTATAATATGTTTATTCTCAATCCTAAATTAATATTATATTAAGAAACTGTAGCTATTTTGGCATCTATAGCATATAATATGATCAAAAGGATGCATAAATCACCACTTTCCCTGCTGCTGCCACTACCACCAACACAACTAATTAATCCACATACAGGATATTAAAGCAATTCATTTTGACAAAATTAGGACAAATGGCATGAAAGTTTCTGAAGAAAATGAATAACACTGTACATGGAAGAAAAGCATTTCCATGATTAATACACGAAATAAGGACATCATGCAGTTTACA